>CM034353.1:65708617-66146117 GCA_019925275.1 Mytilus edulis
AAAAATAACACGAAAGACTGATTTCTATATATAGTAATCATTTTTATGATTACATCTATTAATAGAAGAAGAAAACACAGGTAAATGTATTTTGAACCAACGGACTTTGATGACATGAAAATTATAACCCCCAACAGGTGGCTCAGGAATCAACGACTTCTCTAATTTATTCAAAAGTTTAAAAGTAGTATAACCCCAAAAATAAAGATCAATAAAGACATCTGTCATTTGTCATGGGGTATTTTTAGAAATTGACTGTATATCTTATTATAGTTGGGGTTCAATCATTATAAACCCCACATATAGACATCTCCTTTATTGGGGTTCTCCCTTAGAAATACTATTTTTAGATTTGAGTTGGGGGGGGGATAACATCACCCTATTACTACTCATGATGAAATTATATACACATAAAGAAATTGAATTTATTAATGTATTGTGTGAAGTCATTTTCACTGAATCTTAAAAAAGAAAAGACAAAAAGTTCTAATAGAAAAAGATTGGATGTTGTTAATAAAACAAAATATAGTAATTTCAAAATTGAAATAATAATGGAGGAATAAAGGCTTATTTAAACTTTGCCTTTAGAATATTCCTTTTCTTCCAAAATTGAAAACTTTCTTATGTTTCCTTAATTCGACATAAGTGGCAATTAGACTAAAATAATTCCATGTACTTGATTACAACAAAATATAACACAGCAACAATCAATGAGTTTCCTAAGGTTACGTGAATGGAAAATGAAATGCATAATTCACTATATCAGTTAATGTTATAAATGTCGCAATTGTTCTTCTTCCTAATATTCCCTTAAGTTATAACTGATAAACCAAGATTGTTAGATTGTATTTGTTTTGAAGACAACTGATGCAGTTTCCAGTCTTAATCATTATTCTTTTTCGGAGTCACTTTCATCCTCCTCAAAATCCGGATCTGGGAGTATATTTGGTGTTTTGTTGTCAGATTGTAATCCTTTGTAGAGGCTGTTGTACTCTCTTGGAATAACACCAGTTTTACAAAGATTCAGTAAATCTTTCTTCTTAGCAGCAGATACTGTCTGTTTAGCTGTAAATCTCTTAGGTATCTCCATTACATTAACGGGACGACCTTTTCTCGTCTTTTCTATAACTTTCAGTGACATAGTTGATTCCGTATCAGGGTTTACAGTGACATCAGCCTGTTGGATAGTTGATTCCGTATAAGGGTTTACAGTGACATCAGCCTGTTGGATAGTTGATTCCGTAGCAGGATTTACAGTGACATCAGCCTGTTGGATAGTTGATTCCGTATCAGGGTTTACAGTGACATCAGTCTGTTGGATAGTTTATTCCGTATCAGGGTTTACAGTGACATCAGCCTGTTGGATAGTTGATTCCGTATCAGGGTTTACAGTGACATCAGTCTGTTGGATAGTTTATTCCGTATCAGGGTTTACAGTGATATCAGCCTGTTGGATAGTTTATTCCGTATCAGGGTTTACAGTGACATCAGCCTGTTGGATAGTTTATTCCGTATCAGGGTTTACAGTGATATCAGCCTGTTGGATAGTTTATTCCGTATCAGGGTTTACAGTGACATCAGCCTGTTGGCTAGTTGATTCTGTATCAGGGTTTACAGTGACATCAGTCTGTTGGATAGTTGATTTCGTATCAGGGTTTACAGTGATATCAGCCTGTTAGATAGTTTATTCCATATCAGGGTTTACAGTGACATCAGCCTGTTGGCTAGTTGATTCTGTATCAGGGTTTACAGTGACATCAGCCTGTTGGATAGTTTATTCCGTATCAGGGTTTACAGTGACATCAGCCTGTTGGATAGTTGATTCCGTATCTGGGTTCACAGTGACATCAGCCTGTTGGATAGTTGATTCCGTATCAGGGTTTACAGTGACATCAGCCTGTTGGCTAGTTGATTCTGTATCAGGGTTTACAGTGACATCAGCCTGTTGGATAGTTGATTCCGTATCAGGGTTTACAGTGATATCAGCCTGTTGGATAGTTGATTCTGTATCAGGGTTTACAGTGATATAAGTCTGTTGGATAGTTTATTCCGTATCAGGGTTTACAGTGACATCAGCCTGTTGAATAGTTGATTCCGTATCAAAGTTTCCTCCAAGTTATCATCTGAGGACCACTATATGTCTGCCATATTTTTTTTTATATCTACAACAGATACGAAATGTAATGCAGATATTTTCGTTCAAACATTTTTCCTTAAAACATATATATTCTAGTATTATTAGATTAAATGTTACATAATTTTTGTATATATGAAATAAGCGTGTACAAGTGTTTTGATATTTTTTTACATACTTATGCAGCTTATTTATCTTTAAAAAAAAAGTCATATGTTACGATTTATTTTTTGCATTTAAAAAAAATATACTTAATTTGTATGTTTCATTAAAAAATTGATTCATTTTTCAATATACTACTTTTTCCGTATAAACTTACCAAATAATATCTGTAGGCATACATTTTTTCTTTTTCTTTTTTCTCTTGTCTCAAATAATAAAGATGCGACTGCAAAACAAAACAAAAAACATGCGCTTATTGTTACTAATGAAATTTACAAAGATGCAAACATCTTTAATTTATTATCTTTTTAAATATTTTTCTCTAAGAAACAGCTAAGTTTACGGAAGCGTATTAGGGACATAGAAAAAATAAAATTGGCAGTGAACTTTTTTTTCAAAGTCGAAATTTTGACTTTTCAAATCTCGAAATTTTGACTTTAACTTGAAATTTTGACTTTTCAAATCCCAAAATTTTGACATAAACTTGAAATTTTGACTTTCAAAAATTTTGAAATTTCGACTTTTTGAAAAGTCGAAATATTGACTTTTTTGAACCTCGAAATTTCGACTTGTGAAAAGTCGAAATTTTCACTTTAAACTCGAAATTTCGACTTTTTTAAACTCAAAATTTCGACTTTCACAAAACTCAAAATTTCGACTTATTTTAAACTCGAAATTTCAACTTATTTTAAATTCAAAATTTCGACTTTTTGTAAACTCAAAATTCGACTTTTTTTAAACTCGAAATTTTGACTTAATTTAAACTCGAAATTTCAACTCATTTTAAACTCAAAATTTCGACTTTTGGTAAACTCAAAATTTCGATTTTTTTTTACAATCGAAATTTCGACTTTGATCTCTTTTAAAACTTTGATGTTAGTATTCAAACACAGTTATTACAATTTTAGAAGGAGTAGACATGGACGCAAATTATTAAAGCGTCATCAACACATTTTGGCAATTTATATTTTGAAATAGGTTTTGTTCCATGTTTTAGTTCCCACGACACTGTCATAGAATCGTCATATCTGAGAACATATAGCATCGCAGTTTCAAAGGCCTGTTTGGTTTTCCAATAGCAAGTCACTGACTTTGCCTTGTTTAAACAATGGTAAATCAAGAGGCCAAAAACGCCATGCATATTCAGGGCGACAAATGAGCTGCTCGGTTTTCTAGTTTTGGAATTTTGAAATAAATAAATGGTTCTTTTTTCTGGAATATTGATTCAACTCTACAAGTTGACATTCTTATTACACAACTATTAACCATTGTCTTTATATATCAGACTGTTGAATAAAAGTATGTCGTAATTAACATGGGTGTATCGGAATAACGGGGTTGTCTTGATACACATATCTGAAGTCCAGACTTGAAATATGTATTTGAACGTGAAACATGTTTTATTTATTCTTCGGCAAGAACAAGATTTTCTATCTAAAATAACCTCTTTAAAATGGTTTAGTTTATTAAAATGTGCTTATTAAGTTTATGATGTATATGGCTCTCCGCTTGCTGATATAAATGACTGTGAATGTGGTAATCGCAAACGTATAAATACTTAGGAAAATTCGAAATTTTGAGTTCAAAACAAGTCGAAATTTTGAGTTAAAAAGAAGTCGAAATTTCGAGTTTAGAAAAAACCGAAATTTCCAGTTTTAAAAAAGTCGAAATTTTGAGTTTAAGTCGAAATTTCGACTTTTTATAAAGGCAAAATTTCGAATTCTAAAGGAGTCAAAATTTCGACTCTTTGAAAAGTCGAAATTTCAAGATTTTAGAAAGTCAAAATTTCAAGATAAGAAAAGTTAAAATTTCGAGTTAAAGTCGAAATTTTAAGATTTGAAATGTCAAAATTTCGACTTTGAAAAAAAAGTTCACTACTACTTTTATTTTTTCTATGTCCCTAATACGCTTCCGTATAAGTTTAATAAATTGTACGGTAAATAATTATGTTATGTTATAATTTCAATTTTAAAAACGTAAATTAAAATGTAAAAGTTATTAAAGTATAATTGAATTAAAAATTAATTATCTATCTTAATATGCATTATTTTTAAACAAAATATACAAACCTTTTTTTCTAATTTGCAGCTTTTTTGCTGAATATCAAAATTCCATGTCAAAACCCATCATCAATCAAAACAATTACTTGGTTTAATCTCAGTTGATGTTTATATTATCTAATATGAGGTCATGCCAGTAACACTTAATTGACCTTGCTTGTTTGATAACCTGCTGATATTCACATTTCTTTAACAGCTGCAATACATTATCTGATGTTGTGGGGGAAATAGTTTTAGGTGTTGAAATAAATAAATCAAAATGTCAATTGCAATATGAAGGTAGTACTTGTTACAGTGTTGAGGCATATGCATTTTCATACATTATTTGTTAATAGGAATGCAACACACCTTATAGTTAGATATTTTGTTGAGGCGCTAGGTGCAAGCTATTTAATTTTAAGAATAAATCGTTCATTCTTATAGTAATACGAGATAAGTCGTTCATGTTGGCATACTTTCGTTATCAAACTTATAATAGATTGATGAACATGTCAATAAAAAATTTGTTTTATGACCAATTGCTCTAAAAATTTTCGGGAATATTATATATTACTTTTGTCTTTAAAAAATCATAAAATCTCAAAACTGCAAAATTTTGAGTTAAGAGGTTGATGCATTAACCCCTCGGTTTATCTGTAACAACCACTGTTCATGACGTACCTACGATAGACATTTAAACTGTGGGGTCAACAAAGGTTTCTTAACGCCTTTAATTATAAAATAATTCGAAAAATTAATCAGGAATAACCTTTGTGTTTTGATTTATATAATTGATATAAATCAAAATATCGTGTTATTTCTGATTAATTTTTCGAATTACTTTATTTAGGTGTTGAGAACCTTTGGTGACCCCATAGTTTAAGTGTCTTTAAAAAGTACATAGTGAGCATTGGTCGAAACATACAAACGTTCACCTAAATTGTCCCAGTCAATGAATGATTTTAATGTGTCAATCAATGGCCACAGCTACACTGTTTTGAATTTCATACTATATTGTGTCACGGCTTCGTAATGTGTCACGGCACAGGATGAGAGCACTACATAGAACTTTCTCAATATTAATTCAATATTGTCCAAAGCAATAATATCTATTACATTGAAGAAATTTTTTTTTTATTTTATTTCTCCAATTGATATTAAAAGAAGTGATTTAGAAATGTATGACGTGTAGTTTATCTTTTTTCTCGCGTTAGATAAATCTTGAATTGAACAATGAGTACTTTGTTTGTGATATTTTAGGGAAAACTTTACTTGGGAGAAAATCACATGACACTTAAGAACATCTTTACTTAAATTGTATTCTAAGGAACAGAAAATCATTTCGTTGAGAAATAAAGAATGCGCCAAATGAGAACAATTAAATAAGATACCATCAACGACAAAAAACAGGTAAATGAGAGAGAGAAAAAATAACAGCAAAACAAATACAGAACAAAGTAAAACATAAAATATAAAATTGAGAATGGAAACGGGGAAAATTTCAAAGAGACAACAACCCGACCAAATTAAAGAGCAGACAGTAGCCGAAGGCCACCAATGCAGCGAGAAATTCCTGCACCCGGAGGCGAGCCTTTTATAACCACCCCATTCCCCAAAAAATCAAACTTGACAATAAATACTGTCATCATTTAAAGTTAAAACAAAAAGATCAAAAAGCGTTTCTCCTCTTAAGTACGATTTTCATAATAAGAAAAAATCTTGCTTTTTTCAACCGGTAAACATTATTTTAAAACAAACTGGCATGAATGCATACGCGTGGATTTGAATGTAGCGTAAATCCCACAATTTCCGTCCTTTTCACAAAACACCATACGCATTTATCTTATATTTCCTTTATCTAGAGGTCACCTAGCAAACACCCATATCTCCTTTCATTAACAGAAAACCAAGTGTTTAACGAATATACTGGACGTCAATATTACAAAACGCCTATATAATATGATTTTGACGTTAACAGACGACGTTACCAAAAGTGACACCAACATCGAGCGTCTGGTGTACAAAAAAATATTAACACCTTATGTTTGTGGCATAACATCTTAGCCACTAGTTAATTGTTTTCTGTTTAGTATTATTAAAGTTATATTAAGATCCATTTTGTTACATCTTGTGATCAATTTTATTTGGCAATCGCCAATGGCAGTCATCAGGGTTAAAGAACATCAGTTGTTCGACCTGTTAGTCAAATGCGTTTTGTTTAAATATACTTTTTCATTTAATGGTCTTTTGGAAAATGTTGTTTGTGCTGTTTTTAGCCCCTTCTACAACGATTTTTTTTACACGTATAAAAATTGCGGTTTTTATCCAACGCAATCATAGGTTTGAACGTAGTTTTCAATTTAGGCTTGTTTATAATTTTATATATATACATATAGTACCAAATCTTTAGAATTACAGTGAAATTGAGAAATTTCACGACGCTGTGCCATGTTCAAGGCACTGGTGACCTACAGTTCATATTGGAATATAGAGTAAGTAATGACAGAAACAAGCGAATTTTAAGCGAATATACACAGTTCACTTCAACACCACCCTTCCCCAATGTAAAAATAATAAGAAATAAAGAACTTGTAGTGCACTGAAAAAAATACATTGGGGAAGAATACGGCTAGGTGGGTGCCTTTGTATGTTAATTAAAACATTGAGTCAAATTTAATATTCATACATGCTCAAAGTGAAAAAGTTACAAAAAAAATACATATTTGTCTAAACATTTTACACTTTAAATATAACTATGTCTACTACAAAACAATACAATCATACCAGTCATTGCTATGTCACATTTTTTTTTATACTTTTCAAAATGCAGACTCTTTCCTGGCTGTATATTTACCCTTAAAAACAATATATTTTGTCGGGAAATAAACATATATATAAGATCATATAATTATATAGAAGGTAAACCACCATCACCTCCCCATGTTGAAGGTGCAGGAAAAAGGCACACACCAGAAACCGGCATAAACTGGTAAACTTATGCTTTAAAGATTAAATAGTCAATAATTTTGTTAGCGAATACTATATATACACACATGCACTATGTGTGACCCATATTGGAAGTAAGTCAACCATTCTGTTATCATAAATAGATAGCTAAAAACCTTGAACTAGGTAACGGTATGGTTCAATGACCCTTATTTAATTATATAAATAAGTGCAGATAAAACACAATGTTAAATAAAATAATATACCACAAAAGGACAAATACATACATTTTACCTGTTAAAACGCACTTTGATCAATATTTCGCTCTGATTATAAATATCGTTTTTTTGAAAATTAAATAGATTTTGCGCTTTAAAACAGGAAGTTCAATACATGAGTGAGGTCATAATATTAAGAAATTTGAAATTTAAAGTAAACAATGCCGGTCCCAAAAGAGGCTTTAGACAAGCACGCGTATCTCACCACTCAATTAAGCAACTATATCGACAGTTCGATTGACAAGGACCAGTATGAACAACTGTTAAATAGGCTAAAGTCTGTACTAACGCCTAAAGACAGAAACAATGCTAAAACTATCATGCATATTCTGGAGTCAATGGAAAAGAAAAGCTTTATTGCGCCTGGCAAATATGCGGATTTAAAAAAGATTTTAAACGAATTCGACGAACGAATAGCTCGAGATGTAATCGAACCAATAGAGGAGGAGATTAACGACATTCTAGCAAAGAATTCAAAGAGTACCAAAATACAACCTGAACTGCGAGGAGGTCGTGACATAGGTCAGTATACTTATTTAGGTCCCAACTTTTAAACTACAAAAATGTAGGTTATATTTGTACTATAATTGCGTGCTCCTTTTATACTTACTTTAAGCATCTACTGGAGATCGTCCTGAATATGCATGAAATATTTGCCACTGAACGTTAAGCAACCAACAATCAATCAATCTAATGGAGATTCAAATGATAATTAAAATTGGGAGTCATCGGTCTTGATTACACATATCATATGTATTAATTAGTTTATCAACTTGTTTCTTACATTATACCAACTTTCATCATATTTGTCTTTAAATTATTTTTGAATTGATTTTTTTACGAACAAGTTATTATATTCAAAGACATGCTGAATAACAGAATTGTTTCAATGAAGTATAAACACATTTCTATGATGACATTTTGAGCTAGAATATAAAAATAAGAGGTTGTTGAATGATTAATTGCCAATGAGACCATTATCAACAAGCGACCCAGTGACGTACATGTAGATGTCAACAATATAGACCACCGTACGACAATATGTGTTTCAAATACAACTAAACAATGTATCTAATGTTTTCATACATAACTTGATTTACTTGAAAAAAAACTCGATTTTTATATGCAGTTTTGTGAATTTTTAAGCTGTAGCATCTAGTTATACCGATGAACAGCCACCTAACAAGAAGAGGAAAACATCACAGATTGGTAAGTTGTAGAGACTGACTTATGAAGATAGAAATATTCAAAGTTGAATTACTTAGTAACATGATTTTTATAAGACAACAAACATGATCAGTTAACGTTGCACTTTATACTTTTTGGAATTGGGATTACATTATTCTACCCCAGTCCCTTACTAATTAGATTTACTAACTTACGTATAAGGCCAAATGAAAAAAGATGTGCGTTTCCTATTACAACACCCTCCCTAAAAATAGCCTACCCTAAACTTTTTTTTTGGTCATATTTCAATAAGCACTGTACAAGTCATAATGTTCCTCCCATAGACTCAATGTACACAAAAAAGGGTAAAATAATCAAAAAAAAATCCCTACCTACCTACCCTAATTTTTCCAAAGATGTAATGGGAAACACACATATTAATTTTATTTTGCCTAACAGGGTATTCCTGTTATTTTTTCTTAAATAGAGTACGCCAAGAGAAGAAAAGTGGTTTGTTTTACAACAGTTTATTGCCCAACAGATTACATGTTTTGCACTTTGCTTTTGATAAGTGTGCAAATAACAACATGACTGTGTTACGTACCCTCTTTCTCTTATTGTTAATCCATATCATCCATCATTCATTTCAAAAGAAATTGCACTCCTTTGTGCACAACGTTTATTTGTTTTTAATAATCCTATTGTGTCATACATATAAGAAGTTTTATATTCTTTTTTTTTCAAGCAATACCGGATTCAGCCAAGTATGTGTATGCGAATTCCGGTCAGAAAGGTCTTATGTTGATACTGAATTTCTCGCGGGACCGAGAAGGTACGTGTTTATATATATATGCTTCTTTCTATGTTCTTGCATTAACGTTTTTATTCTCAAATATATAATGAAAATTTAATTAGCTTAAGAATGACCAATACCACTTTCGCTAACCAAGTGTTAAGATTCAGTCTACTGCTCTTTGGATCGTTATCGCTGGTAAGTGAAGATGTACATAAGAGACTCACATTACATTAGTTTATTATCAAACTTATACAATAAACCTGTTTATTGCATAGCAATATAATATTCCCTACAGAAAGTAACCAAAAGTAAGCGTGCAATAAATTCCAATATTGCACTAGTGCAATAAATCTTTAAAATTCATGACGTCATCAACGACAAAATCTTAGTTTAAACCAATTTTTACTTTCAAATATTATATTGCTATTCAATAAAAGGGTTATTGCATGAATATTGGGGAATATTCATGCAATAACCCTATAATATACATCATTTTCAGAGTAAAATAAATATAGGATATACATAATATATAACGTAAAATAACAGTATTTGTCACAGTACGAATCACCAATGATACAAATGACTATAAATAAGAGTAAAAACTAACATTTTATCATAAACGTAGTTGTTGTGAGGCATCTGCAGCTTCACAAGTATTATTGATATAGCTTTAATCAACCGATGTTGATTCTGGTTTAGAATTTTTATAGCTACATTTGTAACTGAGGACCTGACATGTATCATTCAAGGTAAAACAACATTTTCCCATACACATTTCTGACCGTTATAATTGTGTAAAACTTCTTAAATCTGTTGTTAGCAGCAATCAGTGAAATTAGTCATTAAGCTCAAATCCTAGGCAATAAGCTAACACATAGGCAGTAAGTCTATTACCTAAAAATGTTAAGCATTAATCTGAAATCCTAGGATTTAAACTTAAATCCTGAAAATCATGCCCAGTCCATCAGGTTTTCATGATTGAAAAGTTTTCCATTCTGACATGTATTTTACTTTTATACTGCCTATGCAGTATGAGTTTTACACACGGTAACCTATTGTTGTTTGCATCTATGCCGTTTGGTCTCTGGTGGATAGCGTTCGTACGGCGTATTTGAAAACTATTTAACTCTGTTTTCATGTTTGTGCTGACATGAATTATCATTAGGGCCCCGCCTTTAGGCGGGTCGCCCTATAGTGATCAGTCTGTCCGTCCGTCCGTCCGTCCGTCCGTCCTTCCGTCCGAATCTAGAGAACCATTATGATTTCATACTTTATACTTTACATGTTTATTAACCACCACCAGAGGGCGTATCATGATGTATGTACAACTTCCTAGGTCAAAGGCGGGTCGCCCTATAGTGATCAGTCTGTCCGTCCGTCCGTAACACTTTAACTTTGTGTCCGCTCCATATCTAGAGAACCATTCATACTTTATACTTTACATGTTTATTAACCACCACCAGAGGGCGTGTCATGATGTATGTACAACTTCCTAGGTCAAAGGTCAAGGTAAAAAAACTTTGGTTTCAGTTGACAACCCTGTGTCCTGTGGTGAAGATCGTGTCCGCTCTATATCTTGAGAACCGTTATGATTTCAAAGTTTATACTTGACATGTATATGAACCAACACCAGAGGGTGTGTCATAATTTATGAACGACTGCCTAGGGCAAAGTTAAAGGTCAAAAACTTTGGTTTCAGATGACAACCCAATGTCCTATGGTAAAGATCGTGTCCGCTCTATATCTTGAGAACCGTTATCATTTTAAAGTTTATACTTGACATGTATATAAACCAACACCAAAGGGTGTGTCATAATTTATTTACAACTTCCTAGGTCAAAGGTCAAGGTCAAAAACTTTGATTTCAGGTCCTATGGTAAAGATACAATATTTTAATGCACATTATTCACAGCGGGGCCCACAGAGATGGCTCCCATCTCAATGATATCTAGTTGATATTGTTATATTTATAAATTAACTGTTTACAAAATTTTGAATTTTTTGAAATACTAAGGCTTTTCTACCTCAGGCATAGATTACCTTTGCTGTATTTGGCAAAACTATTAAGAATGTTGGTCCTCAATGCTCTTCAATTTCGTACTTCATTTGGCCTTTTTAAGTTTTCTGGATTCGAGCGTCACTGATGAGTCTTTTGTAGACGAAACGCGCGTCTGGGGTATATATAAAATTTAGTCCTGGTATCTATGATGAGTTTATTTACAACCACTGGGTCGATGCCACTGCTGGTGGAGATTTATTTCCTCGAGGGTATCAAAAGCCTAGTAGTCAGCACTGTTTGTGCTGACATGAATTATTATTGATATTGTTAAATTTGTAAATTAACTGTTTACAAAATTTAGAATTTTTTGAAATACTAAGGCTTTTCTACATCAGGCATACATTACCTTAGCTGTATTTGGCAAAACGTTTAGGAATTTTGGTCCTCAATGCTCTTCAACTTCGTATTTTATTTGGCCTTTTTAACTTTTTTCTGGATTCGAGCGTCACTAATGAGTCTTTTGTAGACAAAACGCGAGTCTGGCGTATAAAATTTAGTCCTGGTATCTATGATCAGTTTATTTATTTGTATAATTGCAGGAAGTACAGATGACGTGGAAAAACTTAAATCCTTCTTTGAAGACAAGTTTAAGTTTGAAATTGAAACCTTATCCGATTTGAAGAAAGAAGTTTTACAGAAGGAGTTGACTGAATTTAGAGACGAGTACCTGAACAGTTCAAGGCATGCCAAGAAGTACTATTGTTTTGTTTGTGTCATAATGAGTCACGGGAATGAGGTAAGGCTGATAAGTTAAGATAATATATTTTTGTGAGTAGTTTGCTCAGACTTTCAAAAGATTTCTATGTTGTGTTTTGTGTTTTTTTGTTTGTTTTGTTTGCTCGTTTTGCGGTGTTTTATTTTTTTTTTATCAAGGCGTTGTGAGTTTATGTTTTCTTTTGGTATCTTTCGCATCTTTTTTGTAAAGAATGGAAAGGAGGGAAAGATCTGTTCCACCATCTTCAGTATCTACCGTATAAATTAAAATCGGAGATACATTTGTATAAATAAGAAGATGTGGTATGATTGCCAACGAGATACATTTAACTCTCCATCCAAGTCACAATTTGTAAAAAGAAAACACGTCAAATTACGGCCTTCAAGACGGATCCGTAGCTCTTACCGAACAGCAATCTATAAAGGGCCCCAAAATGACTCGTGTCAAACAATTCAAACAAGAAAACCAACGACCTAGGCCTACTCTATATAAAACGAGAAACACTTAGTAACCACACCAACAAACGACATCCACTAAACAACAGGGTTCTGACTCAATGCTATTCAACTTTGTACTTGTTTGGCTTTATAACTATTTTGATCTGAGCGTCCCTGATGAGTCTTGTGTAGACGAAACGCGCGTCTGGAGTATTAAATTATTAATCCTGGTACCTTTGATAACTATTAACATGTATACAAAAGCCATTCACCAGAAATGGATTTGAATACTATATGTAGTGTATATAAAATGTGGAAGTTCGTTTGAGACCTATACAAAACAAAATGCATATTGTGCGAAAGATATTATTTTGTGCGTCCAATTTATTATTTATATGGGCACAATATACATATTTTATCTGGATATTCTCCGAAATAGTGATCCACAAAATATTTCAATGCACGAGCTAGTAAAATAAATAATATGATACAAGAGGAACTATTCACAAATATAACCATGCTATATATCTTTTTATATTGATCTGTAAAACAAGATTTCAACAATCCGTGCGACAATACTCTACACTTAATCGACTATAATAGAGAATTGTGCATGCTAATTTCTTGTTAGGAAGATATACAAAATCTTTTATGTTTTTATTATTGCAGAAGGGGATCATGACAGATGACAGACAGCCAATCACAATGGATGAAATAACCTCCTATTTCAAAAACAAGGAAACACCTCACTTTATTGGTATGTCTGTATTGACATATACGAACATATATTTATTAACGTGTTCGAGTATACTTTAATATATATATAAAGAACGGATGGTAAATCTGTTTTATAATGCATTTTCTTCAAGGGTTCTAAAATTGAGTATATACATTTTACAATGATCGCAGTGACGGATCAGAAATGATAACAAAAGGGAGAACTATTTGATTTAACTTTGAATAGCTTGTCCAAAATAGATCTTTTCGATTCAAATTAACATGGATTCCCCAAAAAGGATTTGAATGAACTTCCCCAAAAAAGACACACAATGATGTATCTAACAATGGTATGTTGCAGTGGTTACAACTTTGTTGTATTCGAATATAACTATTGTATGATGTTCTAAATTGTCTCTAGTACTTGTCGAATTGTCAAATATTTGGTCTTCTTTTCTTCCACAGTGTAGTTGTTGAGAATATGTTTGAATGTTATATTTTCATTTTTTTCAATATAAACTTATATGTCCTTTTTAATTTTGTTTTAAAGATATAAGAAGATGTGGTTTGAATGCCAATGAGACAACTCTCCACCCGAGTCACAATTTGTACAAACTAAACCATTATAGGCCAAAGTACGGCCGTCAACACGGAGCATTGGCTCCTTCCGAACACAGCAAGCTATGAAGGGCTCCAAAATGACTATTGTAAAACAATTCAAACAGGAAAATCAACGGCATAATCTTAGACTATATAAATAACGAGAAACGAGAAACACTTATGAACCACATCTACAAACTACAACCACTGAACAACAGGTTCAGATACCCATAAAGACCTTATTTTCTATCTTCGTTTATTTGTTTAAGGAAAACCAAAGATATTTCTAGTCCAGGCTTGTAGAGGTTCAGCTACCCAACCAGTAGTAACACCAGACGATTGGCCAGAGGATACAATGTCGGTACCCCACGATGCTGATATTCTTATAGCATACGCAACTACTCCAGGTACGTTAATTGATAGCAAAATTTTCATATCACATTGTTATGTCAGCCTCTCCTCCAAGTGTAGCACAGGGAGACTTAAGTTTACCAGGTTTTTTTTTCTGCGTATATTACAAAACAAACAGAAAATGCAAAAATGATATTCATATAGTTTAACACTTGTGGTCTACAGTACTTATGGAAACATTATGGAGATTCTAGTTGAAGTTATACTATCCAATATAAATAACTCCCAGTGGCACGTATTTCATTTATACGAGAAAGAATTTACAAAATTTAAAAATAGGTAGTTTCTGCATAAGTGGGTCAATCGGGACACAGGAGAGGAAATTAGATTGTCACAGGAAAAGAGGGTTTTTTAAAAGGAAGAAGACATTGTTAATGTTACATTGCAACTACAGTTGTGTAGTATTCTGTAACATGTACAGTCATACAGCTGCATGGTCTTATGTATACCGCCAGATAAAAACGACCAAAAGAGAAACAGTCTCCTAAACACAGAATATAAACACACCAAACCACAATTTATCTTAATTTAATTGAATCTGGATACATTTTAATTGATTTAATCTTGCCGAAATAATTCTTTTTAAAGGGTATAAATGCTTTAGAACAAAGTATTCTGATATAGGGGCATGGTTCATACACGTATTACTTGAGGAGATTGAAGAATCGTATGAGAGTGACCACCTTGAAGACATGCTGATCTCAGTTAGGCATAGACTGGCCATTGACGAGGAATGGAGGCGAAGTGACTTCTGTCAAATGCCATGCACATGGACAACCTTGACAAAAAGACTTTTCTTTAGATAATGTAAACGCGTAATGAGTGTCTAAATATCGACAAGGCAGCTTTGAACAAAAATACAAATGATTTAAAATCTGTCCATTTTATTGGAAAAATCCATCGTGCAATATGAAACAAATTGTAAAAGTCATCTACACTTATGTTATAACTTAATGTCACAATAAAATAAAGTGATGATCTCTAACATTATAGTGGTTCTTTGTTTTATCTCTCTTCGACTTTGGTTACGGTTGTTGATTGTCGTGAAGGTATCTTAATATGAAATTTTGTGAAAATTGTATGCATAACTGAGGGGGGATAGGAGGGGTCTTGATCCCGAAATCCCGGACTTGAAAAAACGAAATCCCGAGGTCCCGAATTTAAATAAAGCAAATCCCGACATCCCGAAATCCGAAAAAAAGGATTCCCAGATCCCGAAAGGGTCAATCCCGAAATCCCGAGCTTAAAAACACCCGATCCCGGAGTCCCGATAAAGGTCCTATCCCCTCATAACTCTGGCGCTCCGAAAGGTTACTCAGATAGTTTGGGGATTATGCCGATAGTTAACCCCGAAATATGTAAATATTTAGCATAAAGGACCAGCCCGTCGAATATATTTAATATAAGTTAGAGCTTCTTTTAATATTTTTGATTTCAAAAATTCTTTTTCCCCTACGCATTTAAATTCTATATTGTAACTTAAAACTTATTACATATATGTTAATAAGACCAACATTTTTTTATTCTGATTTACAAAGCCTCCGATCGCATTTTCCCGGGAAAAAAATAAAATGAGATATTATTGATGATCACCGAAATTATACGGTGGTGAAAATAAAAGATCCACTCTTCACCGCATTTTCTTTATCTGAAACCAGATTTTTCTCCACGGTATGTTTGTTCGAGTTAAAATGCCCAGTATATCAATTAAATAAATGTATTATTCCCTAAGCCTTAAATTGATACATATCAAAGGCTAATGTGAAATCACCTGCCTTTAAGGAGACCTTTACCATCGCACAAAACAAGTGTCGGTGCGTCGTATACGTTTCAATTATCCAAATTTAAATGTTAGATAGTTGCCAAAGAACCTACGAAGACTATAGAAACTGCGAACTAAATCGTACTGTTAGGAATATATGCCCTAAGTTGGTACACGAATCGGAAACAACCTCTTTCATTGGCAAAGAAGTATGCCGATGAGACTAAAAGGATCATTGGTTGTGGTTAAAACCTTTCTGATATGCAACTATCTTGAGTGCAGTCTTCGTTTTTTTTTTATGCAGATAAAGGACAACTGGATACAATACAAACAAGTAGATGTGGTATGATTGAGTGTCAATGCGACAACTCTCTATCCATGTCATAATGTGTAAGAACTAAACATTTATAGGTCAAAGTACGGCCTTCAATACGGAATCTTGGCTGACACTGAACAGCAAGCTATAAAGGACACCAACATGACTAGTGTAAAACATTTCAAACAGGAAAACCAACGGTCTAATATTATTAGTTACTTAGTGTGCTAGTGATCAATCTATTTATTTCAATCATTCATTGTCTGTTGAAACTTTGAAGATTTTTCTCAGTACCGTTTTGCTTTTATAAAGGGACGCAACACCTCTACTAACCGTGTATTGAAAAGCCCCACCTACCTACTAACCTAATATTGAATATATACGGTCTCCACGAGGTTGCTTTTAACCAATCATATTCCTAGAAATGTATAGGAGGTAAGATAAATATAAATAAGAGACACATTTATAAACCACATCATCAAACGACCAGTTTATGTCGCCCACAAAGATAAAACGTGAACAATTATATACCCATTTGACCACATTTTTATTTAAATTCAGACTATCTAGGGTTTAAAACCCAAACGTTTTTAAATTCGATTTGATTTTTGTATGAGTTTTTGGTTTACTGTAATGATCAAAGGAATATATTAAAATATGTATACATAATTGACAAGGAGTGTGGGGAAGATCCCTATGAGACCTGAGCCCTGATCATCTGAAGACTTACAAGAGTGCACTGTCTAATCATAAAATGTGGAGCAACACTGGAAGACAATCTTTTATTGACACAAATTAAAAATACAAAATATACAATTCTGTACAAAACCACCATGCAGTTATCAAATATACATACCAAACGTACAATGTGCCCAAAAATGAAGTTGATTATACAATGGCTAAATAATCATGTACTGTGTGAAATTGAAAAAGAGCCGTTTTTATGTAATATTACAGTAGCAGATGATGTCATGATAAGGGAAAATACTAATATGAAAAGAAGTTGTTATGAATGGTAAATGTTGAACTCATCCATATTTCCTGCACTCGTCTGAAATTTTACGATCAAGCGGTTTGAAACAAGACACCGGGGTCGATAGATTATAAAAATATCAAAGGGCGATATACCTGTGTCATGTGTTAGTTGTTTTATATTTGCACTGTGTTGATCTGATGATTTGGGTCATTTTTCAACTGATTTTTTATCGTTTGTTCTTACAAAATGTATCTCGTGCGACAGTTTGTTGGAGTTTTGCCTTTTAAGCAGTCATAACACATCTTTATATTTTTATAATGATAGCTATGTTTATATAGTGCCTTGGAAAAGAATAAATGTCAAACGAAGCTGTTATTTTGACATAGTTTTTAATAAGGCAAGATACTTAACACGGTTATACACAAAATCAATTATGTTTTATACTTTTCTAATATACAAAGAAAAATATACTTTCCCTTGCAGACACTGCAATGTTTACATAGAATTTGTTTAAATATAGGAATATGGTCACCCTGACTTTCTATCCGACTGTTGGGATGTATAAATACACATCCACGTGGATCTGATAGGAACGGGATCTCGTGTAGAGAGATTCCCATATTCATTCCACGTTAAAAAACACCATGATTCAACAACTCTTGAAGGGGGTAATTGGTTGTAATTTCAAGAAAACATTTCTGCTCCTGTCCAAAATACTCTATTATTTGCGTCCTAAATACATGTATGCAAATAATTATAACTGCCGCTAAACATCGTGTAAAGATTTGACAACAAGCAATCGTTCTATTGATGACCAAATGTGGCCGAAATGATCATTTTGATATATAGCTAAAATAATATGCCCGATGAGACTTTCTATGAACCAACAAAGCTGATATGACCAAACATAGAACATACTGGAAAATGAAGTCTTATAATATACCACATCTTCTTTTTTATATAGACAAATCTGAATGGAGCAGAAATAATTTTAAGAATATTGAGATTTACCTGCTGTTCATTTACATCAAAACTGTCGGACTACTCTTAACAGAATTTATTGGCATTAAATGACGAATTTCACCAATGTATTCATAAAAACTCTTATACTTAGAGAGAAACTATCAATTTCAAAATTAGCAGGAAGCCTGTAACTTCAATCATTTTCAATGGCTGAACTCGTGGTTTGACTCCTTTTATGAGTTTTCACCTAAATGAAGATTTTACCCAATGTTTGGTGTTTTTGCTTATCATCTTTACTAACATTATAATGGATACAGAGAAAGAGAAAAACTTATCAATGATGACCTTTTAAATTACACAAATGTTGAAATAAATTACAAAATTAATGACCTCGAACTAAATGTTAGTCATTATTCATAATCATAATAAATCTATGTTATTGATTATATTTATATAAAATCTATAAAATACAACAACAAGAACGATTATCATTATTTTTAGAATGGTTAGTCATGCGTACAGTCTTACAAGGAGATTGTGGTTTTTGAACATTGTCTGTTTGGTGAATTGTCTGTTGAGGCTGCTGTCGTCTGCTGCTGGGTGTATCATACAATGCAATAAAATAAGCCAAAGGTTCGACATAGTATGTTTCTATAAATGCCATTTTATAAAACATTATTTTCAATACTTTTACTTTAACATTCCCAACCGTTACAGATTTAGCTGCAGCCATATTCTTTGGAAGAGTATTCACATCGCAAAAATTATTCACTTTATTCCCACAAGCCACCTCGTCCTGGAATATACACACATCCGTTAATGTACCGGGGTCTAAATATGAGCAAAGAATTATCATGGAGGCAAGGTCTTCGTCAGAGATGCACACATATCTCCTAAAATCTGTAAGTCGGGTAATATCATACTCTGTCTGATAAAGATTCAATACCTTACACATACAATTCAAATAGTACATAAGTTTTGCTGTAGGATTATTTGGAACTATAACATTCGAGCCGGAATCTTTGTCGTTTAACGCAAGTGCCATCAGCTAATCCGTTGCAATGTTAATGACTAAATAATAATCAATCATGTATTGTCTTATGTTTCGGTCTTAAATCCGTATATCTGAATATTATGCCAACAAGCAAGTATGCCTTGCATACAGATCAACATGGAGCCTAGGCTGACACCGAACAGCAATCTATACAACCCACAATTGAAAAAAATAAAATGTACACATTACATGTTTCCGTTTGGAGTCTTTTAAATGTAAACGTGTGTTCCCTTTGTGCACTGTTAAAACGAACTTGTAAATGTTTATTTGACACTTACAAGCTTCCATGTAATTTCCGCAATATGTAAGACCACACAAATCTTTTTATTAGTTCTTTTGATTCTTGGTGTAAAATAGTGTAGCTCTATTTGCTTATAAGTACCGGTAATTTATATGTATCATCATTGTTGGTCTTAAGTTTTTATTTTAAAATAATTGATTGATTGTCATTTGTTTTAATATCATGAGGCAAATTGTTCATTCATATTCAGGACTAATTCTTAATGTCCAGTGGCAAATATTTCATGCATATTCAGGACAATTTACAAATACAAAATATCTTTTCATGTCAAATGTACCATTATGATGTGTTTACTTAATCTAATCGTATTGTCTCAATATTTATAAATATGTAATATATAAAATATTATAGATGAAAAGACAAACAAGCTTAATTGTGAACGCTAACAACCAGATCTTTCAGAAATGTTGTCAGGTGAGGATCCATGATTTTGAAAAGGGGAGAGGCCCTTGTTAGCCAACGTCTTGACTGATGCTTGTATAAAGTATATGCATATATCATATATGTATTTCTTTAAATAGGAGGTGAGGGCCCCGCCCTTACCCTAACTCCACCTCCGCGGGGTTAATATACAGAAATAGCAAGTCAGATCGGACCTGTACTTGCACAAATATACCAATTGTAAATATTTACATATTGATATGAGAATAAAATCTTCTTAAATCAGTAAGAACGAACAATTAACTAAGCATAGCCTTGTTAAGACAAAATGAGCGTTTTCCGGACACACTCTCACACGTATTGTTTACACTATATAAAAGTTTAGACAATGTCAGTTTAAAAGTTGAAAAGGAAGCGATGATGTGTATTTCTTGTAATCAATCCAAAAGGGAAAATAGGTTAAATCATACTCATCATAAGGTTAAAAAGAAAAAAAAAAAAAAAAAAAAAAACAAGTCCCAACTACAAATACATGTAATCTGTTCTTTTTACAATAGATTTATGGGATGCGGGGCGTTTCATTTCTGAATTTTTTTTTCGCTCATTATTTTTTATCCTTAAAAATTAATGGCTATTCTGTAATTACTTGATAACTGTTTTCTGGACAGTTCTTTTCTGTAAACAATTTATTTTTACCCAATTCTTTAATTTTTGCATTTTTTCTTTATATTTTAGCAGCCTATCATTTTCCATCCTTTACTTCATTTTTTCTCGCCATTTTCTCTGTCCTTCATTTTTTTTACCATTTTTCTCTATTCTTTATTTGTTTTGAACATTTTCCTCTACTCTGTTAACTCACTCCACACCCTCATATATTAGACAATGTCGTGTCTATGGAAGAAGTTTTCAATATTGAAGGCAAATGCAGGATCAGATATACCGAGAAAGAAAATACGTCACAATCATAGACGATTAAGTAGAATTTATTAGAAATTCAATATAAATTAAACTTCCCGGCCCTCCCAAACATGCAGTTCAGCCGTCTATGTAAGACGACTGAAGTGCATGTTTTAGAGGGCCGGGAAATTTCATCTATATTAATTCTTTTTCTGGCATAAAAAAAAAAAAATAAAAGTAAGAAGATTTTCAAGTCATTGTTTTTTTATTTGTGGGTTTGCTAAATTTCCAGTGGCGAATATTTAAGTATAACAAAGAAACCATAATTATTACATAAATACAATATTCGAGTTACATACACAATTGATAAATATAAAGAAAATTTGTAAGTTCGATTTTTTTTAATAATTGAAGTTATGTTTTTAATTTCAGCTTAATTATAAACGGATATGAAAATATGTCGGAAGGTTAATATTGTCTTATCGCCCAACAACTGCAAAACAATAAAGACTACCAAATCCGCACGTACAGATTCAGAATTTGAACTGTCGCCCGCGAACAATAGTAAAATTGAGAATGAAAATGTGGAACATGTCAAAGAGACAAAAATCCGACCAAAGAGCCGATAACAGCCGAAGTTCACCAGTGAGTCTTCACCACATAAATACAGGTTTAACAGGTTTGAGTATATGTTGATTAGTATATATAAACGTTCGTAGGGAATTTACATACGAATAGACATAGCAGCAGTGTAAAAAAAAAGGCATACATGTACTCACAATCCAGACGAGTAAATTCGTCACTTTTACATCAGCTTTGCTTATTTTTTTACGAGTTGCGTCATGTTTTTTCTGTTATAGCTTTGGTCATCATACCAACTTCAGTGGCGGATCCAGAACTTTGCCTAAGGGGGGCCCCGCTGACTGACCTAAAGGGGGGGGCGCCCGCTCCAGTCATGCTTCAGTGATTCCCTATATAATCAACCAAATTTTTCCCACGAAAGGGGGGCCCGGCTATGAACTTTACCTGTGCATGAAAACATAGTGTCGAAGTTCAAATGAAGAATGTGGCAGTTTAAAAAATAATCATAAATCGGAAAGCCTCACGGGTTAACAACTATACACCTGGAAAAAAGTATTGCAACACCAAATTGAAATTGAATTAAAAAAAACACTCATTATTTTTTTGTGATATAATTTGGTAAAATAGAACTAGTTAAACATTATTTAAGTATCACCTGAGTTTAATCAATAAATATCGACTCGATAAGTTTTTATCTGCACATGCAGCTACTGTACCCGTAAACAGCAAAAAAGATGTTTTGATCCTCATTGTTTTCAGCACTTTAAATAACCAAGTTTTTAAAATTATGTGATTGACACCTTATAATGGGTCCTTGACAACTCTTAACTGCAGCAAGATGGCAGATTATCAGCATAAGAGAAGCAGGGATGTCGCTGTAACAACTGCACGCATTGTTGGTCATCACCATTCCACTGAAGTCGTTTTGAGAATAAAAATCAGGCAATAAACGCTGTGAAAGACCTTCCGAGATAATGAAGACCCCTATACCATTTGCTAGAGAAAATCAAGCATAATGAAGGTTGGTCAGAAGGAAACCCATTGCATACAAGACAATCCTAAAATAAGAGTGGTGGCCATACAAGAGCCTTTTAACAAGAACTGTTCGAGATCAACTCGTCGCTACTGGTTACCGTGCGATAATACCATTTCGGAGACCTTTGCTAACAAGCAGACTTACAGTTTTCCGTATCCAATGTAGTGCAGAGCTCGCTAAAGTTGGAAATTAGCATCGTGGAGGAAGATCCAATGTTCAAATGGAATTTGGTTCATCTTGCTTGGCCCGATCGTAGCCCGGCTTTGAACCATATTGAGCTTATATGGGACACTATTGGGCGGAAAGTGAGCGAAAGGACACCCCAGTTCAAACACAACATGAAATAAACAATTCCCTTCATCAGAAATGGTTGCTGCTACCTTAGCAACAAATTAGTCGATTTATGGCAGGAATCAGAAGACGTTAAGATGCGGTTATCCGTTTGAATGGAGGCTGCGCACAAAGTACTAATTCTTTGGCGTATAACGATCAACCATGATGTGAACAGTCATCTGAAGATTAATTTTGAAATGTCTGACATTGTAAAGTTCGACTACAGTGAAACTTGTCAAATGCGGTTTTTTTGTACAAAAAACACTTCATTTTGTTATTGAAATTGTGGTTATATAAATCATTTTTTTTTAAACATTTTTTTTTCGTTGCAATGCCAATGTTATCGTGAACTATGTTTCAATGATATTATACACATATTTTATTATATTCCATCAAAAAAAAGAGGCTGATTTTTCAAATTTAAAAAAATCAAGGTGTTGCAATACTTTTTTCCATGTGTATATATAAGTGATATTTATGTTAAATCAGATTTTTTGTACGATAGGAACATAGTCGAACAGTACATGGATATATGTCACAAATTGCTATAATATCTGTTTCCATTCCGAAGGACTGCGAATAAACAGACTGAAAAAAAGAATAGAAGAATATCAATATTTTAACCTGTCAATCTTCAAAACCGACACACAAATGATCGTGAGGAGCGATTGATATTTTATTCGCTCTGCAGCGTTTGAATTGATCTCCGGATATCTAAATCAAGTTCATTTCCCCATTAAAATTCACAATGGTTATAAGTGAACCTTTTCCTTCCGAACAACTTACATTCTATATAATATCCGTTCATGTTTTCAGAAATATAATCTGGTGCTTCAATATCAACTAGATTTTGAAGAGAGGCTGTTTATTTCTACAAGACGTAATGTTATGTCGCCATTAAACGGATGTTGATGCACGGGTACAAAAACACACAGCTTGAAGAGGAGCCGTGTTCATATAGTTTCCAAGAGACTCAGTATAATTCTTATTTTGGCGAAACAATTGAATCAAAAAGCTCAGTTATATTTCATATGTTTGAGTGACTTCTTATCCCACATCCGAATGATAAGTTCGTTTGCATTATTCAGGGTTGCATACTGGGGTTCCTCGTCTAAAGTTCTTAATACTTTTGTCTTGAAAATACCCAGTCTAGTTTTACGATATCGCTATGAATCAACCATGCTTGGCTTTGCTTTCAAATTGGCACAATGTGGAGGATTTTGGCAGGCAGTTTAGAAGTATTTATAGCAAAGACATCTCTCTTAATTTCCTCTGTAAACTCCAATAAGGGATAGGAAAAGCACTCCCTTTTCGTGTTCCGTTTGTTTTTGTCTTGATTTTTTTTATTTATACGAATGCCAGTTTCAAAATCTTCATCATACATCCCTGATTCTATGTAACCTATTATAATGAGTAATTTACCTGTTTGTACCAACTCATCATGGCTTGGCACAGATATCTGGGTGGTTCACGACCCAGGATCATCTTAGTGATAGTTTGAATCGCACGACGTTTTACCTCTGCATCAAACATAATCAAACTTCTCTGTTTAGTTTCTTTGATTACATTTATTCTTGATTCTCGATTGAAAATCGGTCAAGTTCTTCGTTTGCAATTATAGTGGTTTCCAAATTTTTAATCAGATTGTTTCACTTTTGTAATTTGTCCACTACTGTTTTATCACTACTCGCCTAAGTGCCGTCTAAGGGAGGGACGAAAGAAAACAAAGGGATATTCGCCTAAGTCCGTCTAAGAGAGGGACGAAAGAAAACAAAGGGATATTCGCCTAAGTCCGTCTAAGAGAGGGACGAAAGAAAACAAAGGGATATTCGCCTAAGTCCGTCTAAGAGAGGGACGAAAGAAAACAAAGGGATATTCGCCTAAGTCCGTCTAAGAGAGGGGCGAACGATAACAAAGGGATATTCAAACTCGTAGATCGACAATCTAACAACGCCATGGCTAAAAAAGAAAAAGACAAACAGTCAAATGATAGTACACAAGACACAACATTGAAAACCAAAGAATTAATTTTACTCTTTTAATGTGTTTATCGACAAACGCATTAAAATAAGTTTAATTGCAAACTTGGTAAAAGCCAAAGCGTTAATAAGTTACTTTTAAATAACATCTTCTATAATATTGTGGCTACTTTATAAGGTTTACTGTCCCTTTTTGCATATGTTCAGTTCATTAATGTGTGATTGAACTCACATCAACACGAGAAGATTTACCGTTACACAAATGCGGCTGTTCATTAAGGCTCAATTTCGGTTTGATTAAATTTTTTGTCGTATAGCTTCCAATTTTTTTGTTCTTCCTCATATCTGGGTCAATATAATCAATTTATGTCAAAATGGTGATGGCTTATTTTCTCTGTGCACATTGCAAATTTTTATTTGTATGATGGATCGGTTTGAAACTGAATTATCGTGGTATGATTTTTGTTTCTTCTCTAATTTAGAACCCTGAAAGACTTAGTGTAATGCGGCTTTAACAGGTAACAATATTTTCTCACAGTTACACGTAAGTTTTCTGTAAATTAATTCTCTACAAGATTCCCATCTGTTTTAAAAAAAATAATAAAAAAAAAATACCAGGCTTATGGTTTTGTTCAGCAGACACGTGTTTCGTCTACAAAAGACTCATCAGTCACGACCGATTATAAAATATTGAAAGGCAAAATCAAATACGAAGTTGAGAGCATAGAACATCATTTTTTCTTAAAGTTGTGCCCAAAATACGACTACAGCCATCCATGACTTGTGCTTAGAATGATTCAACAATTTATTCTATTCAATTCTTTTTACCTCAGGCATAGATTACCTTAGCTTGGGTATGGGCTTTGCTCATTGTTGAAGGCCGTACGGTGACCTATAGTTGCTAATGTCTTTGTCATTTTAGTCTCCTGTAGACAATTGTCTCATTTGCAATCATACCACATCTTCTTTTTTTTATATATTAGCTGTATTTGGCCAAACTTTTAGGAATTTTGGTCCTTAGTGCTCTTCAACTTCGTACTTTATTTGGCCTTTTTAACTTTTTGGATTCGAGCGTCACTGATGAGTCTTTTGTATATGAAACGCGCGCGTCTGGCTTAAACCAAAATTTAGTCCTGGTATCTATGTTTAAAATTGAGAATCTATGATTAGTTTATTTATAATAGTATTGTAAATAAACAGAAAATAAACATATGAATTATATTTTTTTTATGTTAACACAAATATTCGGACTACTGAGAAGCTGGTTCAACCCTGGGAGAATAAACGTCCAGCATCAAAAACAATGTTTCTAGAGAACATATCTAAGGTATCAACTTCCCCAATATGATAATGGTTAAACTTCACCCTCGTTTATCTTTTTGTGTCAATTTTATTTACTTTTATTGTTGAAGAGTGTACACTGGATATATCATAAGCTATTGAATAGGGTTATCTGTACATTAAAATAATTATCAACTGTATCTGCAGACATATGATATTGAAGCCATTTTTACCATTTTTTTCTCGTTATTATCTCAGATTAATGCAGTAAAACTAAATACATATGGTTTTGCGATATTTTGCCACATCTCCTCTATCGCTCTATTTGAATATATATTTTTTTCTGTGACTGAATCATAAAAAATAAAATCACAAAAAATACTGAACAACAAGGGAAACTCAAAACGAAAGTCCATAATCAAATGGCAAAATCAAACGCCCAAACACATCAAACATTGACTAGGTAGAGACATTTTCTTATGTAAAAAATGTTGGATTTTTTTAATCAATGCCATCTGCATGTCTTATATCTCATATACTATGTTACAGCTCTAGATTCTACTGACGAAGAAAGGTAACACTTGGCAACCGAAAACTGAAATATTAGTCCAGTCTAGGTGGCCGAGTGGTCTAGAGCGATGAACAGAATGCATTGCGTTAATTTCGCGGAAAATAATTTGGAACCCATTTGGATGTTTTTTCTTTTTTCTGTTTCTAACTTGCAATTAGGATTAGAAATATATTAAGCATGGTTCTTATTAAAGAAAATAATACTTTTTTAAAAACATGTTAAATTGGCCGTCTTCTAACAAGTACGTAACTCCGTTGATCGTCGTTTATAAATTATGCGAAAATGTCTGTTATTTTTTCTTCTTTTTACACAGATAAACAAAGATTATATATACTATATAAAAGATTAATAATACGTATCTCAAAGTTATAAAAAAAAATCAAGTCTAATGTTCTATCACCCCTTATGAAACCCCGCTGGACCTAAATTTCAAACGAAAAACATTTTTTGACATTTTAGTTTTTTGGTCTAACACATCGATGTCAATAACATTAACGGTACCAATTTTCCTGCACCAGATGCGCATTTCGACAATACATGTCTCTTCAGTGATGCTCGTAGCCAAAATATTTGAAAACCAAACGTTATAAAACAGAGGAAGAGCTATAATCCAAAAGGTCCAAAAAGTATAGCCAAATCCTTGAATGGAATCAGAGCTTTGCATGAGGGAGATACATTCCTTAATTTATGATAATTTCTAACATTTTGTAACAGCAAATTTTAATAACACAAAAAAATCCGTATTTTCATGCCAGTACCGAAGTACTGGCTACTGGGCTGGTGATACCCTCGGGGACTAAATATCTATGCCATTGTGTTCAACCGGCATCTGAACACAATGTACACACATTTAGTGTGTTTGTTTGAAATAGCGATGGCGAGTTCAGCTGTGAATATTTGACTGGATTAATTATTCTCTTTAATTCAGTGAAATGTTTGACTTAACTAAAACAAGGTAGGAAATCTTATACTGTCTTTGCACAACCTTAATTAACTGCTTTAGATGACTGAACAAAATTCATTCATTGTTTATAATATTATAAAAAAGATTCGTGATGAAGGAATTCTGCAAAAGTAAATAAAAATGTCTTGTCCTAAATTTGAAATTAAAAACAATCTCTTTCAGACTAGCATTTTAATCACTCTTATTCAAAGCTTGTTCATACTGACATGAAGTGTGACTTACTTATGACTTGTGATCTGAAATATAATTGTTGACTTAGCATTCAGAAACTGTTCTGAAATACTTTTATATAAATATAAAAATGCATAGTTATTATCTTTTTTAAATAGAAGAAGAAAAATATTAGACCGAGTCTTTTTTGTACTTTTTATTTTCAAGTTCATGATAAAAACCATTTATTATTTTTATTGGTTTATTGGTTTATTTTTATAATTTGATTCCATTCATTAGGACTTGCATGGTATCAATGAGACAAAATTATTGTTATATTTAGTTTGTTCATACAAGGATTGCAAAATAATTTCCTTTTATTTCAAATAATGAAGAATTTACATTCAGAATACTTTCATTATGATCTTTTTTAAGATTAAATGAAAAAGGTAGGACAAGGTATCAGTATTAAATGATAGAAATTCCTGTTTTTGATTATTGTAATCCTGTATTAATCTATTATTCATGAATATTTTGGCTACCCCTTGTATTAATGAAGTAGAAGTATATTTCTGTTTTGAAGAACTTTGGTTACAGCAGTAAAAATTCTTACCAAAATAAAAATATTAAATTATTAAACTCTTTGAGAATAACATTATGGCACATAGGGCCTATTTCACTGGGACTGAGTTCTGAAAAGTGATAAAATGTGTTTCTCTAAATGTTTTTGCACATGTCTTTAGTATCAAAAAATATTTCATGAAATAATTTTAATAATATCCACATGTAAATAACAGCATATGGTGCTTAATATAATGATAGTTTGTTCATGAAAGTGTCAAACAAAGGGACGTAACTCGTAAATTACTATCGGCCCCGCTTCGTCAGAAATGTCGACACATCGAAGTGGCACATTTGCGTATTACAGCGTATCAAGTGGAACAAATTTGACATATCATAGTCCAAGTTAAGTTAGATGACATAATTTAAATTCAGCATAGCTTCCCGAGAAGTTAAGAAAGAAAATTACGATTTTAATTTCCTGTGACCAATTTTTTGGGTCAACACCTAGACTTTGAAGACATATTTTGAGAGAAAAAATGAGTTTAATCCATAATTGAGTGGATCAATATATTTGTCATATACCCAAGAATGTTCACTTAAAAGCAAATTAGTTTTAATTCATGCAAAAAACTACAAATTAAAAAAAATGGGCTTCACTTTTTCTGGTAAAAAAATGCCTATATAAGGTAATCACATGACTTCCATTGTTGCTTTTAGAAATAGGGTCAAACCGGAGTCAGCTTTCCGACTGTCAAAGACATTTTCTGAAGACAATTGTGCATTAAAACTGGTTTGATGTGTTTACTTTCATTTGTTTTTGGCAGACCATGAAGAGGACTAATTACAATGAATTCATAATTTACACGTTGTGTGCCTTGCAATCCAAATACAAGACTTTGTGGTCTTAACGTGCGTCTGGCGTATTAAATTATAATCCTGGTACCTTTGATAACTATTTACAGCACTGGGTCGATTTTGTCCCCGATGGTAGCACCAGCCCAGTAGTCAGCACTTCGGTGTTGACATGAATATCAATTATATGGTCATTTTTAAACATTTTCTGTTACAAAACTTTGATTTTTTCGAAAAAAACTAAGGATTTTCTTATCCCAGGAAAAGATTACCTTACCCGTATTTAGCACAACTTTTTTGGAGATTTTGGGTCCTCAATGCTCTTCAACTTTGTACTTGTTTGGCTTTATAATTATTTTGATCTGAACGTCACTGATGAGTCTTATATAGACGAAACGCGCGTCTGGCGTATTAAATTATAATCCTGGTACCTTTGATAACTATTTAGTCTGAGAAAGCATGATGTATCTAATATTTGCAATTGGCTTTAAACCAGCTTTCAGTGACGGCGAGTACTCGTATATCAGTGCATTTTGTCTAATGATGTTGACGTTTGTTGGTTTATAAGTGCTTGGTACCAAATTCCTAAAATAAGCCTTTTGAATTTTATTGTTCTTTTGTTGTGCTGTAACACCACTGTCTGAGAAAAGGGACGGCTGAGAGCTCACAAAATGTTTAACTCCGTCACATTCTTTGTGTTTCTGCTCCTAGTTAAGTGGTGGCCGTTATGTCATGTCAGTCATCTATAGATGGGTTGTTTTTTTAAAGTCTATTGCATAAATTATTCTTTAGTCATTAGTTTTCGGCTTTGGTTTGTTTCACGTTTTTCATGTCAGAGCCTTTATTAGTTGACTATTTGGTATGGTTTTTCTCATTGTTAAATGTTGTATAGTGACCTATAACTGTTTTTATCTTCTTTATTTTATCTCTGGTACATAGTTGTCCCGCATAATTGACAATCATGCCGTATGGTGACCTATAATTGTTTGTATCTTCTTCATATTATCTCTGGTTAAAAGTTTTCTCTCACAAATGGCAATCATACCACATTTACTTACTTTATGCCCGTTTACGGGACGTATTATGGTGTAACGTTGGCCGTTCGTTCGTCCGTCCGTCTATCGTCAACATAGCGGACATTATCTCAAAATCACTTTAACCAAGTTGCATGAAACTTTGGTGCATATATATTGCCGTGCACTCCCATTTTTGATACATTTTTGATTTTACGTTTCCGAATTTTGGGTTTGATTAATTAAAAAAGGGGGGTAAATCAAAAAGCTTTCAGCAGTTTTTGTAAAACTTTGGTAGATTGTTTATATCTATTGACATGAGCTTTCTTTCGATTTTTATAACTTTCACATTTTACGTTGTAAGTTAAGAAAGAGCCCAAGCAGCCAATGAGTCTACATCTCAGCGAGAAAATCCCGGAACTGGATGTACATGTGTACTAGTTCCGTGAAAATAAACGTCACACTAAACTTGGAAACATATAAATGTACAAAAATTAAATAGAAATACAAGATTAAGAAAGGCCTAGCTGAGTCTCCTAAATAGGAACAGGCGCAAAAATGTGTCTGGGTTAAACATGGTTAGTGAGATCTCAACCATCCCTCTATACCCAGTCGATGTGGAATAAACAACTAGTACAAAGCTATAGGCACAGTACAACTCCGTTAAAAATAAGTCCGAGTCTGATGTCAGAATAGGTAACAGAAGAAACTAAGCAAAATGACAATAATCATTATAAATTAACAAAGGACTACTGCATTTACTGACATGTCAGCTCCAGAAGATCCACGAAATAAGTTATTGTTTAAGTTCTAAGTGAATTTTTGTCAAATTTTGTACAAATTGTAATTTGTACAAGCACTTTTTGTTCAAATTACAATTTGTACAAAGTCAAAGTACAAATAATGATTTGTACATTTTGTTTGTACAAATTATAATTTGTACTAAATAACTTGCACAACATATGCATGCATTGGTTCGATAATTTCGATACCCTTAAATTTCAAGAAACTCGTTTCATATGACTTTAAGACCATGCGTTATAGAGTCAAGTTAGAAGTAGAGACTGGCAGTCCGCTTCGAATCAATCCGTTTTTCGTACTTTGTATATTATCGTGGATATTTCTGTAATAAAACAGGTTTTCCCAGTTGGTGTTTTATTAATTCTTATTGGCCAATTCGCTTCTTGATGATTTCATTCAATTTGGCCATTTTTGTTTTATTAATATAGAATGATTTCATCTGTTTTGATCTGAGCGTCACTGATGAGTCTTATATAGACGAAACGCGCGTCTGGCGTATTAAATTATAAGCCTGGTACCTTTGATAACTATTTACTACATATCCTTACAAATGTTTATTCGCAAATACCTATGCGAGTATCTGTGATGTATCTAGAATTAGGTTTCTTGCTAGAAATCACGGTTACATACTTTTATACTTAAAAATAAGTTCGAATATGTGTTATGTTATATATGTATTTCTCTAACCAATCGATTATAAACTTTGATTTATTAATACATCGATGAACATGCATGATAGCCGGCATATTAAATTACAAACCTGGTACATTTAATAAATATAATCATGTTCTATTGTATTGTTTATTTGTGTATACCTCTGTCCTGTATGGTCTTCCACTTATTTGTTTTATAGTTCTGGCATGTAATGTTGTTATTTTAGTATTATATTTAACATTACCATAAAAGCGGGAGGTTTGGCTAGCCACAAAACCAGATTCAACACACAATTTTTTCTTAAAATGTCATGTACCAAGTCAGGAAAATGACAATTGTTATCTTATATTTCGTTTTTGTGTGTGCTGCATTGTCGTTCTTTTTTTTTGTTGTACTTTAGTGTTTCGGTTGTTTCGTTGTTTTCCTCTTATATTTGATGTGTTTCACTCAGTTTTAGTTTGTAATCTGGATTTGTTTTTTCTTAATCGATTTATGACTTTTGAACAGCGGTATACTACTATTGGCTTTATTTATCTATTCCGACTTACAATACCTTCAAAATTAAGAGAAGGTGTTAATTTCGAAATGACTTTAAGTAATGATACAAAAGATAAGTGTTGATTAATGAAAAATAACCCTTCATTTTCAAGAACCAACGCTTATTCATTGTATCTATAATAAATCTATGACTAGTTCATTATACAGAAAACCCGACTCTGTACATGCTTGCAGCTTACCATTCTCCCAGTATATATCGTTTTAAAACACGAATAAACAAGAACATAGTTAAATGTTTAATCAATATTCAATAACATGGATTTCAAAAATTGGTTTTAAAAAATTGAAATTCATATGATTGATTGAAAAAGACATTTTTCAAATTAAAAAGAAAAACAAGATATATTAAACTATCGCAATACAGAAATAGTATCTGTCTTCCATAGATTATATTCAATAGGAGTATAACTAGTTCAATAAGAAAAAAATAATCTTAATATATCAAATCAAATGTCAGGTTGTAGTAAAATAAGTGCAGAATGAAATATATTTTGCAATATCAGTACAAATATTTCATAGTTTAAACAATTTAGTAAATTTGAAATTTTACATTATTCATTCAATTTATTATATTACCTCAGTAAAACAAGATTTTAGATAATCAGCAAATTGATTTTTGTGAATAATTATCAAGATAATCTACATTGTACTAGTGTTCACAACCAAAAAGTCTTAAAAATAGAATAGTCGTAGGATTGTCTGTGCATGTTTATCTCACAAAATGCTGCAGCAACAAGTGTTACTACTTGTGTCGATGTATGCAACTGTCGGACGACTAGTATGCGTAATTTGGCGTTGTTGTTGACGACTTGCGTTCTGATATAAAGCAATAAAAAATCCCAGTGGTTCGATATAATTTTTTTCCAGCCACGACATTTTGTAACACATGATTTTCTTGATGGCTACTCGTACATTCCCAACCATAATTGACTGTGCCGCAGCTATCGTAGTACGACGCGCGTTGATTTCAAAGAATTCATTTCCATAACTTCCGCATGCATTTTCTTCGTGGAATATGCACACATCGTTTAGCGATACCGGATCTAGAAGGGTGCATAACAGGACCATTGCAGCAGTCTCCTCATTGGTGAGTAAATGGTAGTTATGGTAATCAGTCAGTCGTACAATGTTATGTTCCGTCTGGTCAAGACTTAAAACATTACACATACAGTTTAAATAGTACATAAGTCTGGCTTTTGGATGATCAGGAACTGTGACAGCTAATCCTGTTGCTTTAATACCTACGGAATTTCTATTGAATACTAGCGCCATAACTTTAAACACTGTCAGTTTTCTGTGGTTCAAGTATGATGCTTGTATAAAATTATCTACAAAATTATCTAGTTAACCTGTATTTGCATTTCACTTCCTTAAATGGAATTCAACAAGTCTATCTTATTTATCTTGACGATATATCAATGTTATCTACATGCACTAACACTCTTAGAGATTATCGATAACATAAATGTTACTCATATTATGCTAATGACAGGGGTAATACAGGGTTCAACTTTTGTGCGTGATCCAGCTGTTGAAAATTCATCGAATGTCATGCGCGATGATTGATTTGTTGTTACTCCATCTAGTTCAAAAAGTAATGACATTTCATGATGAGTCATTTTTTATTCTTGCCCTCTATTTTCTTTTTTTGTTCCCGAGTTTTGCATGTTTGTATTTTTTCAACACGAGGTAAATGATGATGATTTTGTATTATTGCGAGAACACAATATAAAAAGCTGTTTACGGTTCAAGCAAGCGTTGAGTGAAATAAAAAAATCGATATATACAATACACCTTATCGCTATTTGTCCGCCATTACTTGACAACACATAGGTTCCCGTAAATGTTGACGTCATAATACAAAATGTCTGACGCCACAATAGAAAAGTGATTGTTGTATGACGACAAAATTTCGAGCGGGACAGATTATCGGATCAAGCGGGATTAGCGATAATGTGTATATTAAAAGTGTAATTCTCGTCAACAAAGGTCTGATGATTAAAACTCGTTTGTTTTTGCTTTTGTTGTCCAGTTTCATGTAATGTATTGTATCAAACTAAGCAGGACTATAGACAAACTACTTCTTATATAGTACCTGTGTAATCAAATTTCGTTCGTATGTTGACAACAAAACGCACTACTGCTGTTTTTCCGTAGCAATTGAAATCGGTGAAGATCGGTTACTCAATTTATTTTGTTTTGTGTTAGGAGGGGCAGGGAGATGAATTGCGTTTTCTGCCTTTTTCCTTGTAATAATATTAATTCCAATCACAGTGATTGATTCTCCCTTTTTTATTTCTCAATTGAAACTTTACGATTGAACTGGAAAACACTAGATAGACTTAATTATCATGACTTAAAAGAAAGCTGTACGGACAGATTTATGAGATTGAATGACCACAGTCGACTCCGCATTCACTTTACAGTCACTATCATAAATGAGTTGACCGATTCGATTTGGATGTGTCTTAACTCACAAGCGAGATGTTTAAGTGGTCTTAAAAATATCAAAATACAAGAAAATTCGTTCCATTAGAAAACTACCGAATGCACCCTTTTTTTAGATTGTTACATTTTGACAGAGTTTCGCACGGCAGGAAATAAATGCTGATCGGTTGACAATTACCCTGTCGATACATCTATATCGCTCTTTTTGGAGTTCGTGTGGTTCCGTAAGATTTCGTTTTGTATCTTATAGACGAATTTAAGAGATTTCACGACTGTCTATAAATTACCGATGTCTCGAATTTAGCAGATCGCTTTACTTATAAAATCTATTTTAATTTATTTTGGTATTTTTGTTACCGATGTCTCGAATTAAGCACATTACTTACTTATACAAACTGTTTTTAAATTTATCTTTGTATTTTTGTTATATATTTTATCTCGTACCGATCTTTTGAGAGTTAAACCACTTGCAATTGTTTTTGACAATTAGTTCTGATGTTGTGTTGTTACACAACTATCGCAGGTAAGGGGCGATTGAGCGATCACAAACGTTATTAAATACGCCACATGTTTTATGAACCTGTTCCAAATCAGTAGCCTGAACTTCAGTGGTTAATGGTTTTTGTCCTGCGGCTTAGCTAGTATAGCAACAATACAATGTCCATCAAAAACGATTAAGTCAAGACACAGCATCTCTTGACTTTGTTTGAAACGCTACAATTTGTCATTTCAAGAAAGGTTTGCAGTGCTTGTGAAAACACTTTGCTTTGAAAAATAAAGATGGGTTCGTTATCTCTATTATTTATTACAATATGTGAGATAAGATTGGGAAACCGGCTGAGTATATGCAAGCCCTTGACATACATCAAGGAACAATATGATTCATTAAAAAATACAACACAAAGATAATTGCTGAAAATTGTTCATTCCAACACAATCTCATAAAACGGATGAAGGAATGATTCAAATGAATAAAACTAAAATAAAAGTAACACGGTTGGTTTCTGCTCCTTGGTGGATTTTTTATTTGGTCTCTTTGACGCATTTCCCCTTTCCATTCTCAATTGTAATATAAAAGGCTAAATGTGAGATTCAGTATATATGGCAAATTGATAAATATTTATGTTGATAATATAGTTACATAAATAGGTTATATATATGGCATATCATTATAAAAATAAACAGCGAATGATACGCCAAACTACGGAAGCCGATAAGGGCCATTCAAAAAAAAATTTATGTCGTAATTACGACATAACTACTAGTAATTAAAAGCCAATTATAAAAAAATACATCATTTTTTTCAGACTTAAGTCTAATGTTTGAATTGTATGGCCAACAAGTTGTTAAATATGAATTCATTACAATTAATCCGCTTCAAGTTCTGCAAAAAAAAAAAAAAAAAACACCCCACATCAAACCAGGTTTAATCCAGCATTTTCTTCAGAGAATGTCTGTGGAAAGTCAGGAAATGATATGCAGTTGAATTTGTTCCGTTTCGTAGTAAATTCGAACGTTTAGTTTTATTTAGTTTTGTTAGGTTTTATGGACTTAATCTGAGTTTGGACATGTTTCTTTGTTTAAATTTTTTTTAATATTTTTTATTCGTCAAAATTTTTTTTGGGAATAAATTGAAAGTCAAGGATGTATAAAGCCAAGAACGTGAAGTGCAATATTGGTAAATTAATATACTTTCTAAAGTTATCAACTGAAAGTTTTAGAAAGTCTTGTTATATTTAGTTATCAAAGGCACAAGGCTTATAATTTTATACGCCAGACGCGCGTTTCGTCTACATAAGACTCATTAATGACGCTCAGGTAAAAAAAGATTGACAGCCAAAACAAGTACAAAGTTAAAGAACATTGAGAACCAAATATGGCAAAAAGTATAACGTACCAGTACCAATTCACTAACTACGAAGATGTTAATACGTGGTGGTCCGGCATGAGTTTTGTAAAAGTTTTCAGTAATTTATCGTAACGAAATCCCTGAAAGATCGGTACGAGAATAATATATAACAACAAAAATGTGTCCATAGTACACGAATGCCCCACTCGCACTATCATTTTCTATGTTCAGTGGACCGTGAAATTGGGGTCAAAAAATTGATTTGGAATTAAAATTAGAAAGATCATTATCATAGGGAACATGTGTACTAAGTTTCAAGTTGATGTAACTTTAACTTCATCAAAAACTACCTGGACCAAAAACTTTAACCTGAACTTCGCACTATCATTTTCTATGTTCAGTGGACCATGAAATTGGGGTCAAAACTATAATTTGGCATTAAAATTAGAAAGATCATATCATGGGGAACAAGTGTACTAAGTTTCAAGTTGATTGGACTTCAACTTCTTCAAAAACTACCTTGACCAAAAACTTTAATCTGAAGCGGACGGACGAACGGAGGCACAGACGGACGGACGGACGAACGGAGGCACAGACCAGAAAACATAATGCCCCTCTACTATCGTAGGTGGGGCATAAAAATACCAAGATAAATTCAAATAGTTTGTATAGGTAAAGCGATGTGCTGAAGTCGAGACTGACGTGAAATCTCTTAAATTCATCTATCAGATACAATACGAAATCTACAAAAGGAGCAAAATAAACTCATCATAGATACCAGGATTAAATTCCATATTTAAGCCAGACGCGCGTTTCGTCTACAAAAGACTCATCAGTGACGCTTCAAAAGGAGCAATATAGATGCATCAACAGGTAATTGTCAACTGGTCAGGATTTATCCCCTGCCTGGTGAAACACAGTCAAAATGTTACATTCTCAAAAAGGACGCAATCGGTATGTGTCTAGAGAGAATACGTTTTTTTTTTATATTTTGATAATTGTAAGACCACGAAAAGATCTCATTTGTGAGTTAAGACACACCCACATCCAATAGATCTATATATGTTATGAAGTGTCGACTGTGGTCGTTCTATCTGATAAATCCGTCGGGACAGTTTTTATTTAATGTCCTGATAATTAATTCTGTTTATTATTGTCATGTACTAGCGTAAATTTTTCAATTTAGAAATGAAGAAGGTATGATAAATTGTTGTCACAAAGAAAAACGCGGATAACACTGTCCTCTCCCAGAAAAAAATACAAAGTAAACTAATAACCAACTTCACCAGGTTCAAATGCTACGGAAAAAACAGCAGTTGAGTTTTTGTTGTCAACATACGCACAAAATTTGATTACGCATGTACTTAATAATAAGTACAGTTTGTTTATAGTCTAAGGTCTAATTAAAGTTATTCTTTTTTTTAGCGTGTGCTTATCCTTCCATAGCACCTGTGATCACCTTCAGTTATTACCGGGTTCGAGTTTTTTTTAAATTTCTGTACTGGTTATTGTCAGTCTTTTTGTGTTTTTCTTCTTTTTATGCGTGGTGTTGTCAGTTTATTTTTGAGTTAATTTGTTATCCTTCGCCCCTCTTTTTCTATCTCTTCAGTAACCAAATGGCTTTTTTATGCTTTTTTTTTTATACTTTTACTTTTGCAATCCACAAGACATGTCTTCTTTGACTGCCAATGACTTTAAAATTATACTAAATCCCTGGGTTGTGTTTTTGTTGATTTTAGTCTCTGATGCATGTATTTCTTTTTGTTGCTTTTAACTAGCTCACAGTATCGTACCCTCGTGTTAATTTGACCTGTTGATACAATTTATATTATTTTTTGGTTATTTTATGTTTAATTATTTAGCGTTATATTTCGTCTCTCTATTTTTGATATATATTAGCTTTGGTAAGGGTTTGGTATAACAACTAATTTTCACTTCTGTTCTCATACTATGAACAACAAAACTATTTATGTTGTAAAAAATATTTCCGTATTCAATTACTGATACCTTTAGTTAGTAGGCTTACAACAAAATTTATCTGTGTACACTACTTTATTTAGTTTAAACATATTTATTTATAGTGGATTGGGAAACAAGTTTTGCAACTTATATTAATCCCTTTCCACTTTGCGGGTGCGAGTGCTGCCTTGTAGCGGCATTAGCCTGCTCTTTTTCGAAATCTACAAGGGTGTCTTTAACGTGCAAGAGATATGGCTCTCTCTTGACACGGGTCAGCCATTTATCGTCCCCTTCCGACGGACTATCATCGTTTCCTCGAGACCATACTCGCAAATGGTGTCAAGGGAGAGCCGAAAATTCAGTTCCTGAAATTTTCATCCCAATTGGGAATCAAACCAGGAACCTTTGTGTTAGTAGTCCGATGCACTAACCACTACACCACGGCTCTCTCTACTTTATTTGGCTGCATTTTGTCTAATGTTATGGCTGACTCTCTGATATTGAATAAGATCTCACCCCTAATTTTATTAATTTTGTATTCACATTGTGGCATAGATCAAATGTATTCGTTCAGTGTATGTGCACTTGTTTGTGTAAATAATTTTTTATGTCTTTTGATTGAGCTGATCCATTTCAATTGATATTTGGTAGTGTGTCTTTGTATGTTGTGATGTAACGCTATTGCTTCAGGTAATGGTAAAGGTTGGTAAAAAGTAAACATTTAAACCGTTGCATTGGTTTGCACCTGCATCAGGAATCTGATGTTCAGTGGTTGTCGTTTGTTGATGTGGTTCATAAGTGTTTCTCGTATTTCGTATTTGTTACATAAATTAGACCGTTGGTTTTCCTGTTTAAATAGTTTAACACTAGTCATTGATGGGTCCCTTGAAAGCTTGATGTTCGGTATGAACCAATGCTCCGTGTTTATGGCCGTACTTTGATCTTCAATCGTTTACTTTTACATATTGTGACTTGAATGGAGAGTTGTCTCATTGGCACTCATACCACATCTTATTATATCTAATTAAAATGCAAAATTAACAAGTATAGACAAACCCAGATTTAGAATGCATTATTTAACAATAAAATTGAGAATGGAAATGAAGAATGTGTCAAAGAGACAACAACCCGACCATAGCAAAGACAACAACAGAAGGTTACCATGTATATATAGATAAACCCGGACAAGAACTCAAGAGTTTTGCACGAGAGAAATACATTCCTTTATTCAATGATTTTTTTTTATTCAGAGCAGCAAATATCAATGAAACAACATCCGTTTCATTCACTAGTTTAGAAGTATAGTGTCATATTTGATGCCCTTAGGAAATTTTATTTTCTTGGGTTACTAATTTTGAGATCTCCCTAAACCAAGTGAAATACATCTAAAGTGTTTTGTAGACATCATCATAGTGGACTCTAGGAAAAAGGTACTATTTATTCTGCGACATTACTATCATTTTCTAAATTAACCACAGTTTATGTTAAAAACCTGGATAAAACTGGTATTTACTTTATTATTCTGTTTTAATGATGCATCATGACCAACTTTCAACGCAGTATGTTTATGTGATCCCCGCCCACCGTCAGTTTACACCAAATATATGAAATTTTCGAATAATATTTCAATATGTTTAAAAATTTATATTGTAAATATACACACTGCAGTTGTACATAGATAAATTAAAAAAATATATATTGTACCCTTACATCCAGTCACAGCGCTCCTAAGTTGTCTCCCTTCACCTGCCTGCAAACGGCCAACCTAATGCTGGTAAAATGAAATAGTACCGATTTCCCTCTAATCTATCCCAAAAGTATTTGTTTAAAATTTGTAATCGTTTTTAAAAATTACTTTAGACACCAACCAATCCAAAAAAGTCAGTGATACTTAATATAACAAATAATAAAGTGATCCATTTGAAAATCTCGCCATTGCAATCAGAAAAATAATAGGTCATATAATTGCTATATTCATTTTATGTTATGAAAAAAGTAAAATCACAAAAATACTGAACTCAGAGGAAAATCAATTCGAATTATGAATGTTTTATAAATAAAAAGAATAAAATTCTATACTTTATTTAAGTAATTAGTACAACATGTAACAATATATATAAGTATTATGATTTCAGTTCATAGGCATTATCCTTGCGATATTGGCAAAGCTTATGCTTTTTGCCTCTTCAGACCAATATACCGGGTATTTTTTTACTTTAACGTCGACAAAACAAAATTAATCCTATAAAACTTTGTCTAAACCTTTCACTGAGAAAACACAAAATTGCTAAATTTATAGGACTCACAGTCATATAAACTACGTATATAATTCCAGAAAGTAAAGCATTTTCGGTGGTTATCCTGTATTCGGAACTGTAGTGTTCATTAAGCAGCAAACTGGCAGTAACTATTTCTGTTACACAAGCAATGGATGCAATCAAAGACACCGCAAAATCCATTCGCTCTAAAGAGGCAGCTGCATTGGAAGAAACCGTTGATTGTTTCCGCCATTTTTGGATGTCAGACGATTTCCGAAGTAACAGAATAGTGAAAATAATAAGAAGAATACATGGAATGAATCGTAGAATAAACATCCTAGCAATAAACTCTTCGTTAGATCTCGTCTTTATTATTCGTCTACATCCTGTTATAGTCATATTCAAAACAGTGTAGCTGTGGCCATTGATTGACAACCTTAAATTATCCCATTGACTGGGGCAGATTAGGTGAACGTGTGTCTGTAACGACAACTGCTTACTATTTACTTATTATAAAATTTAAACTGTGGGGTCACCAAAGGTTCTTAACGCCTTTAATATTAAAATAGTTCGAAAAATTAATCAGGAATAACTTTATGTTTTGATTTATATTATTGATATAAATCCAAACATCGTGTTATTCCTGATTAGTTTTTCTAATTTCTTTATTTAGGTGTTGAGAACCTTTTGTGACCCCACAGTTTAAGTGCCTTTTAACAAGTACATAGTGAGCAGCAGTTGTTACAGACAAACGTTCACATAATCTGCCCCAGTCAATGGGATAATTTAAGGTTGTCAATCAATGGCCACAGCTACACTGTTTTGAATATGATACTAATGTAAATTTTCTATCTCGAGATATGATTTCGACTGGTTCATATGAAACGTCAAGAAATGTATCAATCTGTGCACACACACTGATGACAATTACAGCAATACTGAACAGAGTTCCATTTCTCATAGTGCAAAATTGTTTTACTTTCAACGGAAATGAAACTACGAAAAATCTCTCAATCGAAAGGGCAACTGTTAGGTTTAATGATATAAGATGAAATACTCTTGGGAGAATAATTTGACATATTTCAAATATATAGCACCAGTCTATTAATAAGAAGTTTACCACATGGTCCACACCAAAAAATCTAATGTTAAAAGGAACTGGAATAATACCGGTAAGAATATCAGTGATTGCTATAGCAACCATTACGGCATGCGTAGACGTCCGGAACTTTCCTTTTATAATTGTTGCAATAAGCAAAACATTCATAATAATAACAAAGACGGTAATGATTGGTCCGACATATCCGTAATAAATATATGCATCATTTTCAAAATAATTTTTAAAATTAAATGGTACGGTTCCATTTGGCATGTGTGATCGCTGACGTGCTGGCCTTGAAATGTTAGGATGATGTCTGCCTGGAGGTCTCATTGTCATGGAAACGTTTAGAAATTGCAAGAAGATTCTTTGTTTATTGAGATCTTTCAGTTGGTTTTGGAATCAGGCAATATATCCAAATCTGATCTGCAAAATAGAATACGGGAATTGAAAAATAAATCTATAGAATACATTTAATTTTTGGCTATAGTCATGTTAAAAATTCATGTCCATAACTATATTTAATAGGAAAGAAGTAGGTCCAGTAAGACCACATTTTTGCTCCAAAATATAGCAGATTTAAAAAAAATCTAAACTTTTAGCTACATGTATTTATGGGAAACTAAATAAATATGGGCTGTTTTTTACAATACAATGCACATATATCGGATACTACCTTCATAAACTCCTGCTAAATTGCTGAAATAGTATAAGGATTATAATTTAATACGCCAGACGCGCGTTTCGCCTAGTTGCATCTTCACAATTTAGCATTTGAGTTAAACTTTAGACGATTTCCGTTCTATGGAGGTGGTCGTATTTGTATTCATTCTTTAAAATTTAAATATGAGTTGTATTTGATGATTATACATAACATAATTATATAAAGTTTGAGAGTGAACAGGGATGCGGCCACTTATATTTTTGCCAAAAACCATCTGAAAAGTGACATATTATGGCATATATTTGATAGATTTTTCATATTTAAGCGTCTTTCATGACTAAATCAGTTCAAATCTTTCCCATAAACTAATTGAATCGACTGAAGTAGACACTTAAGTGTTTAAAATGGGGCCAAAATCTTTCATTAGATGAACCTGTAATTTGAGGCCAAAATCAGCCCTTACCAGACCTACTCTTTTACTAAGTTATATGTGTTAAGTTACATGTAATAAATGATCAAAATAATTGAATAAATCAGCCTCAACTATGAATGGCCCGTGCAAATGCAAATACACAAATGTAGTATGTTTCAGGATGGGACAAGTGATAGTGTTTAAAAAATCCACTGGGATTGGAACAAACATACATCACTGAAGCCTACATTTTCAAATTGATGAATTATTTTATTGACAACCTTTTTGTTAAGTTGATAGCATGTTTTTTTCATCTTATATCGTTATTTAAAAAAAAGGAAATTAAAAAAAATATTATGTATTAAAAGATATCGGTTACCGGAAGAGACCCTTCCCTCTGGTTATATGGTTTTGGTTGTTCGAAACAATACAGATACAGAAGACAAACATCAAAAAGTGCATTGTTAAGAGACAGTCAGTATAATTGAAATGATGCATGATTTATTTATTTATTGAAACTCGAATACCAAGCATTTTTCAAAAGTGGTAGATCCAACTGATATAATAAATCTTATCAAATTTCAGTCGCTGTAACTGAATTTTGGGATTTGTACAATTCTATGCTCAGTATCATATTGTGATATCTCGCTAAATATTTATTTTTATTTTTTGGTCTATATAAATATAAGTGTGGTGTGATTGCTTATAAAACAACTACCCACCAAAGTTCAAAGAAACGGAATCTATCATAGGCCCCCGTACCGTCTACAACTTTCAATAATGAGGAAAATACCATATAGTCGGCTTTGAAAGGTTACGACATGAAAATAAGGAAGAATTCAATTGAGAAAACACAAAGGCCTAATTTACAACAACACAATTTACGGAAAGCAAATAGTATAGACATGAACTATCGGTAACCACTCAACTACTAGATCTGATTGGAGACAAGTATATACAGAATGTGGCAAGGATACAATAGTTTGCTTGCGCCAAACCCTGTCCTTAATCTTGGACAGTGGTGTAACAGTACAACATAAGAACAAACAATTAAAAAAAGTAATAAGAACAGAAAACATCTAACAAAAACACAAAGTATCTAAACATCCCTCACCAAAACAACACAAAGTACAGATCCTAAGCAAATGTTATGCACACTGCAGATGTAGGTAGTGAGCTTAAAAATTAATTTTCAATTTTAAGGATATAAAAATGTTTTTTTAAAAGGTGCTTTTCTCCAGGATTAAATATCTACAATAAATCGACAGTAATTTACCAATGTTTAAATATACAATCTTGTAAATCGATTAAGAAAAGACAACTAAGGGTAACACAACGAAACCACAATGAGGCGTCTACAGGTTGGGTGTGCATTATCCACAATTCATATTTACACTCTTTTAAGATAGTTATCAGGTACCAGGATTATAATTTAAAACGCCAGACCCGCGTTTCGTCTACATAATACTCATCAAAATAGTTATAATGCCAAACAAATACAAAGTTGAAAAACATTGAGGACCAAAGAAGCTTAAGACTTTCACAATCGCGAATAAAGACTCAATCAGTAAAACAATAGTAAATTTACTGTCATCTTTTTTGTTGGCAAATTTTTAGATACCAGAATACTGTGAACCAACTTATTTTCGCGAGCGATTTATTTTCGCGACTGTCCCGTGTACAAAAATAACGTGAATATAAATTGTCGCGAATATGTAAAACTTAGATCTTTCCTTATTAAAATATATCCAGAAATTAGAAAATCGCGAAATTAAATAGCCGCGAAATAGACTAGTAAAGGTAAAACGCGAAATAAAGTATCCGCGAAGATAAGTTGGTTTACAGTAGTTCTCTTATCTCTAATATTACCTTTTGTGTCGTATTTAGTAAAATTACGTATATTAAATATTGTAGTTTAATAGTTTATTTCAAAACAGAAGCAATACATCTTATAGGTATATCATAAATATGTACTGAAGAGACATTAATTGTCGAAATCCGGATATAGGGTACAAATTAGTGCACCTCATGTTTGCGTTAACATCTTTTCTACAAATTTACTGTTTTTTGTTTGGTATTGAATTAATTATAAAGCTCCATGTTACATCTCGTGAGCAATTTGTTTGGTAATCATTAGTGGCAGTCAGCAAGAACTTCAGTTGTTTGACCTGTCATTATACATGTATATCATAACAGTATACTTTTTAAAAATACAATCGGAGGCAAGACTACATAGTTTAAATCATCCAGAGAATTGTCATGAAAATATTTAATCTGTGGCTTATTTCAAATATTTTCCTAAATTAGACAATTCCGATACATTCTATTTTGACAATAACTGAGATAATTTAAAAACAGATGCATTTGTATAATAATACCTTAAATTTGATATACAATTTTCTTATATTGTCATATTTTGGACATTTTAAAATAGAATAAAAATCATCCTCGATATCACTCACCATGAGGGCGAATGATATTAGCGCCAATTAAAAAAAAATCATTCATTTGTGCCGATTTCATTTCATTTGTATAAAAAAGAAGACGTGGTATGATTGCCAATGAGACAACTATCCATAAAAGACCAAATTGACACAGACATTAACAACTATAGGTCACCGTACGGCCTTCAACAATGAGCAAAACCCATACCGCATAGTCAGCTATAAAAGGCCCCGATAAAACAAATTGAATGTAAAAATTTGCTTCTAATTGCATTTACAGTTTAACATAGGCGAGTTAATACTGGCCATATATATCGGAAGGACAGTCAGTGCATGTGATCACGAGAAAGGTATACTTATTTTTTCTACACACCTCAATCTTGAATATCTTTGCAATGATATGTCTGCAATATTTATAGATGGAACTTTTAGGTACTGTCCGAAATACTTTTATCAGTTATATACTTTACACGGATGTAAAAAAAAATGTAAACTACCTACCTCTAATTTGTACCATTGTAACTTTGTGGTGTTTTAGAAAAAAGGATCTTAATTTACGCCCTCTTACCAGCAAAAGATGAACAGTGTTATGAAATGATGTGAAAAATAATGTGTTTTTCTGCCGTCAAAAACAACTTTCCTTTGTGGCCGAGGTAATGCGTATTGACTTTGAACAAGCGATGCATAAAGCAATTGTTGATGCTTTTTCCACAATGTTTGTAGAACAGATTGTTGTCATTTTCATCTGGCTCAGAACTGGAGGAGAAAAATCCAGTCTGTTGGATTGAGCACAAAGAGTGTGAAGACAAATTAAGTGACATCGGTATATGGCTATCCCAATTGATTGACAATACATAACATTTGTACAACTGCCTAACGGAAGAGGTATATGGGCGTTTTTCAATAAAAGCGTAACTTTCAGACCTAAAAAAAATGGAAAATCAACTTGTCTAAAATTTAATTTCAAGAGTTATTTTGAATACCTCTATTATAGACCTGTTTGTAAACAAAAAGTGCAATCTTAAATATTCTTTAAAATGATATTATTTTCATAATTTGTGTACTGTTTCGTAGTTTGGTAGGGGACGTCCCCTACGAAACATCTTCTAAACACACATATTTTTTTGCAATTTTAAATGTTTCCTATAGACATTCCAGTTTGTTTATTTTAAATACTAGAAAAATCTCATTTTTTTCTGAATTAGAAAAGCATTTTTATCGATAAAGATTAGACAGTACTCAAGTTCACATATGAAGGTACAACTCATGTTACGTAGTGGACATTTTGATGCGTTTCGTAGTGGACAAAACCGTTTCGTATTGGACAAAAAGTTTAGTACATGTAGTTGACATCAACCCTATTATATGTTAATAAAAACATAATAAAAATTACATGAAACTAACCCTTGTTATTTTTTTTTGCACAAATATAATTGAAAAAAGATTAAAAAAAAGACTGCATGGTAGTGGTAGTGTGTCCACTACAAAACGTTTTTCTCCCATACTTGTTTCGTAGGGGACCGTTTCATAGGGGACATATTCGCATGTTTTATTCCCCCCTCCCACAATCCCTATATTGCAATTGTAACAAGACTGATTGTATTCATCAAAGCATTTATTAAGCTGTACACTGAAAATTTTTCATAATTTAAAACCAGATACTGAAGGAGATTTGACCCGTTTCGTAGTGGACATTAACAAAAATACGGTATCACTCTGGTCCATTTCATGTGCTCAATTTTTCTTACCAACAATTTAATTGCCGTTATAAAAGCATCACTTCTTTTGTAAGACCATAATGTTTATATCTCTTGCAAACAAAAATTACATTGATTTTATAAAATTGTTTATTGACAAATTTTAATGACTTCGTTTTGTAGTGGACATTTTGTGAGGGACACACCTTCTGAAATTAAAAATCCTATATTGAAAGCTGTTTATAAAAATATGTTGGCTCTGAACATAATTTTGAATTATTAAAAAACTTATGTAAAGTAAAAATAACATTTATTTCTTCATTTTTTAACGATATTTTAGAGTATGAATGTTGAACAGGCGGTCTAGGGACATGCCATTTTGGTTGTTTTGGACCATTCAGGAGACAATATCTATCCCTCTAAAAAAAAAACTGTTTCTTTGCTTAAAAATGTTAAATCTAATTCAATGTACTGACTGCACAAAAAATTACTTGCAAAGATCAAACACATTTTTTTAAAAGTGGCTGGGACAAGAAAATACGTTTTTATTGAAAAACGCCCTTATGATGATAAATGAAAAATAAAAATTCACCTGCAGATTATCTGTAATTTACCTGTAAAACAATCGGGGTAAATTGAAAAAAATCGGCGGAAATGAAATGCAGATCGGCGCAAATGCAAAACACCGCACCATGGTTACATAAGATACATAATCTTTCATTTCTTGCTCTTTTTATGAATGTATCATATTCAATATATCATTTGTGTGAACACAGTCTAAATAATATAAATATAATGAATGTATTCTACCATATAAAGGATATTATTGTACTTCAATTTGGGGAAATCTATTTCAAAAAGATTCACTGAAAGATATAATCATAAAGCTTTTAAAAAAAAGTAGCAATAATTACTTGAGTTTGATAATTCTCCTCCATCAAATTTTAAGTTTAAGTTCTCAGTCTTTACAATGTGTTTTTATTTAAAATGGCTGATTTTTATTTAAAGGATAACATACCAACAATCAATTCTAATGTATAGAATTGTAAATTTGAGTAACACCCCATTACTTAGCAATGCTAAATATTAATGACGTAAAACATCCACAACTTCAAAACGATATTTTTGTTCCATGATCAAATTCAAATTTTCATAAAAAATCTTTTCATTATTCTGTAACCAAGGTATTGAAAAAATTACCACTCACAATAAAACAAATCTAAATTATTTAAGAAACATTGTTATAATCATTTTCAAGTCTATGTAAATCGAACAGTTTGTTTGCTTTCTTTTATAATTAGAACATGTAAACTTAATTAAAACTTTAACAATAATTGCCATTTGTGTGATTGAATTGTACGGAGGCGTATTAGCGCCACACAACTTTATTTTTCAAGTTTCTTCCTATGTTTGCGTTAAAGCGGAAACCTTTGCGTTATAATACAAACCTTTGCGTTATTACGCAAACCTTTGCGAAATAACACAAACATTTGCGAAATAGCGCAAACATAGGAAGAAATTTGAGAAAAAAAAATTTGTGGCGCTAATACGCCTCCGTACAATTCAAAAACAGTTATTTAAATGGAGGAGGATACATGTATTAAAATGTATCCCCCTTTGTATTCATTGCTATAGTATATTATAGTTCGTTTCTGTTGTGTCGTTGTTCTCCTCTTATATTTGATGTTTCCTCAGTTTTAGTTTGTAACCCGAAATATTTTTGTCTCATTCGATTTATGAATTTCGAACAGCGGTGTACTACTGTTGCCTTTATTTATGGTCAAATTACGGTCTTCCACACGGAACCTTGGCTTAAGCCAAACATAAAGCTATAAAATGCCCTAAATTGAAGTTATACCGATGAAAACAAAACCAACCCAGTTAAACGCTGTAGTCCGTGAGTCGAATATAAATATACTCAGTTCCAAAGTAAACTCTCGTTAGAACATTGTGTAAAATCGGTTAGATCCAAACATGATAGACAGAATACACATGATAGACACATTTCTTTATTTTTGAATGCTGTTGTGAAATGTTTGAATACTGTTGTGAAATAACTACTCCCTCCGATGAGGTGATAACGTTTTTTTCTGCTGTGAATTTGGTTTCCAACACGTTGTACTTATTTTACAAGTATTTAATATTGGTGTAATTAACCAATATGTTGACCACAGCAAAACATGACAAAAATTAACACCCTATTTTTTTCATTAAATGCCTTGAAAATTTCTTTTTCCTGCACTGTTATACAATAAACGTATGTTTTAATGTTAAGGTTACTTTGAGTTAGTGAAACCAACACTGACTAGTTCAATATTCATAGGGAGAACAATTTAACGGTTGATTTAATTGTCAGTAAACTTTTTTTTAAAAGCAGCACTACAGATGTTAAAACTGTTTGCATGCTTGAACTCAGCCTGATCAAGCCGAAAACCAAATACAAAAGAAAGGCCGAAAATACCAGAGGGACATTCAAACTCATACTCATAAGTAAAAGAAAAATGATAACACCATGGCTAATAATGATAACACCATGGCTAATAATAATAACACCATGGCTAATAATGAAAGAGACAAACAACAGTACACAAAACACAAAATTGAAAACTTATGCCCTAACAACACGAACCCAACCAAAAACTGAGGATGATCTCAGGTGCTCCGGAATGTATAAAAAGAGGGGAAAAACGTCAAAAAAGATTTTATATTTCTAACATATAAACCATGTTCAAATATTCATTTGATTGAAAAATTGCAGTAATAAATGTAAACAATATAAGTTACTTAAGAAATATATGGCCTTACCAGGCGTTTTTATTATAATCCAGGTTGGCGGAATCCTCTCTTGTTATAATGAAGCACCCGAAAGCATTAAAATTCTGTCATCCAATGCACTAAAAAAAATATTCAACATTTACAGAAATATCACAACTTTTACCGATGCGACGGAATAAATAATTAACAGAAGAAAAGAAAACATAATTGTGCGCTTCAACGAAGATTGTATTTTGTAAATACAGCTGTTTCACAAACCACGCCTCTTTTGTGATATACTAGTATTTGATATTCATAGATATGTTGTTTTGTTTTCCTTCTGGTTTCTTATATGATCTTTATGTTTCATCTCGTAGAGACGTAGAGATTTAACTTGGGAATGTAACAATTTAAAAAATGCATGCATAGCGGTTAAATTGTAATCTGTGGAAGACCCAAAGTGAAATGAGGGTAGTATAGAATTTTAGTACAAGTTTTAACTTTCCGATAATCGGTCATATACATGTATGTCGTACAGCCCTATATTTTGGCCTTAGTAAAATATAGTACTTGCATATGAGCTTAGCATTCTAGGATATATTATTTTACGAAACTTCACAATAATAGTTGTACAGTTTAAGCCGTAAAAGGGTCTCGTTTGGAAATTGCATTGTCTATATTTTCAGAATTGCAGCCTACAAATATTTACAGGGGTGGTTAGCTGTTGCATATAAAGTGTAATAAAAAGCTTATACCATAAATTACGTACCAATATAATGTCTCTTTAAATCCTTTTTGGCGTCTATAAATATAAACTTCTTTGTATTCGGCACAAAACTTTGGAAAGGCTCTGTACAACATCGCCCTACCACAGTTTGTAAAGTCTCTTTAAAAAGTGTATAAATCATCCCATCGACCTAACATTGTTTATTCATACGACAATAATTTAATTTTGGATGTAACGCATCTTCTGATTGGTTGACGTTATTTTGTTATCAGCCCATATACATAATTTAGTTATGTGACCGTGACGTCATCAACGTTTTTTTCATGGTTTTCTACGTTTTAAGGTGGTACCTAACACTACAGGGAGATAACTCTGTAAAGTCAGGTAAACGTTTTAATTACGTTGTGTTGTAAAAGAATATTAAGCTAATTGCTATATAACCAGTTTTATTGTTCTGGCAAAATGGTTGGTTAAAAAAAAATTATTTTTATATTTTTGTTAAAGTGTTAAAGTAAATACTTCGACAAAATTTTATGAAAATTAAACGAGCCAAATTAATTTTAGTGAAAGTGTTGGGTACCACCTTAACGTGGAATTTAGAATTAAATCATAAGAAATGACTGTAATATTTTTTTCTGTCTATTCGAAAAAACATTAAAAAAAATTGGTGCACACTGTTAAATAACTCGCTTCCCCCGTTATTCAGTGTGCGCACATTTTTTTTATGTTATTTCGAATAGACAGAAAAAATATTAAAGTCATTTCTTAAATGTAACTTACATGTAACGTTTTAAAGCCGTATCCAATCGGAATCTGGAAAGTAATAAAGTAATTCTCAGTGTAAGTAAAACATTAAAAAAAATTGGTGCACACTGTTAAATAACTCGCTTCCCCCGTTATTCAGTGTGCGCACATTTTTTTTATGTTATTTCGAATAGACAGAAAAAATATTAAAGTCATTTCTTAAATGTAACTTACATGTAACGTTTTAAAGCCGTATCCAATCGGAATCTGGAAAGTAATAAAGTAATTCTCAGTGTAAGTAAAACAGATTAAAACAGATCTTCATCTTTCGAGTCAACACGAAGTGAGCGCGTTGCATATTGATATATAATTTATATATTCTCATGGACGATTATCGAAATATAATGATTGGACTGTAATAATAAAATCTTTTGATGATTTGAAAGATTATCGAAATATTAAATAATAATTATCAATATTTTCTTTTGATCAAAAAGCAGTATCAATTTATTAACACAAAGATAAACGTAACACCAATTCATACCGACTACTTTTAATGCCTGTCTATTTCCGGGAATCATTTCCTGCATTTGTATCATTCATCAAAATAATTACGAATTTATAAATTTTAGTACTTCATTTCCATTAATGAGACTCTGGTAGAAATTGAAGGAACGTTTATTGGGCAATAATTAAAGGATATACGAACAGAAACTTACTTTGATACATTGTTTTCATGATATTTATTTGGTCATAACTGTAAACCAACTAGTTTTTGCGAGCGATTTATTTTCGCGACCCTCACGTGAAGAAGAATAACGCGAGAAAAAAATCGCCGTTAATACGTAAAATTGGATATTTCTTACATGTTTTAACTAGATTAAGTTACAAAAATCGAGGTTTTAAATCGCCGTGAAGTGAACAAGAAAGAACTAGAAATAACTTATCCGAGAAAACAAGTTGGATTACAATATTCAATGTTAGAAAAGTTTTGTTTACAAAGTTGATAATATTAAATCCTACAAATGTATATATATATATATATTTCTAAAGTGAGTCTTTTAAGAAAACTCAATGCACACAAATGATCGCACAATTTTTAAAATAGTGGCCTTTAACAAAGTGAATCTTACAAAATCGGACTATTATAACAAACTTGGACTACTAAATCATATAAGCCTGATGACGGGTGTTATTTTCTTTAATTGATTGTCAGTGCTTAATTATAAAATAATTGAATCATTTGTTTTGAACAAGCAAGAAAATATAAATTGCTTATAGATATAGAAAGAAGTGAAGGGGAGGCACTAGGATGAAACGTTTTGTCCTGCAATTTCTTTAGTTGTAATCTCTGACCTGCCTTTTTATTTTTCACTCCATTTGGGCCTTCCCTTTTATTTCTAGTTTACATTAATAGTCATTCTACTTTTTTTTGCAAAGATCTCATCCTGCTTTTTTTTACTCAAAACTCCTTTCATGTCTTTTTTCAATTGCACCCTAGCCCTATGCATGAATCATTTGATTGAACTGGAAATGTGACATCACACTGCTTTTAAATTATTATCACCATAATTTAAACTAATAACTGTCTCGTGAATTGTTGACACCTTAATTCAAAATTATAACTGCCGCGTGCATTGCTGGTACATATTTTATCACCTTAATTCAAACTAATTACTGCCACTTCATTGCTGGCACTTTTTTATCACCTTAATTCAAAGTAATTAATGACACGTGTATTGTTGACACCTTTTTATGCCACACCCAATATAATAGAGTGGCATTATATTTTCTGTTCTGTGCGTCCGTTCGTCCGTTCGTCGGTCCGTCGTTCGTCCGTCTGTCCCGCTTCAGGTTAAAGTTTTTGGTCAAGTTTGTTTCGCAGTTGAAGTCCATATGCAAACATATTTATGTGTGCAGACCTTTGTAAGCAAAACTTAGACACACATTGTCTGTATATTAATCAGATTGGTGCCAAAGTGAATATAAAAAACTGCGTTATTTTTTCTGTTTATTGATCGAGCCCTGTTGATCTCATACGGAAAAAGACTTTTGTGATTTTTAAAAGTGGAGCGCTGCAGATATCAACTTTAGTGCTGAAGATTTAAAAACAAGCACTTTAGATGTACAGTCTAATGCTGTAGATAAACATTTACATTACACCTTAATCGCTGCATGGACTTCACATCTCGCGCGGTGGACTTAACTTTTGAGACCATTAGTGATACGTAGTTATCGAAGCTTGAGAATTAATAATGCTAAAATATCTCTTTTCAAATAAAATAGAAAAAGAAAAGATATTGCCATGGTATTGGTATTCATCCATACACAAAATCGGTACAGGCACATAAAAAACACACAAAATCGGTACAGGCACATAAAAAACACACAAAATCGGTACAGGCACATAAAAAACACACAAAAAGCAAAGAAACAGCGCTTTTAGGCCGGTGTTCCAACAGTACAAAAACATAACTGTTATTATACATCAGTTATCATTTCCGATATAAAATAAGTACACACTATTTTCACCATTTGTCAAATTGCGAGCGTTTAATTATTTGACCGGTCAATATTTCCCAACTATTGGGCCTTGGTGAAACTATTTGACCGCAAGTGTCATAATATTTCGCGGAATTTCAAATGCAGCCACGCGTACGGGATTGAATGATTTTAATATCACGGGAGTTACAATGTCACGTTTTATCTATTATATCTAGAGTTGACGTCAGCGCGGGACTTCGCCTTATAGCATTCAGAATATGAAACGTGAAACATTATGGATGTGTTTCTGCTTTTTGTATTACGGTTGTTGATTAAGCACCGACAATAAGTATAAACTATGTATATTCCCATATATAAAAAAAAGTGATAATACTTACCATGATATAACGTCATGCAGTGAAACAGTTAAGTCGACTCATCATTGTCTATATTTATCATATATACATAGTATCTTTCGAGCCCAAAATCTCAACAAGAAGTGAATTTATGAAGAGTTTATTTGTATTCTATATATACATATATATGCTATTGACTGTATTTATTATATTGATTCTTTACAAGATTATTTTATACTAAATAATAATATTGACAGTTGTTGATGCCAAATTTACACTAGCGCTAATTGCAATCACATTCTGATCACCAAATAATAAACAAATATACTATTGACTTAACTTGTTATACTGATAGTTAGACACATTACGCAAATACTATTTCATATCATTAACAGGTTTTTTTTGACAGATGAGCTGTATAAATTGATTTAATTCCCAAAATGACTTGTGTAACACATTTAATCAATAAACTTATGAAACAAACAAGTAAAGTAATGAAACAATATCGAAGACTATTCAAGCACAGAAAGGGGCATTCAGCATGCTCTTATATAAGTTCTATATTTGTTATGTTGTGTCATATACCATAAATATGTAGTGTTATGGCAATAAAGATTTGAATTATTGAATTATTGAATTAATATATATTAGATTACTGTAATATATTGATACATTCAGTACTATATGCTCTTATATAAGTGGTGTTTGGTAGGTTCTATATTAAGATTATTATATTGATACTTTGAAAGATAAAACTACTCAATAATACAATTTACATCAAGTCGTGTTTTTGCGCTTGAACCATTATTTTCATGTTCAAATACGTTTTGGTTAAATAGCCGTACAATTGAGATATAATATCATAGTTTAACGTTGGTTAAGGTTCATGTGGACCCTTTGGCTAAAATGGCTGCATTTTCACCTCAAAATTTACTCTGAGTACAGACACACCTGTGCATCTGGAAAAGTTTTAAAGCATAGCATTCCCTAGATAAATAGAATTCAAATGCATTGTATGATTTAGCAAATTCATTACTTAAGGTTTATGACCCCTTCTGTGAATTATGAAAATTTTAAACTGCAATAGTATCAAAACAGCAAACATAATGAATAAAAGAGATGAGTCATTTTGTACATATACCAAGGGGTAACTTCATGCAAAGCATTATTATTTATAGTTTAATTGCATTTAATAGAAAAAGAGAATTTGGTAAAAATAAAACCAAGATTTTTGTAGAAAATCCACAGACTTTAAAACAGAGATTTTTGTTATAAAATTTTAAACATAGATTACTCACTTGTTTTCTATGATGTGCTAGTGTTTATTTTTGACAAAAAGTCCTAAAACAACCTTTAAATTTCAAAAAACCTTGTGCTGAGTCCTTAAAGTCGAGCGCACCCTAGGAGGTGGACTTGAATAGGTCGATATTTATATTTGTTTAAGCTAATATCTAAATTCATAAACTTGTTTTAAGGAAATCATCGCTAGCACTGCATGTAATAATCCTATATGTATCAAGCCTCGAATTGCCAAATATGAGAGTACAAGGGGAAATGCTGTGGATTTTCTATAAAATTTCCATGACATATGTTTAGCTTTGAAACTACACAAGGGTACATAATCCTTAAGGTTTATCCTTAAGGTTTATGTACCCTTCTGTAGCCATTTTTGTACGAACTTTTCAAACTTCAATTGTATCAAAACTACAGATATAATGAATAATAAAGATAGGCCATTTTGTACATATTCCAAGGGGAAACTTGATGCAAAGCATTATTTTTTTACTGTTCCATTGTATTTAATAGAAAAAGAGGACTTTGTGGCAAATAAATCAAGATTTTTATAGAAAATCCACAGCCTTTATCCTTGTACTCTCATATTTGGCAATTTGATGACTGATAGATATAGGATTATTGCATGCAGTGCTAGCATTGATTTCATTAAAACAAGTTTATAAATGTAGTTATTGGTTAAGACAAGTATAAATATGGCAAAAATCAAGTACACCTTTTAGGATGCGCTCGACTTTAGTGACTCAGCACGAGGTGTTTTGGAATTTACAGGTTACTTAGAACTTTTTTTAAAAAATAAACACTAGCACATCATAGAAAATCAAGTGAGTAATTTATGTTTCAAATTTTATAACAAAAATCTCTGTATTAAAGGCTGTGGATTTTCTATAAAAATCTTGATTTATTTGCCGCAAAGTCCTCCTTTTCTATCAAATGCAATGAAACAGTAAAATATAATGTTTTGCATCAAGTTTCCCCTTGGAACATGTACTAAATGGCCCATCTCTATTATTTATTATATCTTTAGTTTTGATACAATTGAGGTTTGAAAAATTCGTACAAAAATGGCTACAGAAGGGTACATAAACCTTAACTATATTGTGCAGTGCACTTTTTTTCGTCCCAGCAGAAGATGATAAAATTAACAAACAGTTGAATTTCGCTTGATATGGTCCACAGTTTAAATCACCAATTATTGTCAGGTATCTATTTTCCATCTATTGTCCATGTCAATCAATACAGCTCACTTCAATTATTACCTGCGGGGAAGTTCTCAAACCTCTTTCCCAACTTAGTTTATTTTGGCACCTTCTGGAGGAATGAAAAAAGTGCACTGCAAAATCCTGTTCAGTTTTAATTTTTCTTAAACATAAAACATATTTGGATTTTATTTATCTATGGCATGCTATGTCTTAAAACGTTTCCAGATGCACAGGTTTGTCTGTACTCGGAGTAAATTTTGAGGTGAAAATACGGACATTTTAGCCGAAGGCTTCACATGAACCTTAAGTCCTTTAGCCGTATAGAACATATTACTAGTAACTATGTCACAAGAGAAACAAAGTTAGACGCAAAATGCTGTAAAAAAAAACTAAATTAAGATATTACTTTCAAGGAAATATGAATTTAAAATGTAATATGAATTCGTTTTGTATTCTGAAAGGAAATTCGACATGCTCATATATAGTTATAAATAAACTCATATAGATAAAATTGAGAATGGAAATGGGGAATGTGTCAAAGAGACAACAACCCGACCAAATAAAAAACAACAGCAGAGGGTCATCAACAGGTCTTCAATGTAGCGAGAAATTCCCGCACCCGGAGGCGTACTATATTTAAAATGTTGTACGTCAGACGCGCGTTTCGTCTACAAAAGACTTATACCGGCGTCACACATCAGTGTATAGCTCCGACGTACGCCCCGGCGTGTTAAAAAATCATATACCTTTGCCAATAAGCTAGCAATTTTGGATGCATCTAACCTGTCAATCATATCTGTAACGTGTGAACAACGAGCTTTAAACAACGAGCTTTAAGCGTTTATTGATAGAGGTTTCTCAACATCGAACGAACGAAAATCGCCCTAACTTGACGTAACTTGCCGTAACGAGAAAAGAGGGAGCAGTAATTTATCTTAAAATATTGGATTATCGGCTGTGCTCTTCTTCCCTTTGAAATGTCTTTTATATGTAAAATATGCATGCTTGATTTTTTAAAAACATTTTGAATCAAATACATATTATATTTATTTGATATTATATTATATATAATATACAAGTTACTGTTCAATCAACACAGTTGAAAGTCTTACTGATCTATAAATTTAAACGAAGAATATATATATTTAATCAAAGGACAGTAATCGTACAAGAAATTTTAATAAACATGATGACAACATCACTATTTAGTATTATATGTGAAAAAGGTAAATATAGATCTATGGATGGAAAGGGATAAGAATCTTTTTGAATCTTAGATAGAAGTTGATTAACGGTAAAATTTCTTTCGTGGACATGAGGTAAAATAAATCTAGAAGTGAACGCCTTTCGATTTAAATTTGAAAAGGAAACATCCCAATAAGTTCCGGAATAACTTCTTTGCCCCAACCACTAAAATCCAAATGATCTCTTCTTATTGATATATTGTTATTAATTGGTAGACTTAACAAGAAAAATAAAGGCAAATATTGAAATACATATTTAAACTTATATATTGTGTCTTTTTTTGTTTGTTATCATGGCCTTTCTTATTATATGTGTGTAAGTTTCCTTTATAGTATAATTATATTTTTTTTCTTGTTCATTGTTTCCGTTAAGCTTCTATGGCATACTGTGCATATTTCCTCTGGTTTTTTTTTCATATTTCTCATTTTTCTTTTTAGTTAGGGGTATAATATATAAATATATATATTTTGATAACTATGCGACTACCAGTTTTGTTAGGTCTGTAGCACTCATAATTTCAACAAAAACACACAAAACTCTATTTCTAACGATAGATAGAGTGCACCTTTAAATTTCTTAAACTGATTCCCAATAAATATCAGAAATAAAAAAGCTATGTTACGACGTATCTATCCAAGATACTCTCCGACACGAAAAAATGAAACTCATAGTAACTCAAACCAATTGGACCCATAGCAGGGACGTGTGGATATATGAAATATATTAAAGTTGTGTTACTCAATCACTTATCAATCCTTTGTCAAACGCTAAATTCGCAATGAAGTGAATGGAATATTTGCCAATTAACGTTAAACACCAAACAATCAATCAACCAATTGCAAACTAGATGTTTTGATTTTTTTAATCAAGGACATTATAAAAAAATGTTCTTTTTGAATAAATAAGGGAGATAAATCGAACGCATATATACGACATGTCAACAAACGGAACTCGACGTAAGAAAACGAATCAGTCAACAACAGAAAATAAATTGGAACACGGATGTTTGATGATAACAATAAAATGCAAGGTTGCAAAAAAGGATATTGAGTTGTTTACTGTTGTCTTTTAAACACACTGCAGTATCGGAAGACATTTATTATGGATTTTATTATAACAAACTTACTGCTCCATAACGATACGTTCGTTTAAACCATTGTGGTGACGTCAGCCTATTCATTAACCGTGGATTCTTTTTCTAGAATCAACGCTTCCTAAATCTGTCGCTGAAATGGGCTCACCATATGATATTCTTTTGTTTCCTTTGTGTGTCTAATTTCATTAAGTTTGAATTGACTAATTTACTGATTTCTGTTCACTTATGGAATTGTTTTAAAAACTTATCATTAAATTTTGTAATTTCTATATGCCTTCACTGGGATTCGAACCCGTCCATGAATTCTGTTGCGAGTTACTGACATCAACATATCGACGAAACCTCTGGGCTACCAATCAGTTACAATTTAAATGTCTATTATATATATATAAATGAATATCTGATATACATCGGTACAACAGACACACAGGGCTTGTACCTTTATATATACATAATAGTATGAAGATCGTATACGTATCGACCAGATTTGTTTACAATAATGAATTTACCCCGATCTCAATTAAAATAAAATACATTATACAATATTTTCATCGGGACCAACTTGACTTAATTTATCCTTTCTTCATATACGTGTTATTAGATACGTCGATACGGATACGCCAGTAAATACTTGATTAATGCAAATGCTCTATTAATATTAGAGTATTTGCATTATTCACGTTTATGGATACGTGCACGGATCGACGTATACGTATCGGGCAGATTTGTATAAAATAATGTTTTAGTCCCGACCTCAATTAAAACTAAACATATGTAAAATATGAACCAAATGTTGTTGATATATAGTTAAAACACTACATATTTATTGCTTTTATTAGACCTGGAACAGACATGCTTCGTATTTAATAACCGTGTGTGATAAGTGTATCTTTGTCATATACAAATATGAAAGGATCAAATCGAGCACAACTTCGTTACAAAAATTTACAGGAACATTTTGTGTAAATAAAAGTGTGTTTATTGCCATATGCGAGCTAAGAGGGGCCGGACACAAATGGCACTGTCCACCTTATCTACGATTTATTTAAAATTCTCACGGAATTTTATGGTCCGGGCCCTATTTCAAACTGCTTATAATATCGTAAAATTAAGCGAGACTATCCCTAGTACCTACCTCCCATGTAAACAAAAATCTGAATCCACCACTGATTGCTACACAAGTTATGTTTTTTGCTTTACTACCCCAGTTAATATTTTAATCTGTTCCTGTACGTGTTAACTCTAAATTCCAGCTATTTATTTAAAGTTATTTCGACACAAGGGTATTGATTGGGGTATGTAGGGCTTCATTTTTGTACGCTTTATCTTTAAAAAAAAAAGTGGCTATTGTAGAACATCATTTGTATATTCTACACATTTTTTTTTGGAATTAAGTATACTTTTACCAAATTCTTCATATTTTGCAGTCATTTAGTTTAAAAAGGAAAAACATATTCTAATATAATAATAACATTATCTTATTGAGGTCTAGATCTGGAGCTGGCATATCAGTAACTGCTAGTAGTCCTTTGTTAATTTATGTGTCACTGTCATTTTGTTTAGCTACTTTTGTTGCCTGTTCTGACGTCGGACTCGGACTTCTTTTAAACTGAGTTTTACGGTGCGTATTTCTGTGTGTTTTTTTATTCTAAATTGGCTAGAGGTATACGAGGAGGTTGAGATCTATCAAAACATGTTTAACCCCATCACAATTTTTCGCATGTCCCAAGTCAGGAGCCTCTTTGTTAGTCTTGTATCATAGTGTTTTTATTAAAATTTAAGTTTATATGACGTCCAGTTTCACTGAACTAGTACACAATTATATTTAGAGGCCAGCTGAGGACCGCCTCTGGGTGCTGTAATTTCTCGCTGCGTTGAAGACCTATTGGTAGCCTTCGCCAGTTTTCTGCTATTTGGTGCGATTGTTGTCTTTGACATATTACCTATTTCAATTCTCAATTTTACACGGACGTTATATCCGCCCCAGTCAGCCTCCCTTAAACTATGTTATTTTTGTTAAACAAATGAAATATCATCAACCCCAATCACCTAGCTGTTAAGTTCGTTCCGTTAACACTAAATTGAACAAAAAATTGTTGTATATTTTTTTATATTTAATACCAATGTACATTATTCCATGGACTCAGAATCAGAAGAGCCTGAAGAAGAGATTCCAAAGATATGTCGATGTTTATAAAAATACTTCATCATTTTGTGCCTCAAAATTTCATTTTTCCTCATCAATTGTCTAGTGGATATCTTACGGGGTCTTTCAATATTTCTGGCCATGCGTCTTGCCATTCCAAGACGCACATCATCGTCTGAGGATTCTTGAAGTTGCTGATCTGGCTGAGCATCTTCACCTACATTCCTTAAATGTCGGCGGACTCTCTCGTTGATATTTTGCCTAGGGGCTGGAAGTCTACGAGACGATGGTTGTTGTGGCCTGATGTGAGATGTAGAGGACTGAGAGGCGGAGGACTGCTTGCGAGATGTTGACGGTGGGTTGTGAAATGTTGACGGCGGGTTATGAGATGTTGACGGCAAGTGGCGAGATGTTGATTGCAGGTTGTGAGATGAAGACGGCGGGTTGCTAGATGTTGCCGGCGGGTTGTGAGATGTTGACGGTAGGTTATTTGATGTTGACGGCAAGTTGCGAGTTGTTGACGGCAGGTTGTGAGATGAAGACGGCGGGTTGCGAGATGTTGACGGCGGGATGTGAGATGTTGACGGCGGGTTGTGAGATGATGACGGCGGGTTTCGAGATGTGGACGGCTGCATACAAGGTCCAGACTGGTGATTTCGAGAGGTAGACGACTGGGTGCCATAAGTGTTCTGAGAAGTCGATGACTGGACAAGAGAAATTAGCGGCTGTCTGTGTGAGATGAAAGACGGCTGGTTTCTAGTAGTGGACGTTTGGTTACCTGTTACTGTTTGAGGAATTCGGCTTGCAGTAAATGGTGGGTTGCTCTCCGCATTGAGATGTGAGGAAAATGATTGTATTATAGGCGAATCAGACATTGGTGCAGGTATGGAAGATCTACAAACATGTTCAGAGGCACGAAAAGACGAAGCGGTTGGCATAGTAAGTGTTGCAAACGGCCTGGTAAAGGTAGTTTTAGAAATTCTTGATTCAGTTTGGACAGAAACCTGCGAGGATACTGGATTAGCGTTGAGACTCAGATGAGTAGAACTATCTTCTGTCAAAGACAATGATGGCCGCCTGTTGACAACAAGTTGTACAGGGGATACCGGTGACCTATTATCTGTATTAGCCTGTCCTAATGTTGTTGGTGTTAGCGGAGATGGCGAAGGGAGAGGCGAGATATGCGAGTCTCCAGAAGAAACCTGTGAGTCCTGTAAAGACCTGGATCTAAACTGAAGTACCTTGGGTATAGGTCCTTTTGACATTTGCTCTGAATTTGTCTTTGAGATGAATGCACTTTCCTTGGCGACTATTGCGTCCAATTCTTGTCTGAAAATAAACCATATTTTTATAAGCGTGACATTTAAATGAAAAATATTTCACATTGCAGGGTTCCCATATAGGCGTGAACTAGTGTTTTAGTGAACAATTTCAACAGATTATGATTGACGATTTTTTTAACTAAGGTCCGTGTCGCTCGCCTGTATCTTATGTGGTTTTGGAAATCATTTAAGGTTAAAATCATAATAAATAGTTTTAGATACCCCAGTTATGTCTGAGACCAGGTTTGGTTTAATTTGGTTCAGTAGTTAAATTAAAAGCAGGTCATCCCAGTGAAGTCTTACAAAAGTTACTGGAGACTCCTTCATTATTTAAATTAATAATTAGTTTTCAAGTTGAGACCATTTGAAATTGTTTTTCATAATAATTTCCCCACGTACTTCACATAATATTAAAACCCCTATGTTCCCTGGTGACCAAGTTGGTAGGTGGGGTTATCGGACACTTTAAAAAAAAAAACTTAAGAAAGGTTAATAATTGACTTAAAAGGGCAATAACTCCTGAAGGGGTCATTTGACCATTTTGTCCATGTTGACTTATTTGTAGATCTAACTTTTTTGTACATTATTGCTGTCTAAACTTGATGAACATTTTAACTACGTCAAATTTACTCCAAATACGTAAGGCCAAAAACTGTATATACCCGCCTATGTTCTATTTAAAAATACACACCCGAATGATGATTGTGGCTCGTTTTGTGAACTTTGAATCAGTAGTTTTAGATGGGAAACGTTTTGTAAAAGTTGACGGACGACGACGGACGCCAAGTGATAAGAAAAGTTCATTTGGGTTTTTAGGATAGGTTCGCTTAAAAAAAAAGGGAACCCCCATAATCAACAGCTTGTTGTGTGTAAGACATAGGATAGCCATTGGACTGTTCGTCAATTAACCATTACAACTCAATCGTGTTAGAAATTCTTTTAGATTACCATGGTAGGACCATAAAAAAAGGACGAGGCTTGTGGAGCTCTTTGAATTATTAAAATTTAACTGTTGATAGTTGAGAAATGGTATACACGAGTTATACTTTTGGAATCGGTTTCTGACCTTTATCCTTCCCTTACAAAGATTTTCAGAAAGTTGGGGTCTTTATATTTATAGTCACGTTTTTTTCATAACGTCACTACTGCTATTTCAGAAAAGAAAGGAAGAAAATATTTAAATTTCGACCAACCATTTGCAGAAAAAAGATATTTCACTAGCGAGAAGAAATATTTTTCTTAAACTATCAATCAAAGTGAAAATGGAACAAAAATTACAGAAATTTATACCGTATTTCCGAATCTTTTTCCTTCGCGCGATTGGCAATCATTCTTGAAAATTTTTCTCTAATTCTTTGCTTCGCCTTTTTAAGCTGGTCATTCAGATATAGCTCTCTAAGAGCAGGAGACAGTAGATGGACATTTTCTATGATGTCTGCTATGATATCATGGAAAGAACCATTGTGGTTCCTGTACCCTCTTGCTATAAGGAGAAGTTCCATTCTTTCGAAACGTATGCTCCGTCTGACGGATGAGGCAGCTAAAACACATAAATACCAAATGTAGCAAGCACAATATATCAATACAAATGGGTATTTCTATGTTGTGTGATGTTATACTATTGTTTCAGAAAAGGGAGAAGGTTTGGTACCATTAAAACGTTTAGTTCTGCTGCAATTATTTGCACCTGTCCTATGTCAGGAATCTAATGATCAGTGGTTGTCTTCTGTTTATGTGGTTTGTATGTTTATCGTTTGTGTAGGTTTTTTCCTCGATTAGAACGTTAGTTTTCCCGTTTGAATGGTTTTACACTATTATTTTTGGAGCCCTTTGTAGCTTGCTGTTTGATGTGAGCCTAGGCTCCGCGTTGAAGACTGTACCTTGACCTATAACGGTTTACTTTTGTAAATTGTGATTTGGAAGGAGAAATGTCTCATTGGCACTCATACCACATCTTCCTATATCTATTTATCAATCAGACGGAAAAACAACTTTGATAACAATTTCGCAATGTCCAAATAATGGGATTAAGGTTCATGTGGACCCTATGGCTAAAATGGCCGTAATTTCACCTCAAAATTTACTCTGAGTACAGACAAACCTGTGCATCTGGGAAAGTTTTAAGGCATAGCATGCCCTAGATAAATAGAATTCAAATACATTGTATGATTTAGAAAATTCATAACTTAACTGGATTTTGCCGTACACTTTTTTTCGTCTCTGCAGAAGATGATAAAATTAACAAACAGTCAGGTATCTATTGTCCATCTAATGTCCATTTCAATTAAAAATGCTCACTTTAATTTTTACCTGTGGGGAAGTTCTCAAACCTGTTTCCCAACTTAGTTTATTTTGGCACCTTCTGGAGGAATGAAAAAAAGTGCACGGCAAAATCCTGGTAAGTTTTTATTTTTCTACAACATAAAACATATTTAAAATTCATTTATCTAGGGCATGCTATGCCTGAAAAAATGTACAGATGCGCAGGTTTGTCTGTACTCAGAATAAATTTTGAGGTGAAAATACGGCCATTTTAGTCATAGGGTCCACATGAACCTTAGCCGTTTCATTGGTGTAACTGGCACATTTTGCTTGCATAGTTTAATTTTCCTGTTTTCTACTAATTAATGTTCATCTCTTTCATGTATTTTTCAATCGTAACAGTGTGAAAAACAAGAACTACTTTTGTGGATATTCAAGGGCGTTGAAGGTTTGCGCCCCCGCTTTTCCTATCAGAAAGCATTTAATCATTATTTTTTTCAGTTTTTTTCTCGTTTTATTATCTCCCTAATTTGTTTTATCCAACATGTATATTTTCCATGGGCGCGCACCTTTAAATAGCAATCATGCTTCCACCCCCTGTATGCTATTTCGAAGATCAGGGTTTTTAGAAAAATGCAACTCGCTCCCTTTTAAATAATATGATCAATTTGTGGAGTCATTTTTAATTCCTCGATAATGAGAGACGCTAGAGACGGTAGATTTTTATTTTTTTATCGTGTTTTACAAAATAAAAATAAAAATAAAATACAAGTTGCCGGAAAAAGGGGTTGGGGTTGTCCACCTCGACAACTGAATTGGACTGAGAGTATCAATCAATCAAGTCCAGCACACCTTTTCTTCACTTGAAACTGTATTTAGCACCAATTATGGTAAGTACTATTAACTTTTATATTGTTAAGTATAATACATATAATACATAAAAATCGTAAATAAAGTACAGTTAATACATAAAATACATACGCATATCTTTATTCTACATTTTTCAAGTTGTCTACGTCTGTAAGGTGCACTCGTTGTGACAGTTTCTGATACGTACGCGGATACGTGTAAAATGGGCGCACGAGGACAGTTTCTAACTTTTGTCAAACACTACCATAAATCAAGGATCTTTTCTTACGAAAAAAAATTGGAGTATATTATATTGCTAGTAAAAAATATTTTTTTATTAAAAACTCGGATTTTTATAACTTCTTCAATATAAATTGATCAACTCAAACAATCAGACACAGTTAACATTCAGAGCCTCGTATGTCATATTTAAGAATGATGGGTGTACTCGATTCAGAAAAAAAAGTATCAAAACGCTCAATGTAATGCCCCATTTGTTTCAACAACTGCGAATAAAAATATATTTTGATCAGAGAGATTAAGAACATAAAAGCTATGTGTATGTTTTATAGACTACTTTATAATGTGTATTTACATTTTCCTTATTGTTTTAGGATCAACGTAGAATGGTGTTTGTTATATTTTGGTTCCTTCTTCGTTCTTCTTCTAGAAATAATGACGGTATGGACTTCGTTATGCAAATCCTTGAAATCTTCCGAAACTTTTCAGCGCCTATTGATGTAGATTTGAATGAATTGTTTTCGATGATTACCGCTCCACCTGAAAGTTCCATGACAAATTCTAGAAATATATTATTTTGGGATGATCCCCCATCTCCACACCGCCAGGGGAGAAATGTGTTTGGATCATTAATTCTGCGACGTCGCCAATTTTATAATTCGACAGGAGAAACACCAGAAACATTTTTAGATATTTATCACTCATTTTATCAAAATATGGTTCCTAATTCCCGACGTAGACCCTCCCGGATTGATCGCCGAAATCAGTTGTTGATGACATTTATGTGGCTGAAATCATACCCATTGATGAACCAACTTTCTCTGATCTTTGACTTAAGCATTTCCCAAACATCACGCATTGTTCACGCAACCTGGCAATTACTTGCGGCCCATTTATGCCATACTATTACTTGGCCAAGCAACGAGGAATGGTTGGGTATGCGGGGCAGATAGAGACATATTCCCGAGGTCGTAGGTTGTATAAATGGAACCTCGCACAAAATATATCGCCCGAACAACGAAATACAACAGATATATTACAGTGGTCATCGTCGCTTTCATTGTATACATACGCAACTTGTTATTGACAATGAATTGCGAATATGACATGTAGAGTCAGGATTTTTAGGACATACCAACGATGCTCAATCGTTTGCTCTGATGTCGGAGATTTCCGAAAATGGACAGCTCCCTCTTCCGCTACACTGTTTTTTACTTGGCGACTGCATATATTCATTGAGACATCCCCTGATTACACCATTTACTTCAGCTCAAATTAATCGACGTCCATTTGCCCGTAGACGCAGTTTAAGACATTTTAACCGTGTAGTGAGAAAGTATCGTGTATATGTAGAGCATGTTATTCGGTTACTTAAACTTTTTAAAGTTGTTGGAACTTTGTACAGACATCATAGGGATACTCTAAGTAGGGTTGTTTGTTTGTGTGCAGCTCTTGCGGCCAGAAGAACCAATTTGTTTATTTAATTTCATATTGGGTTTATTAGTATTATATGTATGTGACTTTTTATATATGATTGATTCTTCTTATTTTTGTATTTTATGCATTATAAAATATCTTCATCGGGACCAACTTGATTTAATTTATCCTTTCCTCATATACGTGTTATACGATACGTCGATACGGATACGCCAGCAAATACTTGATTAATGCAAATGATCTAGTAGAGCATTTGCATTATTCACGTATCAGGATACGTGCACGGATCGACGTATACGTATCGACCAGATTTGTTTACAATAATGAATTTACCCCGATCTCAATTAAAATAAAATGCATTATACAGTATTTCCATCGGGACCAACTTGAATTAATTTATCCTTAAGTTTCCTCATATACGTGTTATACGATACGTCGATACGGATACGCCAGCAAATACTTGATTAATGCAAATGCTCTAATCATTATTTTAAGCAAATCTGTTCGATACGTATACGTCGATCCGTGTACGTATCCTGATACGTGAATAATGCAAATAAGTACGAGAAGCGTACCTAAACGTTTATCGGACGTTCAAGAAACGTATGTTGGCGTATACCTGGCGCTTGTCTAACGTAGATGGAATGCACGCTACGAAGGAAAAAAGTTTCTTGAACGTATTTGAGACGCGTCTCGGTAGTATCTTGGACGTTCTAATATGGGGTGTTTGTTACATACACACCCGCATACTTTTAAGTTAAAGTCGAACGACCTTGAAACGTATACAACGTGCCCTAAACGTGTCTCAAACTTATCTGTAGCGCGTAACGCGCTTGTAGCGTATGTATTACGTGCGTGTAGCGTACAGGTATACGCTAGACACACGCTTGAGCTCGATGAAAATTTTTATGCTGCATAAAAAGAGGTAGGGCCAATTTCCCCATAATTTTTTTCACAGAAGGGTCAATTTCAAAAAGTGCTGAAAGAATAAAGTTTACTTTAAAAACAAAAAATAAAAATGCTTTTTGATCAATATCTCGATTTTTACAAATTTTTGAATTTTTTGAAATACTAAGGCTTTTCTACCTCAGGCATAGATTACCTTACCTGTATTTGGCAAAACTTTTAGGAATTTTGGTTCTCAATGCTCTTTAACTTCGTACTTTATTTGGCCTTTTTAACTTTTTTTTATTCGAGCGTCACTGATGAGTCTGTTGTAGACGAAACGCGCGTCTGGCGTATATACTAATTTTAGTCCTGGTATCTATGATGAGTTTATTTATATATCATGATATGTGTGAAAGATAGTTAATTCAACCCTAAAAAAGGACGAAAGTCAAATTTGCGGAATTTTGGGTGTTTTCAGGTTGGAAAAACAGGGAATCCCCCAAAGGACATTTCAAACCAAAAAAAAAATATGTTTTTTGTGATTGTTGTAATTTATACAACTTTTCCCCTCAAAAATGAAACTGGTTTTGTGTGCCCTTAATACCTTAGAAACAACTTTTTAATGAAAAAGTGGAACATCGCTAAATTGTACCTATATAGTTGATAAATACCTGTTACAATTATTTGTACCGTCGTGGCTCAATCGGTAAAGCCTAGAACCTGGAAGGAATTTTTTTTATGAAGAATGAGTTCGAATCTCACATAAATACTTTGATTTTTTTGTGTTGAAATATTAGATATTAATGTTTTTATTATATTTTTCGGATGTTTGCTTAATTCATAGAGTCATTCTCGATCATTTTGACTATATATCATTTTATTAAAGAAAAAAATAATGTATCGCTTATTGTGTGCATTCCTATGACTGTACATACTCTTGACTTACTTTCTATTCATGTGTTCACATTTATTACATATTTGCAAGGAGCAACTGCCGTCAAACTGAAGTAGATGCCTGTACATAACCAATAACACGAGAATTGATTATATAGCAATGACGCTCAAATGTTGCATGTGTAATATACACATAACTTAAAATAAGGCCATTGTATATAAGTTTCAAAACAACACAAACAATTTTTGGAAACCTTTTTTGAACATGCCATTGGTATTACATGTAACAAATGCAGTCAACATGGTCAACAGCAATTTTGTCGCAAATTCACCAACTGTGTAGATACTAGTACTGAAATTTTTACCACTGTCCCTGCACCGGAACATATAAGTCATCAGAAAATAAAACAACACCACAGAACAAATCAATTACACTACAAATCGTGATTGTATGTAAAACATCAAGATGTTGTTGTATTTGTTAAAATGCCAGAAAAGGCCATATTACATGTGTTGTGTGGTTGTAACACAAGATGTTCTATGACCAACTGATGTCAGATGTTGTCGTCCGGTTTAAGTATATATGATCTTATCTTATAGACGATAAAACCTTAAAGACCAGGATTAATACAGATATACATAAATTTAGAATGAGAAAAACAGCATCCCATTTGAATTTGTTCGATATTATTAGGCTTCTTAAGTTACGTGGTATGGTACCTTATGCGCATAAAGGGTGTTAACAATTAGATAACATCAATATACAAGAATCAATAGTCTTGGCCTTGGTTTTGTTTAGAAATACCTGTTCAAGGTATGAAAATAGATGATGTGACGTATTTTAATGTACTATAATTAGCATCTATCGGGCTATTTAATACATGATTTACCTATCTTATCGAATGAAAAAAAATCACGGGAAATTGGCCATACCTCTTTCCTCGAGTTGTAGCGTTCACCAAGCGTATACCTGTGTTTTTCAATGTACTTCAAACTTATGCAACGCGCGTTTAATGATTGCGTGCAACTGACGTAAATGACATAAGTTAAAAAGGCCAAGAAGTAAGAAGTTTGAAGGAAGTCTGGTGTGTCTTTATAGTGGATGAAGAGTCCTGTTGCCGGCAATTTTAGAGAAAACAACCTTTTATAGTGATTCTTAAAAAAGTGATCTGTCAAAATTCTAGACAGCAGCTTCGTTATCACAAAAGATTAAAGAAGATAGTAGTCGGGTTCAGGTTAATCTGACGTTGGGTGTTAGCAGTATTCAATAGGACAGAGAATATTGTAAAAATGTACTCGGACTTCCCTAATACAATTGCAAAGAAACATCTCCCCATCAGCCAGTTCGTGTAGAGTGTAGAATGCAAATGAATTTATACTTACTATTTTGAAATTGCATGCATTATTTCTATATCTATTTAAAAACTTTACAAAAAAAGTAATTCGAATATATTTCAAAAATCAGAAATATTATACTTTTTTTAATCAAATACTAATATAAAAATTGATATTTAATGTGCCATAACTAATTATTGTTTATTTAGCAAAACAAACAACAGTTAACTTGTTTATCTAAGAACATTTTACTTCATGAAATAATGTGGGGCAAGCAGAACTCTTAAAAAGTGAGAAAATCGGGAATAAACCGATTAATGATAGATTATCTGGTTATTTGCATATTGATATTTTACAATATTTTACAATATCAATATGCGATCATATGCAAACAATCTGATAATCGGTACGTATAGGGACTGTGATAGAAAAATAATGCATTAGATATTTAAAAATATTATAGATTCTTTTTGTCTACATATTCTTCAAGAACTTATTTTGTTATCATTAATTTTTTTATCTCATTGTTTGTTTCGTATTATGTTGTATAATGGAACTGATTGATATTGTAATGCGGGGTCCATAATTGGAAATACTTTATCTTCTTCTGCTTGAAATAGATTTTTTTTCATTTCTTATTGTTAATTATCCATTTTTAGATGGTGTCGTTCCCTTCGGCGTTTTGCTTTTGCGCCGATCTGCATTTCATTTGCGCCATTGTTTTTTTCATTTGCGCCGATTTTTTAACAGGTAAATTACAGATAAATTACAGGTGAATCAATGTTTTTTTTCATTTATCATCATAGACTTCTTCCGTTAGCCACTTGTACAAACAATCAATTACCAATGTCACTTTGTTTTTTATACTCTGTGCTCAGTCTAACCGACTATATTTTCCTCCGACAGTTCAAAGCCAGATGAAAACGACAACAATTTATTCTACATGGTGTAAGAGCATTCATAATTGCGTTATCATGCATTGCTTGTTCAAAGTCAATAAACATCACCTCGGCTACAAAAGGAATTTGTTTTTTGTTTTTTGTTTATCATATTTGACGGCAGAAATCGCATATTATTTTCCATATTACTTCATAACACTACTAATCTTTCGCTGGTACGAGGGTTAAATTAGAGGTACTTAGTTTCCATTTGTACATCCATGTAAAGTATATAACTGATAAAAGTATTTCGGACAGTACTTAAAAGTTCCATCAATAAATATTGCAGACATATCATTGCAAAGACATTCAAGTTTGAGGTGTGAAGACAAAATAAGTATACCGTTCTCGCGATCATTTACACTGACCTTCCAATGTGTGTGGTCAGTATTTACCCACTTGTGTTAAGGGAGTTCGCTTCTCAGTTTTAAAGTAATTAACTTTTCAAAACACTAGTTCATATTGGTAGGGAATTAATAAAGGAATCCAAAGAGCATAAAAAATATATAGGTCACCGTGCTTGTTTTCCAGATATGAGCCATTGAAATTTTGGCGTGAAAATTTTCTCTCTTGACTTTTCATAGCTTTATCATTGACAGATTGAAGTTCTCAAAAACTGTTAAAAAATAATTAAAATTTTATAAGACTTTTACAGATGGCTTATCATTATACATTGTACATGTAAAAGATTTACAAAACGAAAAATGGGGGTCACCGGGCAAATTTTTTTCAAGGCATTCAAATGGATAAAAACCAGAGGACTCCGAAAATCTGACAAAAAATCCAAAACATGACAAGCCAGCTTCCTTAAACTGTAGATGGAATTAAAGACAATTTAAATCGGCGCAAATGAAAGAATGAAAATTTTTAAAAAATGGCTCAAATGTCATACGCCCCATCCCTTCTCGCCATCTGATGGTGTTTATATATCTCAACGTGTTTGATTCGCTCGTGTATGTAACAACGTATTTGATTTCAACGAAAGCAATCTCTGTATTACTGAAATATTTCTACACCAGGGTTTTCGATATCACAAACTAGTCAAAACATTTACTAAATTTTATCATCGGTACAAGGACATCATTTAAGAAATAATTGATGCAAGCTATACTTTATTGTAGTTTTAACGTGGGTTAGCATTATATTACTGATTATTTTGCCCTAGCCATAGTGAGGAATATAATGCCTACCCATGTTAAAAATGCAATAAAGTATAGCTTGCATCAATTATTTCGATTCTGAATAGGAGAAAATTAAGGTTACGTCTATGTCCAATTTGTGTAACTGAAGTGTAGATCGTTTGTGTAGGCTCTTCCATGAACCTCCCTTTTTTATTTGTAAACAAGCAAACGACTGGCAATTTCAGAGGGAGGACTTTTGAACAGCCAGCATGAACGGTTGTCGTATCTAGGTCAAATATGTCAATTTCGAATTGTAACACGTTACAGTCATAATAAATGAATAAGTAACAACATGTGTTAAGAATTGAATGCTTCTTTTTGTAAATTTATTGGGTTGTAAAAGCGTTGACCGAAGTACATTTTGTATGAAGCGCGGAAGCGCTTCATTCTAAAAATGTACGCACGGTCAACGCTTTTACAACCCTATAAAGTTACAAAAAGAAGCATTCAATACTTATAATTACATTTTTTATCTATGATTATGAAAACACAAATTTTATATATTTTATTATTTAATTCATCTGTGCACTTTATTGTTGGAGCACGTGTTATCATGAATGAAAAGTTGTATTGAGCAATGCAACTGCTTACGGAATAACACGAGATGTGAAGTTAGCCAAACAGAATAAAATATTATAATGAAACATACATCTAATGTAATTATTATCATTTAAGAGGTTGGAAGTGTTTTACATCTTCTGACATCAGACTCGGACTTCTCTTGAACTGAATTTTAATGTGCGTATTGTTATACGTTTACTTTTCTACATTGGCTAGAGGTATAGGGGAAGGGTTGAGATCTCATCAACACGTTTAACCCCGCCGCATTTTTTGCGCTTGTCCCAAGTCAGGAGCCTCTGGCCTTTGTTAGTCTTGTATTATTTGTAATTTTAGTTTCTTGTGTACAAGTTGGAGTTTAGTATGGCGTTCATTATCACTGAACTAGTATATATATTTGTTTAGGGGTTAGCTGAAGGACACCTCCGGGTGCGGGAATTTCTCGCTGTATTGAAGACCTGTTGGTGACGTTCTGCTGTTTCCATTCTCAATTTTATTCAGAGTTTAGTTTGGCTTTTTATTTTCCTCTGTGATCGGATCGTCGTCTCTTTGACAAATTCACCGTTTTCAGTTCTCAATTCTTTTGTAAATCACATTTTGATTAATCGATTTATTGGTGTTTTATGCCTCTTTGAGCATTTGAGCTTTTGGGTTTATGGCGGTCGGTAAAGGGGGGGGGTCGGCAAGGGAGACGAATTTATATAGGTTCTTCTTGTTTCCGAATCCCAGTACAAATGTATTTCTATTGTATAATTGTATTTTGTGCACTTTTGCAAATAAAATATTGTTTAAACTAAACCTTCGGCAGGAAATGCATCCGAATAGCTTCTTAAAGAACATAAGTAAAAACTTAAAAGCCAATGATTTATCAGTTCGAGAGCACGTGAGGAGCTATGTGACCAAAATGGACCTCAAAAGAAAGCTAAAAATCTTTCTGCGGTCAACTGACTATACCTTATGAAGCTGTAACCTTATTTTTTTTAAATCCAATTTCCTAATTTATCAACGAAAAATTCATGAATCGCATAAAATATTATTTCAATAACAGGAATAGAAATAGAGAAGAATTATATTCGAAGTTCGTCAATACCAATTATTGTAAATGAGTTGTATTGCAGTGCCATCTTTTTTCTTATATAAACTGTCAAATAAAGTGTTTTTATGGACCGTGGTATAGCTCTTCAACTGTTTCGGTTCTTATCAATCTTTTGCTTTAACATATTCGATTATGAACATAATTATTTGATAAAGGTAAATCTAGAAAAGCGTTTCGGACGCATGAACTTTTTTTACGTGTTGTTTTATTTTTTAGATCTCCTTTTACTTCGCCGTCAATTCGTAACAAAGTTTCTTAACTAATTTATCAGTCCAGATGCTAGAACGTTCATCGGAAGATATTTGATGCACGGGTAGTCAGAACCATGTCACATTAAAGGTCTGTATGGGATTTACAGAATATAGAATAATAAGTCAATAAAACAGAGAAAAAAAATAAAAATGATGAATAATGGTGTGCAAAAATATAAAGAATAAAGAACAATGGTAAAAATTGGGGCAAAAATGAAAGACTAATTCATAAATTAAAGAAATTAGAATTTAATGACCCACAATTCAGCAGTCACACATAGGAACTTTAAATACATGCAAGAATCCCCGAATCCTTATTTGATAGAATCACACAGACTGAACACTCAGTTATCAAATTTTATAATACCTGAATCAGATATGATAGATTAATTGATCAAAGTATTTATTTTTATTATGAAGGATCCTAATGGATTGTTTCATTTTGTTGTATCATTTATTTTGTTATAATAAGTCATGTTAAAACCAAACACTCTGTAGTCTTCCGGAAATAAATCAAAAATCAAATCCTCTGTCTTGGTATCATTGTAATATTGTAATAGTTTAGTTTTTGCGTCCTTTTTGTGATCTCGTGTAAGCTTTTCGCTTGATTGAAGCCATGCTACAACTTTTTCGTTCCATGCTCCTATCTTTTTGAAAAGTCGTTCTGTGAATGACGAAATCTCTGAAAGTTTTCCTACCATCATCTGTTCGTATAGATATTCCGGAAGTCGAACTTGCTTATCCCAGTGCCCATTTTTACAGTGTTTTATAATTTCTAGGAACTCGTAAAATGTCACTGTGCGATTAACTCTACACAATTGATACATTATATGTTGATGATGGGCCTTATCTAAATATGAAGATAATAACCGTTCTCTTGGTTCTCTGACAAATACAGCTTTTACCCATGATTCATTGTACATCATTTTTATAATTTCACAAGTATCAAAGCTTTTTAAAGTTGTCAATCCGTTTCTATGGTTATGTACTTCCGTATTATTTATACCTTGAATGAATTGAAATAACTTTTTCCAATAAGTACATGCGGACTTTTCGTTCCAAAAGAAGATTAATTTGTATTTTGGAACCACAATTGGAGAGCTCCAATACTCTTTCAATCGATATATCGCTTGTTTGCTAATTCTATAATCGCGACAGTTGTCTTCTCTTTGTTTTAGCAGCATTTCTTCATTTTGTTTTTTTGATCGAATTTTTGTGTCTGGTTGTGTTGATGAAAGCTGTGACCATGGAAATAATTTCACGTTGTTTTGTTTCTGTAGAACTACTTTTGTTAGTAGAAAGAAAAAACACATCGCTATAGTGACGCTCATCAACACCAACTTTGCAAACCTATTTGAATCAGTGGTGAGATCACAGTTACCCATCATCTAAGTCTTTTCCGAAAACTGATTCTTGATACACTGTCCCTTATCTAAGATCGTTCAAAACAGTCATTGGCGTCTTCCAATAATGCGTTAGAAAGGTATTGATAAATACCAGCTTTAAGATAATCCTGTCGATTTGCTGTAAATATAAATGGAAATAATTATATACTTATAACAAACATTATTTTTACAGCGGATAACCGTGAGGGCATTCCGGTGTTTTCGCTATCGCCTAGATTTTCATTTCGTAATATTCGTTTTGGGTTTTTAACCGATCTATAAACATGATGAATACGTAGACATCATCCAGTGCAAACTAACATTCCTTATCGCTTGTTAAAAATTCATTTATTCTGGGAAGGTATACCTAACAATATATATGTTCCTAATTTATTCAATAAAAACTCATCAAATACTTTTTAAAGAAGATAATTTAATAATATTAAAATGTTTTGTTATAAATTATGTATATACAAATAAGTGCAAAATCGTTAACATATATGCACACGCATGCGGAAGAATATCTTTTAAAAGAACGTTTCGCAATCTTAAGGAACGATAACTCTGCATGGATGATTAAACATTGTTTGCGGGAAAATACGAATGTCTACTCAAATCCATTCTATTAGAAAAATCAAATTATTACACAGTGACGTGGCCACCATACACTTATTATTATTAATTTAGTAGAATAGAATGATATTCAAATGCATGAAATTTATAAATACATAAAACTGAAGTATATTAATATAATATATAACAATAAACCAGAGTATACTGATTTGTATCACTACAATATAATACTCATTACGATGAGGATGAATTCCCTGTCATTAATTTATCATCCACGCACGAATTTGTCCCAGAAAAAAATTATACTGTACATTTACAGCCCGTAACAGAGAAGTGATCGAATTGATGTTTCTTTACCGTCAAAATTAGCTACGTTATCGACAAACTAAATTGAGTAGTAACCGAACTATTGGTACTTTAACGTTAAAAAGATTGACAATGCTGACAAACTTTCATGTGTCGATAATCAAGTGTTATACCGATAATATTGAAAATAATTCTAATAATATGAAACAAAATATGTCCATGCAACATTTCGATTGGGCGAAAAGTAGTCATTTCTTCAAAGTCAGAACAGAAAAAAAGATTTATGGAAGGACGTCTTGATAGTATTATTTCCTTTACAATTTTACCCAAAACTAAAAGAAATATACTGGTAAACAATTAAAAAGGTGTTTGATAGGAATGAAGTCCTTTATTTTTTCGGACTACAATGTGTACCGTATGTGTGATGGATTTGAATTCAATCAATAACTTTGAAATGTTTTCTCATATGTATACACAAAAGGGAGGACTGGTATTTGTACTTCTGTTAGAATATGTCTTCGTCCGTTTCACATGCCAAACTTTTTTCTAGTACAGTTTAAACGGGAAAATTTTGTTGAGAATTTTTTTTAATATGACAAAAAAACGAGCAAAACTATTTCTTGCAATGGCACACACAGAGAATATTTTTTTTAGTAAAAATCAGTAACAAAAAATTTCTCCAAAATATACCATGGCCAGGACCTGACAGTTTTTAGCAGTGTACAAATGAAAATCGTCCGGAAAACTGCGCTTGCTGTCATTTTGAGGGATCATGCAACATTTCACCTACTAGTATTACCCATAAACAACATAGGTTCTCAATTACTAAAAAAAAAGTTCTAAAAGATAAATTCAAAAACATATTAACTTCCTTATATCCAGTCGAATTTGTCTATAGGTTACACAAAGATGGTTCTTAAACGTTTGTATTAGGGAAAACATTTTTCTTTGACTTTTAAAACATGTAGGGGAAACGGATTTCCTAACCATTCACATATAATATTCCGTATTTATGATTTTTTGTTCGATAACGTAAATTATACGACTTTTTTTTATGACTACGTGAACTTGTGCAATTTATTTTTGCTGGTCTTTAGGAAGACAATTTACAATTGTGCAGTGAACGGAGGCACTTATACTGTTTACATAACCTTATAATTCTGTTTGCATGCCAAGAAATCCTAGCTAAAAATTCCGGTGGACCTCCTACGGCACCCATTAGTAGATACAGATTTAATTTCATTCAACAAATTAATTTATGACCTTTATGTACGTCTCGCTAAGAACACGACCATATACCAAATGGTCAATATTAATCATCCATGTAATTTGCTCTATGGGATATTTGCAGAATTTCAACGTAGGCAATTTCTTGGCATGGTTAAGTTTTATATTTAGTTAGGAAAGTTTTCATTTTATTTCAGGTCCCGCGCGCGACTGCGCGACTTTGTCTCGCGCTAGGTTGTGGCGTCACGTGACGAGGCTTTATAATAGCGAAAACTTATTTCTTTCCTTTTAGGTGGAGACGTTAAACAGACAACATGTATATAACGAGGGAATACACACGATGTATATTTCTTATGTCATTGTAGGAAATTGACGTTTCGATCATGAGTTCACGAGCAATGAATGTTTTGGATTTAATTTATCCTGTGTAACTTTAAAACACGATCATTGATTATCTTCTTACAATGTACATTTCTTAATAGCAGCTTGTAACACAAATTTTAATATAATATAGGAGCAGACATTTTATTGTAGGATTTCACTAAGATTAATGGACCTAGAGAGCGATTTTTATGGCATTGCAATTTCTTTTCTCTACGGAAATTCTTGGGAGGTAGCTGCACCACGTTGTTTTGTGAAGTTTTAATACATGTATGCCCAATATGCTGACTGCAAATTTTTAGGTCGATTGGACTTGTAGTTTCAGAGTATATCAGATAACTTGCAAGCATGTGGATTTTTTTCAGAAGAGATCTATGTAAATACAATATTAAAGAGAAAAAAAACGGAGTTGTCGTTCTTCTCCGTTGAAAGGATAGATAGCACACAGCTTCATTCAACAGTTGTAAGTGGAGGGTAAAAACAAATGAGGGAGGGGGGGGGGGGGGGCAAAAGGATTTTTTTAAAAATAAAAACGGTACATACAAATGGTTAAAAACGCCGTTTTACAATATGAATCAATTGCTTAAAAAAAAGCAATTGTAAAACGGTCTCTCCCCCCCCTAAGAAACATGATTGGTTGCTTAATGTGTGTGTGTGTGTTTGTTTGTTTCTTTCTTTCTTTCTGCAAGGGTTCATATTATTGTGTTACCGGGAAACAAAAATAAATTCCCAATATATAAATATACATGTATGAATATATATGTATTATATGTCGTGTACATGATTGGATTTTGTAGATATAACTACCGCACAGAAAAAGTATCATGGATTTCGAGGCTTTCATATTCAAGGTTTTGAATTCTACCCTTGTTGAAAACCTGTGGAGACCTCTACAGTTCCTTAACACATCAATTATTTTTTTTTAAATTGAGTGCCGTCTCCCTGAACATGCTAATACTTAAGTCATATCTTTTCATTTTCATAATATTTTTTTTAATATTTTTTATAAGTTTCAGTATATCATGTCAAATTTCTTTAATTTGATAGTTTTCCTTTAGTTACAAATGTAGCTCCCTGTCTGATGGTGAAATAAAAATTAATGTCTCAGAAAGTGGTGAATTAGTTTCCATAAATGACAGATGAATCGGGCCAAGCTTAGTAACTTACAGTAAACAGACTACTGTAACATTGACGCACTCGTCGAACTGTTTAAAAGATTTGTGTTTATGACCAAAAAATTTATATACAACTTCATTTATAAATTAATCTGAATTTCATAGCGCGTCTTCACAATAATGAAAGTTATAAAAAAAAATCTATAACCAGCAGATCTATACTTCTATAAAGAAAGTATTCTTGTACAAAAGGGTATTTATTATAAAATGGTCCTAACTATAGAATAAATAGTTTATCACAGAAATCTTAAACGGAAGTTTCGACAATTTTAAACAGAAGAGATTTGAAAATAAATTTAACTTTAAATAAACACTGAAATAATTTTAATACCTCGAAGTTGTAAAGAATAAACCAACAATCTCAATCTTTAAAAGTGTCTTCATTGCACTAACCGACGAGTTCATGTTTACAGTAGAAACAGTGGATGTGACTCCAATAAATTCATTATCATTGTAGTCATGAATATTTATCGCTTATATTAAATTGATAAAGATTTTATCGAGGTCGCACCAACTGTTTCTACAGCTAAGATCAGTTACATATAACATGATCTCGTCGATTCGCACGACGAATCCATTGTTTATGACAGAACACACATTCTAGATTATGTATTTTTGTTTCCGTCAGTTCGAAAGTATTTGATCATTCCAATTCCTTTGTATTCCATAACATGTGTCATGAACAAAGACATATGTTCGATTCAACGATGATTTCCTCGTAACAAATGATAGAAATTTCGGAGATCCCGTATTTGAACCATTTACTGTTAAAATGAAAATGCCAATGACAGAGGTTGATTATAAAAATATGTTACTGTGTTAAAAAAACTTCGACTTAAACAATGAAAACTTACACGTTGGACATGAAATATTTTGTCGATGAAGAAAATTAAATTATGGCACTTCTGAAATAAGTTTGTCGATAACGTAACTTATTCTGACGGTAAAGAAACGCGAATTCGATCACTACTCTGTTACGGGCTGTACCTCACTTTCAGGTATAGAGATATGATTTTTTTCAAAGACAAGTTCTTGTCGGACCATCCACAAGAACTTGCGGTCGTTCGATGTTCAGTACTTCAGTACTTTGATTTTTACATATAAAACTTATATAAACAGCGCTTTAAAAAATTCATTTTAAGATGTACTACATGTGCCTCATGCAGACTGTGGTGAAACCTTGTATATCCATCTCGGTCTTTGTTTCTTTTGATTGTTAAACTGTCTGTTAGCTGTTAATTTCTTGCATCTCAATTTTATCCTTAAATACTATTTATTATTTAAGGAAAAGGAAACCTCGTTCACCAAACGTGAAATAACGTGATCAAGAGTATATAGATATAAGAAGATGTGGTTTGAGTGCCCATGCGACATCCCTCCATCCAAGTCACAAGTTGTAAACAGTAAACTATTATAGGTCAAAGAACGGCCTTGTATACACGAAGCCTTGGCTTACATTGAAAAGCAAGCTATAAAGAGCCCCCAAAATGACAAGTGTAAACCCATTCATAAGGAAAACCAACGGTATAAATCTACATTAAAAATGAAAATCGAGCAACACATATGAACAACATCATGCAAGGCCAAAATACGTAAGGATTGTTACAATTCAACCTTAAAAGAATTATCATGTATAATGTTATATATAGATAGTCCTTGTGTATGTCTAAAATGAAGGTTTATGTAAAACTTAATTCCATAACATTCAACTTGAAGGCTTTAGTCTTAGATGCAGGATTTTTTTAATTAGTTGTTAGTGGCTTTTAACTAGCTGTTAGTAACTGCGAGTACTATCAGATCTGAACTTAGTGTCTTTTGTTGTTGGGATGTACAGGTTGCACTTTGTAAATACAGCTGTTTCTCAAAACACGCCTCTTTTGGGGAGTAATTTGAATATTCATAGAAAATTAATTTTGTTTACATACTGGTTCCCAGTTACGCTCTCTGTGTTCCATATCGCAGAGACAGAACTTGGGAATGTTACCAGTAAATAAACACGTGCATATTGTTTACATTGAAATCTGTGGTAACCTTTCATTCGAGGTAGGGGTAGTTAAGAAAATTGGTGTAAGTTTAAACTATGAGAAGTTCAGGGCATATAAACATTGAAAATATGCCGCACAGCCCTATATTTTGACCTTTGAAAAAAAATGTGGTGCATATGAACTTTCAATTCTAGGATAAGATTTTTTTCAAAACTTCATAGAAAAAGTGGTACAGTTTTAGCCGTAAAAGGAGTTCCTATGGGAAATTGCATTGTCAATATTTACAGAAATGCAACCTACAAGTACCCGACCACGTCAACTTGTATTTGTAATAAAAAAAAATAATCCATCTAATGAGTTAAGTCTTTTTCAACTGATTTTTATAGTTCGTTCTTATGTTGTACTGTTACACCATTGTCCTAGGTTAGGTGAGGGTTGGGATCCCACTGCCATGTTAAACCCCGTAACATTATGTATGTATGTGCCTGTCCCAAGTCAGATGCATCTACTTCAATGGTGATCGTTTGTTTATGTGTTACATAAATGTTTTTCGTTCAGTTTTTGTACTTAAATAAGGCCGTTAGTTTTCTCGTTTAAATTGTTTTACATTGACATTTCGGGGCCTTTTATAGCTGACTATGCGGTATGGATTTTACTCATTGTTGAAGGCCGTACGATGATCTATAATTGTTAACTTCTGTCTCATTTGGTCTCTTGTGGAGAGTTGTCTCATTGGCAATCATACCACATCTTCTTTTTTTATAGTACCATATTTAGTTTGAAATATACGTCCTTAAACAAAATCTTATTTATTTGTTTATATTTTGAGGGGTTATCACGAAATTTAAAACATGCAAATGTATCGACAATATGTCACAAATACAAAAATTAATGTATCTTGTGACTGGGTTATGTGTTGACATAGAACAACACACACACGTAATGAATAAATCGACTTGTCTGCACCGACCCCAACTCTTGAATGAACTTTGCAACAGTAAGCTTGATCATATATGATTTTATAGTTTAGAATTGAATACAGTTGTACCGAGTTGGAACTGCTCATTGTAATACTAAATCTAATCTGCCATTTCGAAATAATAAAACAGTTTATTTAACAAACCAAAAATTACTTGAAAACAACAAGACGAAAATATCCCTAAACGAGTGACAAAGGATTACAGAAAAATTAGCACATAGGTAAAAATGAACAATAGAACATATAGACTTGTTCGTCGAATTAAATAGATATAACTAGATGTGTCAAAGCGACACGAATGGTCCCGTATAACTGTGATTTTCAACAATTTATCAAGTCCATAGCCCGTAATTTCGGCATAATTAGCCCAGCGGAACAAATATTAAACTTGATCTGTAACTCATCTTGGTTAATTCACATGCCAAAAATCATCTCAATATCTGAAAGCGTTTAGAAAAAAGTCCGTACAACTGTGATTTTCAACAATTTATCAAAGTCCAAAGCCCATAATTTCGGCAAAAATTAGCGGAGCGGAGTGGAACGAAACTTAAACTTGATCTGTAACTCATCAAGGTTAACTCACATACCAAAAATCATCCCAATATCTGAAGGCGTTTAGAAAAAAACCTCTGTATAATGGTTTGTTGCGGAATGACGGAATGACAGAATGACGGAATGACGCAAACTCCCCGATAGTTCCAGCTCCGATCCGCATATGGGTCCGCATACTACTCTACACTAATGGAGTAAAGGAAAATAGTTCCGGAACGGAAACGATCACTGTACGGAGTTTGGAAAAGAAGGAATTACACGGACAAGGGTAAAACTATATGGCACCGACAAATTCGTTGCGGGGCCATTAAAATACTAGTTAAATGCCGCGACAAAAAAAATGAAACATGAAATTAGATTAACCTTCAAACTTGATCTAAACCTTTCAAAATCAAAATAAAGTAAAGACAGAAAAGTTAATACACCTTATCGCTATTTAGTCCATTCCGGGAAAAACAGTCATTTATACAACTTCCTGTTTGGGTCACCGGCCGAAAAATGGAGGTCATCAGTAGTGAGCTGAGGGAGAAAAAACTTTAGAAAGTGATCATCAAGAAACTTTGATATAGTATGATCCACTTTTTTCGAAATTAAAATTGAAGTAAAAAAATATTTTGTTTGAAGTATTTACGGTAGTTTAAACAGGTCTCATTAAAAAGTATCATGCATGGTGCATTGTTTAAACAGGGTCCCAGATAGCTTCAACTGGATGAAAAAGTTGTGTAATTTTAGAACTTAATAATGGAATAAATAGCGATTAGGTTCAATTGATAAAAAAAAAAACATACCGGAACTCTCGTTTTTTTTTTATAAAAATAAAAATACAAACCTTTTTTTAAAATGCTATATGAAATTTTCTTAGTATTTTGGTTTATTCAAAGGATAAATTCGAAAGGTTGCTGTTACCTAACACGTTTTATGACAAGTCGAGTCGAAATTGAAATCGGCAAAATGCCAAAGCAGAGAGAGATTGTCCATCATATCGCATCTTCTTGTTTCTATATCGATAAATAAACAAGACCCTCTCGTCCTGTAATATTTGCATTTTTTTTTCGAAACAAGTGAGAAAAAGTCATAAGACGCTTACCGCTTTTCAGGGAAAAAAAGGTCCTTTTTCTCAACTGTAACTCTGGATGAAACGGATACAAATGAACTCATCATAGATACTAGGATTAATTATTTGTATATTTTTGACGTGGTTTAACATGCTGAACGATTTTTAATGGGACTACGATAAGTCCGAATTGATAAATATTTTTCTAATGAATTACAATAACTTAATTTAGAATATTATGTTGTTATTTTTATTTAAAATACATTTAATAGAATTGCTTTTTTCACCTAATGAAATAGAAGAATAAAAGTTAATGAAAATTTAAATTACCTATATAAATAGCTATTATACTGTTGTTTACAAACGGGCGTATGACATTTGCGCCGATTTTGAAAATTTTCAATCTTTCATTTGCGCCGATTTCATTTTTTCATTTGCGCCGATTTTATATTTGCTCCTAATTAGATTTACAGGTAAGTTAATACTTGTACATATACTGTACTATACCTTTGATAAAATCTGGTTATAATTGTTGTTCATTTATGTTTAAATACTTTTGATTCATTTTGTTCTGGAACTTCGTTGTAATATGATGGACATATTACACACTGAAACGAGCCGATGAGTCAATTCTTTAGTTATCGAGGGCCATACATATCGGAAGGTTAGTGTCCTGAAACATAACAACATACCTTACAAATGTACCATAAATCGTGTAAAGCCATAGTCACCACGGATTCTAGTGTCAAAACACTGATCGTGCATAAACATGTGGCAGAGGTCCTAAAGACAAAGGTTAAAGAACTATACGGGTACTGTCAAGGAAAAAGTCTGGAGGTGTATCTTCTAGGCCTTCTTCCATCTCCCCGTAGTGAGCAGGGGACAACAGTTTTCCCGTTTGAATGGTTTTACACTAGTAATTTTGGGGCCCTTTATAGCTTGTTGTTCGGTGTGAGCCAAGGCTCCGTGTTGAAGGCCGTACATTGACCTATAATGGTTTACTATATCTATGTTATGATTGACAATTCATTACATTTATGCAAATGGCTAATGGAAGAGGTCTAAATGATAAAATAAAAATTACATGACTTGGATGGAGAGTTCTCTCATTTGCACTCATACCACATCTTGTTATATCTATTCACCTGTAATTTACCTGTAAAAAAATCGGCGCAAATGAAAAAAATAATCGGCGCAAATGAAAGAAAAAATCGGCGCAAATGCAAAACGCCGTTACAAACATGTACCTACAGGTCAAATTTTAGAATTGATATAAACAACTGCCCTGGAGCAGATCGCGATTTTCACCTGTACATGAATGAGGTCATGAATTTGGATCAAAATCAATTAAATGGTCTGTTCACAAACAATTTAAATAAAATAGATCTTTACAAGTTAATATTTCAAAATGACTAGATCAAAAAATGTATACAAGTATATGTAAGTAATAGTTATCCCATTCGGACTTGGTGTGTCAGTGTAAGATCACCCCGATAGCCGGAGGGATAACTATTTTACATCCCAGCTGCTCTAGATTATATAAAAAAACCATTTACAATTCATGCAATCTTGTTTAGACCAACACACAAGCATTATAATATACTTTATGTATTACTATATAATTTATCTACCCTTTATGACCCCCGAACACGATGTTTAAATAAGATAAGATAAGATAAGATAAGATAAGATAAGATGAGAATTTTATTAATCTAATCAAGAATCCAAAAAGGGCATCATTTTACAACACAATATGATTGGAAAAAGCAAAACAGAAAACTAATACATACGAAATCATGTCAGCTCGCCCCACTAGCCAATTGGCCCCACACTTAATCGCCCCACTCTTGTGTACCAAATCGCCACACTTATGAAAAAGGTTAAATCCCATTGAATATAGGTCTGCCAACTCGCCCCACTTATGAAAAAACAGAAAATACACGATGGATTTATTCGTGACAACTTACCCCATTTATTAGAGACAGTCTTCACTTAGTACTAAAGTGGGTTACTTTTATTAAAAATGGGGCCGTTGTTTCCACATAAATTATGTGTTTGTTATGTTTTGCCTAAAACTTGATTCTTTAATTAAACACAATATATATACATTTATTAATAAAAAAAGTAAGCATCTAATGTTTAATGGTCTGAATTCAAATATTTATACAGTTAGTTTTATAATTATTGCATTGTATAGTATAAAATTATTGTTTGATTGTATTGCTTGACCCTCATGGGTGTAATTTTGCAATAAAGATTATATTATGTATAATTATAAAAAAAGGTTCAAATAGCGGATTTATATAACATTTTGAGCTTTTAAAAAGTAAGTAAGATAATATAAGTATTAAATTTTACCTGAAGCAGAAGAAATTAAAAACTCAAATGTTTGAACAATTTATCCTTTTGGTCCCTCACAAACTATGTCAGTTTTATTTCATTCCATCCATTAAAATGACCAGTACCTTTGTTTTCCGTTCACTTCATTATGAAAGAAGGATCACTCCATTATGAAAGAAGGACTCTTATTTTGGTTTGAATATTACAATCCGAAAGGATAATTTTGTAAGGTCACTCGGAAGTGTGACTATGTCAGACAATACTTGGTCATGTTTTATGCAGGTTAAATCCCTCAACATCGCCTTGGGCTTTAAAACTTAGAATATTGTGAAGTGATCAAGGGTCAAATGATCTCTTGATTTGTTATATTCAAGAATTAGTTTCATTGTCAGTGCAATGTTTATAATTAATGCATGACTTCCTCTTTATGCATTTCATTTATGGATAAGTTTTAGTGATGCAAGAAATTTCTCAAAATTTTGGAAAATATAAAAGAATATATCACCTGCCTGAAATGTATTATCAATGATATGATATTGAAATACTAATAGTACTGCAACTGACATCGAAAAAGACGCTTAGTTAACGAGTTTAATGGTCCGGAATAACACACGGCTGCAAATTGTTTAAAATGATAGAATAATATCTATATTTTAATTTCCGTCGGATCGTAAAAAGTTTCTATGGTCACATTTTTGTATTTTATCCCTTTAATGGGGGTACCCCTCAATTTACGGTTTTGGGTAGTTACCTTAAAATCCAAAAATATATTTTTTGGTTAAATTTTCCGCTATTTTCGTAAATATTTTCTATGCACATATCATCAAGGATCATCGGAATGATGAAGACATAAATATTATACCATCTCCAAGTAAAACTTTCAAACTTAAAGTTGGCTGTTTTTTAGATAGAAATTTAACGTGTTTTTCTTTGAAAACGAGAAAACATATGATTCAAAAATAGTATTTGACATTTGAGAGGACACAACATATTATAGCGATACTGCATGCAAATTTTGTTGGCAAATTCCAAACAATTTTGTCAAAAACTCAAAGATAAAAACATCATTTGTACCTTTTTTAATTACGCAAATTTCCTATCCGTCAATCAGCTCCACCATTTATTTTTTCATTCACAATCAATTTGATAGTTTCGATGTGATAATGTAGATTTTGTATGAGAAGTTAATTTATTTTTGAGTGATTTGAATATATATAGTAGTTCTTTCGTGTATTTTCTGTAAATAAGTTATATTTTTGTTAATAAAATTTTGACTTTATATAAAAGTTAACCAAATCCTTCGGATAAGAGATTTTCCCGGATAATGATTATAGTTGACATTGTGTGAAAATACATTGTATACATGTCAATGTTTAACCTCAGAGCAATTAATATGCATGCAAGTGGTCGGGGGAAAAGTACTATTGAATTTTCGCAGAGATTTGGTGTGTGACAAGGTAATGCTAAAACCAACTTCTCTTGATATTCTGCTTTCCGTGGGCGAATCATCAGTGATGTTATGAGACTTGCACCAGAAGGCAAAATTGGTGCGTCTTTAAATTAAATTGATTGATTGATTGTTTGTTGCTTAAAGTCCAGTGGCAAATATTTCATGCATGTTCAGGACGAGAACAAGCTAACAATAAAAACGATAGGTAGGTTTTGTCATAATAGAGGCCATTCGGGATGATGATCGGGAAAATTTAGACTGCCACTGGAAAATGATGGGATATTGGATTGGGACAGAAATTTTCCATTGCAACATGCCACCTACGGACCCCTTAGAGAGTTGATGCAAAGGTTTTTAACGTGCAAAGAACGTGACACTCCCTTTACACGAGGCAGCGGATTTAACGTCCCCATTCTGACCGGACGTGACTGCGAACTTGATACATCCCGCACAGCCAAACGGACGCCCAACTTCGTTTTACTGCCGGTCGGGGGAAGACCAAGTGACCATATTTTGTTTCCCCAGTCACCCTTGGGGAACTTTTAATTAGAAACATCAGAAATCCATATATGTGATCAAACTGATCGACATGTAACCTCACAACCTGACACTTTTATACGATCTCGCGCTCAGTTTCTTCCTTGTAGTTTGGATATGAAAACAGGGTTTTTGTGTAAAAGAAAAACCTTTAAAAAAACCCAGAAAACTACTCAAAACTGAGTCCTCTAAACGTGTTAACAGTCTTTTAAGTTGTGATTATTAATGTGAGTAATTATTTATCCATGCATAACCAAGTACTTATTGAAGTCAACACCTGTGCAATTAAGTAAAACAGTCACTGAAAAAATAGAATTTGAACTTGCTGTCAGTTCATTAATAACGATTGTTAGTGATGTGATTTGTTTTTCCATAAGAAAAAGCCTTTCTCATGTAGCACATCCTCTATATATACCGATCAATTTTACCCAAGATTGTCTCTGATGCTTACCAAACTGCCAAACTCCAGAACTACTAGATATTGTGACACCTTACAATTCAGGCACAATGGGGCCAAGGGATATGAATTATAGAGTTTAGCTCTGAACTCAATTTAGGGGATGCAATATCTGCTGCAGGAAAATTGAAGTCTATCTTAAGATTTTCAGAATTACACCAAGGTGTGTCTGAAAATATCAAGGATACATTAAAAGAAGAACAATTACTTCATCCTGCCTACAGTGGTCTTATGAGCTATGTCCTCGTTTTGGTATTTCTATGGAAATGATGCCCGCATAGCTTGTTAATAGATATAGGAAGATGTGGTATGAGTGCCAATGATACAACACACCATCCAAGTCACAATTTATAAAAGAAAAACCATTATATGTCACGGTCCGGTCTTCAACACAGAGCCTAGGCTCAAAAGTTCATTTGATAGTTAATCGATGAAAAATAACACAAAGGCGCTTCTGAACCGTATATTGTCCCCAAAGATAACAAAAATTCGTAAATGTATGGCTATTACAAAATCAATCGTTTCTGTAGCAACATTCGCCCCTTTACATTTGGGACTGGCAGTGCAGATACATCATGCATATGCATATGGGAATATGGGTCACGAACATTGATCGAAACTTTGTACTCACATTTCTTTTGTGTTTCCTATGCAAAGGGAAGACTATATCTGACGAGTTTGACCAAATCATGACGGTATTTACGCTCCAGATAGCATTTGTACTAAAAAAAACTGTGTTTGCTTTGAACAAACTCTGTCCTGCGCCGAACTTGTTCTTATAAAAAAGGGAAGTGTCTTGTAATGCTAATACGCGTACTGAATCCGCATATGATGACTAAGAGATTGATTCATGTCCCTATTTTATAAATACTTGAGCTATTGTGTGTCGCTTTTAAAAGTTATATAAGGATCATGACTGAATTTGAATTACAAATAAGAAAATTGGCATTGCATTGTATAATTTTTCATCCTTCCCTTAAAAAATCAATGAGTTAACTTTTTTACCAGGATTATCCTACTAAAAAAATGTTCATGCACCAAACTGACTTTGTTTTACACTCCATTTTTTTTAAACCTCGCATTCGCCTCGGGTGACTATAGTATATTTTGTGTAATAACTGCTCTGTCCACACTTTGCAAATACACAATATGTATTTATCTATAACTAGATACTAATTTTCACAAAATACACAACCTTTAAGATGTAAAATTAAAAACACTGTTTCAGCGCTTGAATTTTGTATTTTTCAAAGATAGAAAAAATATTGAAATAATTTGATAAACTGGTGTTTTATACTTTAGAAAATTATTCTGTAATATACTATAGTGATATACTATACACAATATGAAAGTTTATGGATGTGAAAAGGTCAAGGCCACTTCTTCTTTTGCTATGTCTTAAATGGAAAAAAATCAGAAGGTTCCAAATCAATGCCATTTTGTAATGGCAGCTTTTCATACATGTATAATTAGTCAAAGGAGTAGGTTCAGTAAGACCCCTTTTTGGCCCCAAAATTAAGCAGTTTTGCAAAATTGTGAAAATGTAATCTTTTAGCTATTTCTTGGAAAGTAGAATGCTTCTGCTACATAAATATGTGCTGTTTTTGACAATACAATGTACATATATTGTGTACTAGCATCATAAAGTCATGCTTAATTACTGAAATCTTCACAATTATAGCATTTTAGTTAAATTTTAGACGGTTTCCGTCTTAAATGAAAGTGGCCGCATTCGTGTTCATTCATAATATTGAAATGTAAGTTGTATTTGATGATAATACATAACATATATAAAGGTTGAGGATGAACACGGATGCGGCCACTTTCATTTAAGACGGATTTTTCATATTTAAGCTTCAATCGGAGCGTTTTTAATGACTTAATCAGTTAAAATCTTTTACATAAACTAATCGAATCAATTGAAATAGACACTTAAGTGTTTAAAAAGTGTCCTAAATATCTCGTTAGATGAAACTGAAATTTGGGGCCAAAATCGGCCCTTACCGGACCTACTCCTTTGTCGTTTTAACATCGTTTATAGCATATGCTTATGATTGAATCGTTTTTGTAGCATTCTATTGAATAAATATCAGAATATTTCTCCTTTTTGTTCTTGTGTTTGAAATATTGATCTCTTTAGGTCTGACTTTTGACCTCAATTTCACAAAATTGTGACCACTCTGGATTTTTACGACCCAACTTTTCTTATTGTACACGTTGTCCTCTTTCCATCGATATATAATTTAGGTGTGTGTTCTTCCGGACCTTTTAAGTTTTAAAAAATGAACTCTGGTTGCAGTACTATAAGGTTTTCTACCTCAGGAATAGATTAACTTAGCTGATTTGGCAAAACCTTCAGGAATTTTGGTCCAAATGCTCTTCAACTTCGTACTTTATTTGGCCTTTTTAACTTTGTTGGATTCAAGCGTCACAGATGAGTCTCTTGTAGACGAAACGCGCGTCTGGCGTAAATACAAAATTTAATCCTCGTATCTATTTTAAAGCAACAGTGGAGCAAGTATGACTGTTGGCAGTGAAAGTCGAGAGGAAACTACCAACAAGAATCCAGAGGCCCTAAACACGGGCAAAACTAAAACTATAATTGGGTTCTGGAATTTTCGTACAATGTACTCTGCTGGGAAACTTGCAGAAATTACATCTGAAATGCGACGTTACAAACTACATATTTTAGGCATAAGTGAAAGCAGATGGACAGACAGACTCTTGGAGAATAACAACAAGAACTGAAGAAACTACACTCTACTCTGGAAGAGTTGATGGGCAACATCTTGAAGGGGTAGCAATTTTTTTTAAGAAAGGAATGTCGAAATGTCTAATGGAATGGAAACCAATAAATAGTAGGCTGATTATGGCAAGGCTAAAAGGGAAACAAGTTAACATGACTCTACTGCAATATTACGCTTTAACAAATGATTTCAGCGAGAACAAATAGAATTGAGAATGGAAATGGGGAATATGTCAAAGAGACAACAACCCGACCATAGAGCAGACAACAGCCGAAGACCACCAATGGGTCTTAAATGCAGCGAGAAACTCCCGCACCCGGAGCAGTCCTTCAGTTGGCCCCTAAACAAATATATATACTAGTTAAGTGATAATGGACGTCATACTAAACTTCGAATTATACACAAGAAACTAAAATTAAAAATCATACAAAACTAACAAAGGCCAGAGGCTCTTGACCTATTTTACGAACAACTTCAACAGGCAGTAGACAAAACTCCAAAACATGACATCAAAATCATCATAGGAGATATGAATGCCAAAGTTGGATCAAGTAACATCCCCTTTGAAAGAGCAATGGAAAACCATGGATATGGTATTATGAATGAGAATGGAGAAGGACTAACAGAACTAAGTTCCACTAACAACTATGTAATAGGAGGGACAATTTTTCCTCATCGAAACATTCACAAATTGACATGGTGCATTCCTAACCAACGAGACAAGAACCAAATTGATCACATCATGATACATAGAATGTGGAAACGATCCCTGTTGGATGTTAAAGTTAAGACAGGAGCTGATGTTGGAAGTGATCAGCATTTGATAACAGCTGACATTAAACCCAAACACATGGCTAATGGAAAGAACACAAGATCTTGGAAGCAGTTTGACATTGAAAAGTTAAAAGAAAGCAACGTAAGAAAAGAATATACAACCTTGATGAGAAATAAATACAGACCTTTAGATAAACATAAATTATGAACAAGACACAGAAACAATTCATGATAAATGGGGGGAAAGTTCTAAAATATGTACTAAAAATGCAGAAGACTATGTAATTTAAACAAAAACAGAAACATTAAGATTGGATCACACCTAGAACATGGGACATTATTATTATTCGGTGAAATACAAAGAAGAAATTGAACGAGGCAAAATCACAACGTCTTAAGGAATGAATATAGTCAAATACACAGAAATGTCAATAGAATGACTACATTTCTATTGGAACATGTTGCTACCTATACAGGACTATTTGATAATTTTTATGATAAGACTATCTGTAAAGGCGACATCACGACATGTTCGTGTCACTAATTCTGGGCTTGGTAGTTTTCGTCAATGGTAAGTTGTACTGATTTGTAGACATAAACATATCATACAGTTTTAAAAAAGTACATCTTTCTTTTTATTAAAAACAAAATCGTTACCGCACAACACGATATCCACATGGTTACAAGAGCGCAATTATTCGTAATGCATTTCTATAGGGTACCACTGGTGTTCAGTATTTTTTCTCTCAAAGACTACACAAGCGAGGGGAAAACGGGTAGCAGTTCCTGTTACAAGAAATGCCAGTGTTGCATTACACCCAATAAAATATATAGGGTCATGCGGCAAAAATTGACTTAAAATGCAGTTGAAAAAGATCGTCTTTTTTTTTCGCTTAATGATTAAGGCATATTTTTAATGGCTCCGACGTGCAGAAATGGAAGATATTTTCTATACTTCGTAAAATGTGCTGCAATTTTTAAACTCAATTGGATAAGCTTTCGATTAAATGTAATTCCAATCTGTATCATCCAATCAGAAGCCGTACATGATTCTATTCTGAGAACCAACTTGCCGGTAAAATGTAAACAAATAATTGCGCTCTTGTATTTAAACCACAAATGCTTGACAATTATATGTTTACTTAATGGCATCTAATGTTAGATTTATTGCCCTAACTACTTGAACTGTTTTATTGTAACCAACGTTTATCTATTGGGAGGAATTTTAGATTTTAGAACTGGCAAAAAAGTAATGGATAGTCTGTTGTATTCACAGTATAGCACTTGATTAAAATGAACCAAAACAAAGATGTAATAGTATCATACAAGCTCCGGCTTCGACTCGAATAAAAACATTGAATCTTAAGTCTTTTGTTTTTGCAATAAGATATTGAAAACCATCATCATGATTTTAAACCAGCTTGGTTCAAACCCAAAACATAAAACTGTTTTAGTTCTAAATCATGATAATTTGTCTCATAATGTGGGCTATATGAAGCAATCTAAAAATTTGCGAGAATGAAGTACAAATCGGCTGATTGCTAGTATCTTTATAAATATTATACAGTTATTAACTTGACGTCGTGTAATTTTGACCTCATGTTGTACCTGTCAGGGTGATCTATGTAATAAAGTATTATTATTAACGAATAAAGGTTTGAGCAATTTTTTCAAACCTAAACAAGAACATTAAAATTACAATTCAGATATCACCTGCTTGGCACCTCCCTTAACAGATGAAGAAAAGAGGTTTGTTTTTTATAATATTTTACGCAAATTTGATTTGGTATTTTTATATAATTCTTTCCACAGTGTAAGAAGACATTACCATTAGGTTTATAAATTAATTTAAAAGCAATTAAAAGATCATTGGAAACCACGCATTGCTAACTGTGCATGCTATTATAATGGCCTTTGTCATAGTTTATTCTTACGCAAAGACAACCATGCATTGACAATGAATCAGAAATATGCACGACGGAGATCATACAATAATTTTAAAAAATATTTTTCTGAAAAAAAGTAAGGATTGTTTTCTGTTTATATCAGACGTAAAGAATTAACTAAACAATTTGTCCTTTTTTGTGTGATTTTGCTTTCTTCAAAGGGAATCCTGGATGTGACAACGGCGACAAGGGCATATTAGTATTGTGTTAAGTTTAAATTGCGTTTGATTTACAACAGCAGTCTACATAATAACTATATAATGTTTGCAACACTTAGTGCGTTTTCGGTGTAATGGCAAGGGTTTTTTCAGCTACTAGGTTGTTCGATACAGTATCAAAATTATAAATGTTTTATCAAAAGGTTTAATGCATTGATGTTCGATTATTTCAGCTATTTGCACGAGGATGATAAAATACAACTGCCGTTGACCTTTCATCATAGAGTTAGTTTCAAAAGCCGTTATGTCGATCATAGGGGTCACATTTATACAAGAAAGCCATCGAGTCCGACAGTCACTGTTCAGGCTACTACACATGTATCTGATTTAGCTTTGATAAAGGTAATTTTGTGTACTTTGGTTTATATACATATAATCACAGGAAAAATCAAAAGAAATCAAAATCTTACAGCAACGAATGGCGTGGTTTTCCAGTTATGTTTAATTAATTATTGGGTTGTCGACGAGTTATCGTCAAAGTATTATAACTTTGGTTATAAATGATAAAATGATAAAATAATAGCTTTATCTAAATTCGGAATTTGACAAAACACGTTTATCTCAACAGCGTTTTTCATCTTGTTTCGTTACTACAGGCAGCTCAAACCGTTGCCCATATGGTTCGACATACACCGTTAGATGTGTTCATGGGAGTAACACGCAGTCATGGAGTTGGTATATTTACTAAGCAAGAATCTCTTACTGTTTTTCCGGAAAACCATCATCTAGCTGATACAGCAGCGTGTCACAGTATGTCAAATATACTATTAATTTATTACCTTTTTATCAGAAAGAGAGCCCGTTCTGATTTCTGGTCAGGCTTTGATTAGACTTTTTGCGCTTTTTTCTTAATAAGATTTGAATTTAAAGATATTTTCGTTTCAAGCATCCTAAAGAGACATCTATGGTCGACCTGCACTTCAGGTGCAAAACATAATTTTGCGGATAATAATGTTAAGAACACCGGGTCGATACTTCTGCTCATGAACTATTAATTATGAAGTCAATACTTCCTTACTGGCATGAGAATAAGAATATTACGCTATTTAAATTTCCTATTACAAACTTTGAGAACATATTTTAAATTAAGGAATATATCTCCCTCAAGTAGGCTCTGATTCTTGTCCGGCTTAGACTTACCTTTTGTTTATAAGCCTCTCATATTTTTCAATGTTTTGGATGTTCAAAGATTTTGGCCTCATGAATCACTAAAGAGAACTTCATAGTCAAAATCTGTATCTGGTGCAGAACGACAATTGGTACTGTTAATGTTCTTGATTATGATATTTTAGGGTAGATACATCTGCTTGGTGACATTTAGAACTCAAAGGTATATTTTTTATATTCAATTCGTTTTTTTATTACTTTGAACCAACGTATTTTCTCGATCTATTCTGACAGGACTGATTTAAGCTATTATTACCTATCACCCAAATCAATTATGAACTAAACTAGTTTTCTACTTTTTTGATCAGATAAATGTGATGGTTCTTGTAAACACACATGCACGTTTGATGGTCGAAAATACCAGGAAATCGCTGGAGTAACCAACAGTAGCACTGGATGATACTGTTTTATGCAATTCTCATGATCCCTACAGACACAAGCTTAATGTTGTTTCTCACGAGTTCGCTCACCTGCTACACAGATATATGCCCAGCTCCTACAGAAATAGGGTAAGCTTATACTATTTTCACTAGCAACTGACTGGATTTGTAAATAAACGTATCAAGTAAACATATCCTTTACCAAAACAAAATGAAACCAAGTATCTACTACAGGAATATATTTATATAATTAGTGTACTATCCCACTTAGTTTTCCAATAACGTAAAATATCTTCTGACTTGTTTTTTTTTATTTCGAATTACTTGTAGTCCTCCCTACATGTACGCATATTGATTACTAAAGCTTGATGTGAGCTCAATAAACAAAAGCATACTCTTATGTCATCATGTACTAAAATTTGATTGTTCATACCATATACGATATTATACCAGCACCCATTCAGAGTTATCGATCCTTGCTGTGAAAGAGCAAGGACCGATAAATCTGCATGGAAGATTGGATATTATATCGTCATCTAAAGATAATATACTGTCAGTTGACTCGTATATTGAATACTCGTATAACACCATGGCACCCTTTTAAGTGCAGCTGGCGAAGAGTATAGAACAAAAAAAATACCGTTCGATAATTGGGATTTACCATGAAATGTTATTTTAATAATTTGATATATTACAATTGTTGTATAATCATGAAAGTTCCTCATCGAAGCGAAAGGCAATATGATATCTCACACACAATTCGAAGCTATCATGAAAAATATATATATTAATGACATGTTTAAATTTTATCACTACGTAATGTTTGAATTTATCAGTACTAAATTAAGATTCAAATAGCAACGAAAACTTGAAGTATATTGATAGCGATGCAGATTGCTAATATTCTTCCCAGTTAAACCATTTGGAAGGAGAGCGACTTAGAATCACCTTTGTATATTGGAGTTATAATATTCATTGTAAATTTAATTATCTAAATACCAAACTCCGAGGAAAATTCTTTAGCGAAAGTCCATTCGCAAGTGGTTAAATCAAAAGCTCAAACACATCAAACGAATGGATAAAAACTGTCATATTCGTGATTTGTTACAGGCATTTTCTTATGTAGAAAATGGTGGATTAAACTGGTTTTATAGTTAGTTGAATCGCGAACTTGTATGACAGTTGCATACAATTCCATTATATTGACAACGATGTGTGGACATAGCTCACAGACATAATAGGCAGACATTTAAAACATAGAGGCAAACGATTAATAACAAACACATAAAGCAACTGATAATGAAAACCATTTCTCTCACTTGTTTCTGCAGATATTATACGCCTACAATAATGCCAAACAGCATCATACTTGGACAACATCATATGCTACAGCCACTGTAAATGAGTACTTTGCCGAGGGCACTACTTCCTTCTTCATGACGACTGCCAGTACCAAAAATGCTGGGGGAATGGATCTGTAAGATTATTTGTGTTTCCTACAATTTTTTGTATAAATATGTAAATGCGAATAGAAGGACAAGGACATGTTGGATAAATGTCAATGAGACAGCAGCATGTTTTAAGTAATTATCAATGCGTTGAAATTCAAGTAAAAAAGAAATTAAATCAACAACAAATTTAAAAAAATTAACACAATTTTTGAAAAAGTAACATTAAACTTTCTTCTTGAATTTCCGTGGGTGTGAGTTATCTATTAAACGAATCAAGAATATTTCTTTCTTGTGATCATTTTGTTAAATGGCTTCCTGTGTTGATTACAACTTGATCAATTGAAATCTTTTATTATTGGTAAATATGTTTGTTGGTAATGTATGCTGTTTTTGTTGCAATTCTTTTCTTTCTGTGTAGTTAGTGTCTTTAGTAGAATAAACCCTTTTAGCATTGTGTATCCTTGGAATTATACAAATATGAATACGTTATTCATCTCATTCAAAATTATTATTTCAAAATTGTCACTTTAAAAATGATATTTCAAAAAGTTATTACATATCATTTATTCTTGTGTCATGTTTGTCTTGGACATTTCAGATGTAACCACATGACATCTGTATGTGTTAATGAAATGGTCGCTCGTGATCATTTGAAACATCAGGATCCAGAATTGTATGATATTTTACAAAAAGTATATACCAACGGCCACCCATCAACACCAAGTGGTCTCAAAACGTGCATGTAAGAAATAAAACAATTAAACCATCGTGGTATTCTTGATTATTAGAAATAAGCCAAATATATGCACAGAGTGGTTACTTTTATATCAGCAAGTTATGTTCTTTGATAGTTCTCATTTAAAAACTTCGATAAATTACAACAATAAAACAGTACTTGATATTGTAAATTCAGAAATTATTGCGATGTTTTTAACATTGCGAAAAATGCGAAAGAGTTATAGTCGCAATAATTTAAACTCGCATTTGAATTTATTATATGAATTAAACAGGATTTTTCTCAATATCGCAAAAATAATTAAAAAAAAAATAAATGCACGCAATAATTTCTGAATTTACAGTATTATCATTATGTGGTGCAGTCGGATAACCCGTATACACATGTATGTTAATTGCTCTTGAGGCAGATAACTTCGTCACAAAACAAAAAATAGTGTTTTGTTTACTGGTCACCTTATTTGCCCAGTGTACTATACTTTTCCGAACTGTGTATATCTAAGCTAGCAAGAAAAAATAAATTTTTAATGTTGATAAAAAGGTCATTTTATGACATGGTGAAATTACACAATAATTGTCTGCCTTTACCTTTAATGTGTTTCAACCTTAGCAACAATAAGAGTTGGTTTAATCGACCGTATTTTTATTTGAACTTTCAAATTAAAGATTTATGTGAATCCTTGAAATTGAGGAATGTAATATGAACAGTTATAGATTGTCTAGATTATAGTTTTGGAATTACATTTTATCCCTTCGTCATTTTGTGGTCCTTTATAGCTTGCTGTTCGATGGGAACCATGAATTCCGTTCGTATACTTTTTATACATTGTGACTTAGATTGAAAGTAGTCTCATTGGCACTCAAACCATATCTTATTATTTAAATTGTTAAACCATGAGAACCATTAAACAAATTGTAAATATGAATAAATTTAAATGTCATCTTCTCTCTTCCACCAATAGTCCTCCTCAGTCTTATTCCTTTTCATTGAACCTTTTAATTCTACTATATAAAAAAAGATGAGGTATTATTGTCAATGAGACAACTCTCCACAAGAGACCTAATGACACAGAAATTAATAACGATAGGTTACCGTAAAGCCTACAACAATGAGCAAAGCCCATACCGCATAGCCAGCTATAAAAGACCCCGAAAATACAAATGTAAAACAATTCAAACGAGAAACCCAACGTTCTAATTTATGCAACACAAATGAACGAAAAACAAATATGTTATATATCGACAAACGACAACCACTGAATTACAGGCTCCGGATTTGGGACAGGCATATATATACAGAATTTGGCGGGAATAAACATGTCAGCATTATCCCAACCCTCCCCATAACCTGGACGTGTAACAGTACACCATGAGAACGAACAATACAAAGTAGGTAAAAATGCTTCTACAGTCGTTAATATCTGTGTCATTTTGGTGTCTTGAGGAGAGTTGTCCCATTGGCAATCATACCACATCTTCTTTTTTTATATATTAACTCATCATATGGTTACAAATAGAAAAACATTTCATCTTGTGACTTTGGCCTGGAGCATTACGGACGAAACATTGTTCTCGAAATGCGCATCTCATGCAGACAAATTGGTACCGTTTATGTAATTACCTTTATAGACCTAATAGTCAAAATTTAGATATATTAACCTTGTAGATGTTAATATTGTATCTCTGCACACAGTTGCAATATACAGTCGGATAAATATTACAATATAGATAGAAAATATGTACTTTTATATGTGCAGCAGCAATATTGTTGATGATGACCATCATTTTAATTTAGAAAGAAAATTAAGAGGTATTTGTTGATAAAAAAATATTTTTGTCAATATAATGAAATTATGTATAACTAATGGGTTAGCTAGCTTTAAAACGAGGTTTAAATAAACTCATCACAGATACCAGGAGTGAAATTTTGCATTTGTGCCCAACCCTTTTCTATATAAATACAAAAACAGCGAGGACAGATGGTTTCCATTCGTAAGATGCGTTTAAGGTTTTGATTTTGTCATTGGATAATTATAAAAAAAGAAAATGGGGAATGATTACCAATGAGACAACTCTCCACAATAGACTAAATGACACAGAAATTAACAGCTATTGGTCACCATACGGCCTTTAACAATGAGTAAAGCCCATACCGTATAGTCAGCCATTAAGGTTCTTTCCGATTTCCCTGGAGTTCAATATATTTGTTTTTAACTTTTTTGTTCTAGATAATCAAAAGAGGGACGAAAGATACCAAAGGGACAGTCAAACTCATAAATCTAAAACAAACTGACAACGCCATTGCTCAAAATGAAAAAGACAAACAAACAACAGCACACAAGACACAACACAGAAAACTAAAGAATAAACAACACGAACCCCACCAAAAAACTAAGGGTGATCACAGGTGCTCCGGAAGGGTAAGCAAATCCTGCTCCACATGTGGCACCTGTTGTGTTGCTTATGTGATAACAAATCTGGTAAATAGTCTAATTCGGTAGGTCACATTCATGAAAGGGAAGGGGATTGCAGTTACGACGTAAGGAACACATCCGATATCATTTGTGAAACGGTTATTCCATAACGTTCAACCAACTCGTGATGGCGTCCGTAAAATTTACGAAGGGATGATTTCAACTTCACCATTTGGAACTCTTGGTTTAATAGCTTCCTAGTGAGCAGCAACCCTCTATCAAGAAAATCGTGATAGGAAATGCAAGCACGGGAATATCGTATCAATTGGGAGATATATACCCCGTATGCAGGTGCTACTGGAATGTTGCTACTTAGAAATGGAAAGTTCACAATTGGAAAGCTGAAGTCAACTCTTTTGTCGTAAAGTTTTGTTTTCAACCGGTCCTCATTGTCAATTTCTAAATGTGTAAGTAAAGATATGAGGCTGACTTAACTGTATCTGTAGTATCTTTTATCTCTAGCTCGATGTGATAGATGCGTTCCACATAGTCACCAAATTTTGAATTATTTAGTGAAAGAACATCATCTATATAGCGGAAAGTAGAGTTAAAGGATATTGTTAACTTCTTATCTTTCTTCATGAAGTCAGCCTCGTAATAATAAAGAAACAAGTCGGCAAGTAGAGGGGCACAGTTTGTTCCCATTGGAATGCCGACAGTCTGTTGAAAAACACGTCCTTCGAACGTAACAAATATGTTGTCAATCAAGAAATCAAGCATCTTGATAATATCAGTTTCAGAGAATTGTTTGTTTGAATCAGAGTGGTCCTTTATAAAGTAGGATTTATCCCTCCTAAGACAAGACACTTGTATCTACGTTGACCATTCTTTTTTATGAAACAAAGCAATACCAACTCTTTCAATTTTTCTCTTAGTTTGGAATGTTGAATACTAGTGTAAAGAGTAGAAAAGTCAAATGTTTTAATACTGTTACAAGATGAAAGAGAGTTAGATTGTATGTACTCTAAAAGATCTTTTTTTAAGATTTTTAAGTATCCACATCTGATTCACGCCACCTCTAGAATACTAGTAGGCAGTTTCACAATAACTTTGAAGCCGTCTTTGATTGCTGTTAAAATAGATGTTAATAGTTTAGAAAGAGGTTTTGTTGAGCACTTGGAAGACCCATTGTTTGTAAGGACACTTATGTAGTTTAGGTATCCAATACAGTGACGGAAGATCCAGTTCTTCGTCTTTGTTTGAAAGTCCAAAGGAACACAGAACAGACCTATGATTATCCAGAAAGTAAGTGTCGTATGGGTATATGTTGAGTTTCCAAGTGAATTTCAATACTTAATTGAACAAACCATTTATATTGTAATGTTGACATATGGTAAAACTTTGACTTATCTTAATTATGAACTACCATAATGCAATAATGTTAAGGTCAAAGGTTAAGTCCTTATATCTTATCTATTTTTTATGATGATTCGTTGCGAAAATTGTATTTTTTGCAGTTTTACGTTTACAATTGTTTTGCGTATGTAAATCAATCAGAAATAATTATGACTTATGTATTGTGTCAAGCTAAACGTGTTGTTAAAACTATCCCCGATTACTATAATATAAAACCACCATGCATATATTATGAAACATTACTTTAGAGTCACTCTGGTTAAAGACTGGAAACACTCAGAAAGATTACATTGTCTTTAAGATAATAACAATCTTTAATCTAAAGTAATATTAAAAAGCGAAAGAGTTTTTTATCATTCGTTTTATATCGGAAATCTCATGGATTTGTGGTCTATGTTTTGTCGCATATTAATTCATCGTCACAAAATTAATTTTAATTATGATACTAATACTAAAATGTTATAACACTTATATCTCATTTTTAACATCAAATCACCTTCTCAAATATATCAACATGATATTGTCTAAATTACTATAATTCGTTTAAAAAAAAGTCTATAGAATATTGCAACAGCATGAGCACTCAGCTGAATCATTGTGACCTGCAAGCAAGTATGTGTTGCTGTCGAGATCGTCTGTTTCTGTTCTCCAATTGATCAACAAAACCTTTTATCGGATTAAGGTAATACGTTTTAAGCCATGACAGTTTGTAGCACATGACCTTCCTAACAGTTACTCGAACGTTTCCAACCATAACTGACTGCGTTGAAGCTAATGTGGTTCGGCGTGCGATGATTTCATAGAATTCATTTCCACTTGTCCCACATGCACTCTCATCAAATGCAAACGTTGGTAAGTGTAAAAGGGTCCAGATGAATACATAGTAATATCAATTTTGCTGTCTCCTCCATATTGAGTGAATCATAATTCTGATAATCCGTTAGCCTTCCAATATTTTGTTCTGTTTGATCGAGGCTTAATACACTACACATACAGTTTAGATAATACATAAGTCTGGCTTTAGGGTGGTTCGGAATTGTAACAGAATTCCCTGTTGACTTTAAATCAACGGAGCTTTTATTATAAACCAACGCCATGTTCACAATTTCAAATATAAATGTAAACTTTATCGTCGAATACCTTTTTTATATACCCGTGTTTAGTTATACACGCGTCTGTGTTTAATTTTTATATCTTTATTTACGTGTATATGTTATGATTTAGATTAGGGGTAAAATACTATTGGCCTAAATTTTTCAGATAACTTCTGTTTGATTTAGCAAAAAACAATTCATGAAGTCAGGTTTTATTTTTATAAAAAGGTGAATAATATTTTTTTATATGAAAGTATGCCGCTCAAGGTTATGGAAGATATAGCTTGAAATTGCAACGTAACGATAAAGATAAACACATCATAATTGCTTTATCGAAGAAATCCTTCTTGACTTTAAAAGAGGAACGAAAGTTACTAAAGTGACATTAAAACTCAAACGTTGAAAATAAGCTGACAAAACCTTGGCAAAAAAGAAAACAAGACAACAGACAAACAAAAGTAAACAAAAAACAACATTGGAAACGAAAGACTAAGCAACACGAAGCCCACCAAAAACTGGGGAAGATCTGAGGTGCTCCGGAAGGGTTCGCAGATCCTGGTTTAATCGATCACCCGTCAACTACAGTCAAGATGATATTGATTGTGTCCGAAATCTTAAAACTTTTAAGTCACGAGAAACACGAATTTCTTTCTTTTAACAACAGATACAACACTAGAAAAGCACATAACTAGAAGTAGTGTGTGGCCAGATTTTACGCACATATTGTAAATAATTATTACCAAATTGACCCTGAATGTAAGGTGACACAAATCCTTATGTGTGTTTATTGGCGATAATGTAAGAAAGACGAAAGATACCAAAGGGACATTCAATCTGAGACGTCCAAAATAAACTGACACCGTCATAGCTAGAACAAAACAACACAAACTGACAAACAGTACACAAAACACAACATAAAACTACAGACTGAACAACACGAACCCCACCAGAACTTGGGGTTATCTCATGTGTTTCGGAAGAGTCATCAGATCCTGCTACAGATGTGGCACCCGTCGTGTTGCTCATGTACAAATGAACATAGTCTAATTTGGAAGGTCGAATTCGGGAAAAGGGGACGGGACTGTAATCTTTTAGATAAAAAAAAAAACCGGACGAAATTGGCCATGTTGGTTTTTTACCAAGTGGATTCTGAATGAAAAGTCTCTAAGTCACTTTCTCATCAAAAGTTGTCAACGATTCAGTGTTGTAAAACATCTTTCTGAAAACAAAATGTAACTATTTTAATATAATGTAGCATGGGTTCGAATCCCGGCTTTCGCAAATTTTTGGGTCTTATATACAACTCGTCTAAACATCAACCCAACAATGTTAGATCTGTAAATTTGCTTTCGCAAATTTTTGGTTCTTCCCTCGCCGGGATTCGAACCCATGCTACTGTGATATCGTGACACCAAATCGCCTGCACTGCAGCCGTCCCGCTAGACCACACGACCACCTGGGCTCTCAAAAAAAGAGCTTTCGCTGGCCGTGTGTTACCTTTCCACGTCAGTTTTAATCTAGCGGCGTACTGCAGTACATGATATATAAGGCATGAAGATGTTATTGTTACAGATCAGCTGAATTATCTATAGTAAAGGATCCTACAAATGAATGTAAGATACAGTCACAGAAAATAATTATATTTATAAGTACGTCTGAGTCAGTGACAACCCTACAACAGATGTATCCATCGGATCGCCATCAATGATGGTGATACATGGCTGTGTACATAATGTATATACAACTCGTCTAAACATCAACCCAACAATGTTAGATCTGTAAATTTGCTTTCGCAAATTTTTGGTTCTTCCCTCGCCGGGATTCGAACCCATGCTACTATGATATCGTGACACCAAATCGCCTGCACTGCAGCCGTCCCGCTAGACCACACGACCACCTGGGCTCTCAAAAAAAGAGCTTTCGCTGGCCGTGTGTTACCTTTCCACGTCAGTTTTAATCTAGCGGCGTACTGCAGTACATGATATATAAGGCATGAAGATGTTATTGTTACAGATCAGCTTCGTATCCATAGAGGTTTAGTTAAATCCATATGGGTGAGACCGAAGGCGTTGTACTCCCCTATGGATCCGTACGTGGTCAGTAGTGATCTGTTTTACGAGTTTATTATTTTTCTTAAAATGTTCTGAGCCAAGTCTGGAATATGGCAGTTGTTTGATATCAAACAGTTTGTTTCTAGGTAAATAGGATCTGTTGCACTTTAGTGTTTCTGTTGTTATATTGGTTTCCTCCTTAAATTGATGTTTATAGTTTGTAACCCGGTTTTGTTTTCTGTAAATCGATTATAAACTTTTGAACATCAGTATACTACTGTTGCCTTTGTTTATCGCATGCGGAACTTTTTCTGGTTAGTTATGTATGAAAATAAGCAATGAAATATGATAAAACTAATCGCTGAAGTCACCATTAATAGTAAATGTTATGTCATGGACCTCATATGAAATAAATTGATCCCATACGGATCAATAGGGGATCACCACGTTACAGTTTTAAACGACTTATAACGTCATAGTTCATTCGAGGTGTGATAAAAGAGGGGCAAAAGATTCCAGAGGGACAGTCAAGATAAGTTATTTTTATTTCAATAAAAAAGCGCCCATGATGATCTAAGTAATTCATTACCGTGATATAATAATTAAGAGTAGACATATTATTTTAACAATATTATATAAATGCATAATCACCATACTTTATTATCTTATCTTAATCCATAGGAAACCCATTTTCATATGTTTAATCAAATTTTTAAAATTACTTGCATGCATGATTGATTTTTGTCTTTTATGTCAAAGATGGTTTAAACAAACAAACAAAACAATAGATTAGGTTTCAAAATTTCTTGTCTGAATTTTCAAATTGGTAAAGAATCTTCATTGTTCATGAAAGTACTAAAATCAAATATGAAAACATTTCCTCTGACGACTGGTCCCCAAACCCCATTTTGAAGTTGCACACGGCTGGTGCTGTGTACGGGGCGCCGAATGGGACTCTTGTGGTTTTGTACTCAAAATTCAATTTTGTACGGACAAAAGTGACTTTTGTTCAACAAAAATAAGTTCAGTTTGACAAAATTTGTATCATACTACAAATTTAAAATTTTGTCATACAAAATTATCTATCAGCGGACAAAAGTCACTTTTGTCATGACAAAATTCATTTTTGTTACACAGACTTGAATTTTGTTACCTAATTTGAAAATTGGGCGACAAAAGTCAATTTTGTATTCAAATTAGTTTAGTTTGGTTTCTGTGAACTAATTTGCATACAAAATCGACTTTTGTTACACAAAATTGACAAAAATGAATTTTGTCTCAACAAAATTGACAAAATTAACAAAATTGACTTTTGTCTCAACAAAATTAGCAAAATTGACTTTTGTCTCAACAAAATTGACAAAATTGACTTTTGTGAGACAAAATTGACTTTTGTCTCAACAAAATTGACAAAATTGACTTTTGTCTCAACAAAATTGACAAAATTGAATTTTGTCTCAACAAAATTGATTTTTGTCTCACGAAAGTCAATTTTGTTGTTACAAAATTGAATTTTGTCGTCACAAAAATGAATTTTGTCGTCACAAAATTGACTTTTGTCTCAACAAAATTGACAAAATTGACTTTTGTCTCAACAAAATTAACAAAATTGACTTTTGTCTCAACAAAATTAGCAAAATTGACTTTTGTCTCAACAAAATTGACAAAATTGAATTTAGTCTCACAAAATTGAATTTTGTCTCACAAAAATGAATTTTGTCTCACAAAAATCAATTTTGTCTCACAAAAGTCAATTTTGTCTCACAAAAGTTAATTTTGTCTCACAAAAGTCAATTTTGTCTCACAAAATTGAATCTTACCTCACATAATTGACTTTTGTGATTTAATTTCCATATCAGGTAACAAAAGTCAATTTTGTATGCAAATATGTTTATATTTGCATACCTTTTAGACAAAATTGACTTTTGTCATGACAAATATGAATTTTGTCTACAAAAATGAATTTTGTCATGACAAAAATTAATTTTGTCTACACAAATGAATTTTGTCATCACAAAATTGAAGTTCTCACAAAACAAGTCTGTAGCACATAGTTTTGTAAGACAAAAATGATTTTGTTATGACAGAATTGAATTTTGTACAAAACCACAAGAGTCCCATTCGGCGCCCCGTACTGTTTGCCATCTGTATAAATGAACAATCGTTCTTAAGAAATTATTTGTTCAGCTTCGTTATTTGAAATATAAATGCAAATTACACAATTTGTTTGGGGGCTCAGTTATTGTCGAGATTATTGCATCAGATGCGTGTGAAACTGGGATTTTAAATGTTTGCTGCATGTTGAAAAGTCTGAATCTAAAGATCTCTCTGGACACAAATCTTCGGATTTTATGACATAGTTCTTAGCATCTTACAATTTCCCCAGGAATACCTATATTTCACATAATTTTCCGAGTGCGCCAGTTTGCTCTTGTCACGTGAACTATCAAAATAAAAGTATTGTCTTTTTATGAAACATTACGATTAAAAAGTTGTTTCAATGCGAATTCAAAATCAAAAATATTAATTTTTACAAAGTAGGTTATCCATTAAACGATTTTTATTATTTTGTACAATTTTTAGAAAAGGTCGTCTGCATTTCTTCACAAGTATTTGCAGTCTTCTCGATTGTTTCACATTCAATGTCTACCTCGAGAAAATGTATGTTTGAACTCGCTTAGTAACTTAATTCCAAAAGTGTTTCTTCGTTCGTTGCATACATATGCCAATAATTTGCAGGCAGCCATAGAAAAAATGAAATTGGTACAGCGGGATTTTTTTCGTATATCGTCATTTAAAGCAATTTTATATCAAGCTATAATAGCCTGTTGTGCTTGTCGGTTGCTATTTTAAGAGGGAAATAAAAGCATTCTATTTAAATTTAGTTTTTATTTCAAGTCATTTTTGTTGTAACTAGTTTACCAGAACGCTTTTATTGTTTTTTTTCATTAATAGCGTCCTTGCTAAAACGGAACAAACATTAAAATGATAAAGTTGTCAGTGTTTACAAATGAGCTTATATTTTGAGACTAGATTTCCCACTTCTGATCAAAGGTAAGATAAGGTAAGTTTGAATTTTAGGTATTCGTATTGTCATCTTATAAAGTTATTCTGATTCAATTATTTCAACCAGAAACTATGTGACAATGATTGAATTTATAAGTGTCAATCATATATAATGATGAAGTTTAGGTGTGAATATGACCCGTGTTTTAGCAAATCCCAAATACAATGTTTGATGGTGCGCCTGGCAGATGCGGAACTTATAGATAAGTTCTTTTTTTTTTAAGTAACAGTTGACTTAGTTTATTGGTATCTGTATCAGACCTGGAATTTGATAATTATTCGTTATCTAAATGATGTTGAAAATAAACGGGCCTGGAATGTTGTATTTATAATCGACACCACTATCATATATAATTTATATATAAAGTTGAACTATTTGTAGGTGTAGACGATTTTTTCATTTCCAAAAGAGCTAAGACAAATCTTTAACCTGGAAATGTTATAAAAATCGAAAATTGATATATGCACATGGGGGCTTTATAACATGGTAAATTTACTACCGCAAGCCGATAGTAATTTGCTTTCGCTGGTAACATGTATTATGCCAAAAATAGAAGTATATTTTTTTTCCCCGAAAAATGTTAAAATGATATTTACGAAAATAAATTGGAATGCATTACATTTTTCTTTTTTTTATTAAGCAAGTAAAACTTTATTTGGATTCGGCATATTGAACTAGCAAAGTGGCGGCTACATACTTACATAACAGCGTTATTATACATTATGCAGCCATTCATAACGTCGCCTAACAAAATCAATTTCATTTCAAATCTAAATACTCCCATGATATACTACGTCTCCAACTAATACTATTCAATATAGTAGTGGTCAAAGGTACCAGGATTATAATTTAATACGCCAGACGCGTGTTTCGTCTGCATAAGACTCATCCGTGACGCTCAGATCAAAATAGCTATTAAGCCAAACAAATAAAAAGTTGAAGAGCATTAATAATAATAACTATCAGATAGTATTTCAATGGGCTTTTAAATCAAAAACAAAATCAAACATATTTGTAGTAAGATTCAACCTGTGAAGTGAAAAATTCAGATTAATGTTACTGTACTAAGTGCAAGAGTAATGTTAAACGAATGTGACCATGATACTTTTGTTCTGTCATAATAAACACATGGTCATATGACACCTTTGGTATGTTTGGTTGAATCCAACGTTTTATAAAACAATAGATATAACAGCATCTGTGGAGTTAAAATGTTTCTATTGAATTCACAATCCCATTCCAAATAGTTCAAGATAATACCGCCGTCAGTTACAATTGCCTCTTATTCTTTTATGATTATTTGTTTAGAGTGACATTCGTAAAATCGATTTCAATAAAGTCAACATTCATAAATATATGTGTGTTTATTTTCTATGCGTCCGCTCAAGAATTTAAATGATGAAAGGTTAAACAAAAATGTTATCCGACTCTTATAATTTTAGAATACTGTTTTAATCAAACACTGCTAACAGCTTTCCTCTTTTGATTTTTCGTGTTTTAAACTTTTGACAGAAACCTCAGTATATTCATTTCTGTATGTAAATACTTTAACATGTCCATCATCAAAACCGATCCAGACATGATCGTTAGGAGCAATAGCCAAGCAAGCAGGTAGATTCTCGTGTGTGTCAATTTGAAGTAACATGCCTTCTTTGTCGATTAGATGCTGTCTAAAGCCTATTCTGTCCAACACGGTTATTGTTCCGTCAGATAGAAATCCTGCACCTATAAAATCATAATCGATTCGGTTTGCAACCTTCAGATCGGTCTCCGGATATTTGAATTTCATGATTCCATTTTCATCCGTTATGGTAATCCATGAAGCCTTTCCTTCCGGACAACTTACTATACATAAATCGCCTTTCGTGTTTTCGGACAAATAAGCTGGTGCTTCAATGTCAACTTTATCTTCCGATAAAACAAGATCACTCTCAAGCTGTGTTTTGTCATTTGCGTATCTTCGAATAATTGGGTTCTTAACTGGATTCTGGTCAGAGGCTGGTTTTTCGATAAGACATACGGTAATGTCGCCGTTAACAGACGCAGATTTACAGGTACATAAACACACAGCCTGAAGAGGTGCAGTGTTCTTATAAGTTCCAAGGGTATAGTTTCTATTTCTAGCGAAGAAATTGAATCCGAATGATCCACTATATTTCAGCTGCTTGAGTGACTTCTTGTTTCCCATTCCAATGATAAGCTCGTTTGCGTTATTACGGGTGGCACACTGTGGTCTCTCTTCTATAGTCTTTATTATTTTTGTTTTAACCATTCCCGTGCTACAGTCAACTTCTTCGATATCACTATGAATAAGCCATGCTTGTAGACTCTGCTTTGGTATAATATGGGAGACTTTGTCAGTACGTTTAAACGTTATAACAGCCAGAAAATCTCTCTTGTCTTCAACTACAATTGATACCGGGTAAGAATCACTTCCGTTTTCCTCTTCTGTTTCCCCATTTCTGTATTGGTCCACATTGTGTCTACGCTGAAAATCAACTGCAGCAACCTCGGCATACGTTCCTGATTCCATGTATCCAAGGATAGTTTGCAATTTACCTTTTTGTACCGAATCATCTTGGCACTGATATCTTGGTGGTTGAATTGTCAGTGGTACGTCCAAGTACGGATCATCAGTCATACTTGATGAAAGTATTTCATCGTAGGACACTACCTCTGTATCCAACATGTCTAAACTTCTAGATTCAACAATTTGTATAGTTTCTTGGATAAGGTTTATTCTAGATCGCTGCCTCGCAGAAAATCTGTCAAATTCATCGTTCGCAGCATTTCTAGCAGATTCAAAATCTTGGACCAACTCATCTTGTAATTCGTCAAACGCTTTCTTTGCCATTTCTCGTCTAAGTTTTACCTTCTCAAGTTGTTTATCGACTGAATTATTAAAATCTGTTTTGCCTTTGAGCGCATTTTCTAATGCATCCTGTATGTTTAGGGAGGTTGTTGTCTCTACTATTCTTTGCATTCTGTTTCAAATGTTGCCTTTTGTTGCTGAGATAATCCTTGAGTTTGATTTTCTTATGCCCACAGTGACTTCCTACGATACAGTCATCGCATATCATCACATGATCATCTTCACAATAGAACCTTGCATTCTCCGATGGATGGTCTGGACACATAATAAACTGATTGCTTTGTTTGGGTGATTGTGCCATTACTGAAATGTATAAATACTATCATTGAGTTTTCAAAAACTCATGTTATTATATGACTATTAAATTTTCTGTTTTTTCATTGCCTAAAAGCAAAGGAAATCCTTTATGATAAAACGTTTTATTCCACATTGCTCATCTCTGGAATGTTTTCTATATGAATTAAATTTTGAATAAATAAACATATTCACCTGCGGAAAAAAGTGTATTCACCGCGCAAAACGTCGTGTGCTTTTACGTGTATGATTTTGGTAAAAAAAAAAAGTTTGATTTCCAATTGGTTTTGGTAAATAATTTCTACTACATACATTTCTCTGGGAATATTGAATAAAACAATTACTGTCTTTTGTTTTGGTAAATATGTGGTTTTATTGACTCTTGGAAAACTGATTTGCACTTCGGCCGTTGGCCTCAGTGAATATCAGTTTTTCAAAAGTCAATAAAACCACATATTTACCGCATCAAAAGACAGTAATTGTATAATAATTATCGCCGCAAAAAAACCATTAGAGGCTAATATTCTTAATATTGTGAACACCTTCTGTGTACCTCAATATAGATATTCCAATGCAATGTCAATGACAAAGATTTATGAAGTCAATTAAATTCCCTGTTTTTCTTTTTCTTTTTCTTCTTATGTTCTGTGTATAGTTTTGCTCTTCTGCTTGTTTGGTTTTATGTATTTGTTTTAGTGAAGTTTATCAAATATTTTGACTACTAGTAATTACTGACATGCCATCTCCAGACCTCAATTAAACTGATTGAAAGATTACGTCTTTATCATATAAATATCAAGCACAATCCCTCCCTTTAGAGGTTTAGTATTATACCATCATACCATCATAAAATATATGAGAAGAACAAAACCCGTATCATGCCAACAACTCGTTTTTAGAATTAATGTCTTTATTTCAATTCTATGTCATTATGTTAAAATGTATATGCATGGCCATTGTCTGCCTTCGTACCAATAGAGTGTATCCTTTACACTTATCAATAAATGTATTACTCAATTTGAAGTTTGTCAAAGTGATTCCCATACAAGAAATATTTCACCGAATCTTCCGAAGAGTCCGGTATCTTTAATGAGGTTTTTAAAAAGATTTAATATTGATTTGATATCGAAAGTGAGGCGAACGATACCAAGGAACAATCAAACTAATAAGTCGAAAATAAACTGACAAAGCAATGGCTAAAAAAGACAAAGACAACAAGACAAAGCAACATTGTTATAAACTATGTTTATGACAGGGAAAATGGGTGAATGCAACCAAATACATTTGATATGACAATATGAAATGGGAAAAAATAAAAATAAAAAGAGAAGCCCTGCAAATAGGCACCACATGTGAAAATTTGTAAAAAGAAAAAAGGAACAACAATTTAATCAAAAAAATCTTTAAAAATAAAAGATTGAAGAAATCCAATTATTGATAAAATTGAGAATGGAAATGGGGAATAAGTCAAAGAAACAAAATCGCGACCAAAGAGCAGATAATGCCGGAAGCCACCAATGGCCATATCCATCGTTTTTGGTGAAATTATTTCTTAAGCATATGTACAAATATGCCATGTTGCACCCAATTCGGTTCGTGTTGCTCAAACTATTGTTTTGTATAAAGTGTGTAGTGAACTGGTGCGTCTTTTCGGTTTTTTTAGGCGTGGTCTGGTCATTTTGCCTTATACTTATGTGTTTTGAATGGGATTTTCAGCGTTTATTTTTATCTGTGATAATCTAGCATTATAGAATACTGCGGGATATGATATGTTAGGTCAATAATTCTTGTTTAAATTCAAATTCATACTGATATTTCTTAAAATACTTCAATTGAGCGCTGTTCACTGCATGATACAATGATCCTTCCCGGAATGAGAATGAATAAATCTTATCAATTAATAGCTTCATATTTTTCCGTGATATCGATATCGTTATTGTATTAAGTTAAACTTGGAAACCGAAAAAGTTATTGTAAGTGAGTTCTTGGCGTGCATTGGCTTGCGACACTCTTCATTATAGATTATTACATGGCATTTTTCATATTGCCCTGGTATCAGCCCTAGACTCCCATATCAAGCCAGAGGGCTTTAGCCCGAGGGCTTGATATGGGTCGTGGGCTGATACCAGGGCAATATGAAAAATGCCATGTAGGTATCAGCCCTAGACTCCCATATCAAGCCAGAGGGCTTTAGCCCGAGGGCTTGATATGGGTCGTGGGCTGATACCAGGGAGGGACCATATGAAAAATGACATGTAATAATCTATTTATCACACATTTTTAAGCAAGAGAAAACAAATAGCTTACACCAAATTATGTTTGATATTTCATCAAAAATCAAAAAGATATTTAACGAAAATAAAATAAAAAATGTATCACTGTGAGTTTAAAAAAGTTCGTATCACAGTAGGTAAACAACGTTTTGTGAAAAGTTTCAGAAATGATTAACAATAAATATATTAATTCTAAGAATTGCAAATATTAAACGATTTAAAATGTTACATTACAAATGTTAAAAATGCTTAAGAAGAATCCTATATCGCTACTCATTCCAGTGTGGCGACATATATTTTATAAATTCTTTATGACGTCAAAATTTTACGGGAACTTTTGTGATTTTCACTGTTGATTTCTACTTTTTTCTTCTACAGCAGATTCGTAACTTTCTAAATTTCTTTTCATTGTGTTCAACTTGTTTACAAATAGTCTTTGATTGACAGTTTACCGGAAGTTAAACTCGGGGGCTTGATATGGATTTCGAGGGCTGATATCGATATCGGCCCCGAGGGCTGATAACCAACCTTTACTTCCGGCTATTATTGGCCATGCAAAAACGTACATATCAGTACAAAATATGTGATAATTATAGTTATTGACTGGATAATGAGACAAACAACAGCTAATACACCAAGAGGCATAAGTGCTCATAGTTCTAAAGATCGACTTCGCGGTCGTGGAAAGTACTCTATAATTTCGACACCCTAATCGATTGGCTTCGAGCTATCAGAATTTAAGTTAAAATTAAATATATATTATTTTTCATTTATCTAAGTATGACATTATATCTAGGTAAAAACAACATCATGCTTATGATTAAAATCAAATAAAGTTAAATAGAATCTCAGTGCTTACGTACCTGATAAACCATAAAATGATTCATGTTTAATAAAACAAAATATGTTTTGAAAGAATTTTTTTAATTTAAGACCATGTAATGATATAAGCCGTTATTGAAAAACACGATTCATGTTTTTGTAACGGCGGTTATTTGAAAAAAAAATTCACGTAATTTATAATTGTGCAAAGGTTTAAATACCTTATGACTTAATTATCGTTAGATTTTATCCAATTTTCATAATAGAAGAAATATGTTTCAGGTTATTATAATATGAATGACATACGCCTACTTTCTTTTCTATTTTATATCTAAGAGAAATACAACATAAAATTGAGAATGGAAATGAAGAATGTGTCAAAGAGACAACAACCTGATCAAAGAGCGGAAAACAGCCGAAGACCATCAATGAGTCTTCAATACACCCGAGAAAATCCAGCACCCGGAGGAGTGCTTCAGTTTCCCCCTAAACAAAAATGTGTACTTGCTTAGCGATAATGGACTTCATACTAAACTCCAAATATACAAAAGAAACTAAAATTGAAATTTATTCAAGACTAACAAAGGCCAGAGGCTCCTGACTTGGGACAGGCGCAAAAAATGCAGCGGAATTAAACATGTTTGTGATATCTCAACCCTTCCCTATAAATACCTCTAGACAAAGAAGAAAAAAGAAACACACAACAATACGCACAGTAAAACTTAATTAAAAAGAAGTCCGAGTCCGATAACTATATCTAATAAAAATTTATGTTCTTGACTGTTCACCAACGATCATACACTAAGAGTCCGATAACTATCCAATGTATCTTCTTTACTTAATTATATAATAGTTCTTGAAAAACTGGTCATTATCGTGATATATGGACTGCCCACAGGACAGTGGACTAAGATAGTGATAATGACTGAGCCTAAGGCGAGGTCATTATCGCTGTCGCAGTCAATACCACTGTCCTACGGGCAGTCCATGTATCACGATAATGACCAGTTTTTCAAGAACTATTATGTTTATTTCATTGAGAAACCATGTTTTGGAAAATTCTCATAAATTCAAAATGCCTACAGCGAAAGAGTGCAGACCAGTCGTAGTAATACTGCCATTCATTTTAGTGCAATTTTTCAGTATATAAATACTTAATCAAGTTATCTTTAATTTTATAATTAGCGAAAACATATAATAAACAATTCAACAACTTAAGTATTATATTGAAAACAGGAACATGTTTTATAAAAGGTACATCTCTCCCGGAACATCTCTCTAAACAGAGAAACCACGCCCCACCGGTCATTAACAGAGAAATCACGCCCCAGCGGTCATTATCAGACGAAAACCACGCCCCAACGGTCATTATCAGACGGAAACCACACCCCACAGGTCATTATCATGTAAAAGTTCGTTAACGACCGGTTTTCTGGTCCGTTTTATTTTTTCTGTTAATGACCGATGGAATTTATTACTGAAGAATAATGAATGTCATGTGACCCCTTTTAATCCAATAAAAGAATCTTATTCTCAACCGATATGAAATAATATTCATTAACAAGTTGCTTTCTTTAAAAAAAGAAATGCAATCGTAAACCCAAATGCTTGTTTGGCATTATATATATATTAGATAATTGTTTAATAAAGATGTATTGTCTTATATTACTTTTGTTGTGCATAAGAATTAGAAACTGACATTGCCTGTTTAGTGGTTTAAATAATGTAATACCGGCTTCACACATCAACGTATAGATCCGACGTACGTCGGCCGAGGTAAAAAAAATCATGCACGCTACCAAAACACTAGTAATTTTGATGCATTCAACCTGTCATTCTAATGCAACAACGTTTGTAACAATTGATGCCATGGGACGTACGCGCAAGCGTAGACGGCATATAACAGATTTTAAATAATGTTTTAACGTTGTTTTCTGTCAGTTTCATTAGAATGGAGATAACAATATTGTATTTTAAGCTCCGACGGCATCAATTTTGGATTTTTTTGAATTGATGCCGTCGGAGCGTAAAATACAATACAGTTATCTCCTAAATCATATCTGTATCGTGTGCACAACGAGCTTAAAGCGTGTATTGGGTGTGCGTAAAGCGTACCTTAGCGTTTCTCCTGGTCTTCCTACATTCCCAACTGCAGGTCTGTCTACATGTATATGTGAATGTTTGTCAATAAGTCTGTCACATTCGCCCGTCTGTTTACATGTTTACCAGTCCGTCTATGTCCACTGGTTCGTCTACATGTTCACTAGCTTTGAAATAGCTTTCGGTAAGTGCGATTATTTCAGTGATTTGTGTCTATTGTTTTTATGTAAGTGATTATTGTGCACCGTACCCATAATTTTAGGGACGCGAATTGCAACTGATATTTTACAGTTTTTTCTTGCAATGTGTTGTCCTTAAGGTTTGGTTCATTTGGGAGGGTTGGGTTTATGGCCACCACATTGTTTATGTGCCAATGTCCATTCTAAAGCCAGAAACATGTAGTACAGTGGTTGTTGTTCATAATTCATGTCGGTCAAGTTGTTTTCGTAAATTATTTTGTTATCAATAAGGCTGTTTAGTTTTGTTTGATTTTTGTTTTTAAATCTTACTGGTCGGGGCATTCAATAGCCGACTAAATATACTACCACGTCATTGTAACTCTGGTTGGTATTTGTATCATTAGTGCTGGACCATGGTCGATCCTAAATGCACCTTTGAGGCAGGCGGGATATTTTTGTAGATCTTGTACAGCTCAAACTAATGTGAGTAGTTCCTGTACTTCTATGTCTAGTCCCATGTTGCATGGTTAGAGAGGGTGTAATATCTTCTGTAGGTTTGATGAAGTTTCACCCGTATCGGACTTCTTTTCCTAAATGAAAGCTTTAAGGCGACGAGTATTTTTGTATGCAATGTGCCCTTAACGTGTCTAAAACTTATCTGTAGCGTTTTCAACGCTCGTGTAGCGTGTATATTATGTGCGTGCAGTTTACAGGTACATGTATATACGTTTGACAAACGCTTGAGCTGAATGATTTTTTTATGTTCCATTAAAATTTTCCTGAAGTAAAAGTGTTCACCAAGCGTATACCTTTGCATTTCGACGTACTTCAAACTTATGGAACGCGTGTTTAAACGCTTGCGTAAAGTTCCTCTGGTGAGCAACTAAGTTACGCATATGATGATACGGCCTTTGTTAATTTTCTTTTTTGACTGATTGTTTTACATTGTCATTTCGGGGCCTTTTATAGCCGACTATGCGGTACGTGCTTTGCCTGTTGTTGAAGGCCGTACGGTGACCCATAGTTTGTATTTCTGTGTTATTTTGGTTTCTTGCAGATAGTTGTCTCATTGACACCAAACCCGATATCTTCTTTTTTTATATTCGATATCTTATCGCCGACCTGGTTAAGTCTGCTAAAAATGCATGCATGATTCATTTTTAGGTTATCAGTCGTAATTAAAGTGGCACATTTAATTCGTTGTTTCATTGCTTGAAGTATCATTTCTTACATCTGCATGGTCAAATGTGTATTTTTTTAAAATAAATTTTAGATTTAGATTTTAGTCACGGTTATTTTTCCCCCCTTCATATTGAATATCTATACTTATCAGTCGCATTTTAATGACGAAAAGGATTCAGAGGTTATTAAAAAAAGTAAATAATGTTGCAATATTTAAACAAAGAAAATAACTTTAAATTTGCAATATTAATGAAAATAAATACGGACATAACTTTCATAATTAATTTTAACGTTATTTTCAATAAACGATTTTTTTTTAAATCCTCGTTTTTACACCTATTTGAGGCACGTATTTATGATTATATTTCCATGTCCTTGGTCTATCCTAGACGTAAAATTTCAAAAAGTGCTAATACTTTTTTTAAAGATATTATTTTTAATTGTTCTCGTTCAAAATATTTTATTTTTTCATATTCAATATCTATTTAATTTTATTTTTAATAACCATTTTTTTTTTTATTAAAGTTGCAATATTTAACCAAAAAAATAACTGTAATTTAATCATATACAAGAAAGACTTCCCTTTCATTTCAGTATAAAAAAATAAATAGCTTGCTTTTTACAACATGTACATCTTCACTAAACGTAAAATCTAAAATAAAATGCTACTAAAACTCTTTCTAAAGATTTTATTCTCGTTCAGAATATAAAGCGCATTGTTTACATGAAATCTTATCTCATATCTAAACACAGCTGGTTACATCGTTTGACTAATTAAAATACTACGCATGTAGGTTAATATTAGCAGCTTGTAATCGTGTGCAAGAAAATATTATATCATAATAAATTTCAGATCATACGTAAAATATCTCTATAGCAACTTAAGATGCTAATGCATATTCAACAGATTTGTAAGCTATTGCGCATGCATTTGAAAGGTGGTCATAGCTATTGCGCATGTATTTGAAAGGTGGTCATAGAAAGACCAGAAGTGTTCCGACTAACATCCGGTGTTCCGAAAGACTACATCACTCGTCCAATATATACTGCGTAAACCCTCAGGGGTTTACGCAACGAACATTCACTAATAAATAATATTCAAAAGATGAATAAGAGATATCAGTGCGTGTGTAGTAGAGTTAAGTGGTTTAATCTTGTCAATGAATTTAAATCTTAAGAAAAACTGTCTTTGTCTATTAGAAGCAAAATTCAGTTAAAAAGTTCAATTAAATTTGTTGGGGCTGTTTTCTGACATTATATTTCAGAAATTGGACTATCAGTTAAGTTTTTTTTTAGAAAATAAAGTTCCGTATAATTTTGAAAGTAATATTATTAAAACTTATCAACGAAGATGATAATAAAGGTGCAGATTTTTTTTTAAAAAGTTCATTGTCAAGAATTAGTCCGGTCGGTAATGCGCATGCGTCACTGGCCATAGATTTTATCTTTGAATTCAGTATATAGAAGTCAACGTGAAATATATTTCAATTGACGATTGAAACATTTTCTTATAAAATATTGGTTTGACCTTGTTTCCATTATGTTCTTCAATATTTTAGCAAACAGGTAGTATTTTTATTTATTTTTTCGGATTTTTCTTTCTTGATACCAATTTAACTTTAGTAACAGTCATTGTTATATATACTTACATGGTAAAAAGCAATTGATAACCACTAAGGGCACATCTTTAAAAAATATTTTAAAATACCAAATCAAAGAACATTAATTTGACCTTGTTATCATTTAAAAGTAGAAAGATTGCAGAATCTTTTGATATAAGTTTCAACATTTAAAAACATATTACTCTTGATGCCATCTTCATGCAAACATGAACATTTTACCAATATTCAATGAAGAACTTCACGATTAGTGTAAAATGATACACACGAGAACTAAGATGTCATGCAGCTCTGTATATATATCATTATCACAAAATAGATTTGTCGTATTTAACTTTAGTAATTTCTTAATGTTTTAACTAGTATATTTTTATGAATTTTATTGTACACGTTATCTGCGTTACAACTTTAAAAATCATATACACATGCATAAATATGATGAAAAGGTGATTTAAAAAGTAAAATGATTAAAAATGATAAAAAAAAGTATGGTGCACTATAATATTCAAATTTAAAAAACCAAAACACATTAAAATACATTGTAGTCAATGTGTTTAAAATTTATTTACATAAACATTTTATTGTATTAGCAGCTTACTATACAAATCCTTGATTTGTCTTATTCAAAATTAGGCAATTATAGTATAATCTCTATGATAAGATCACATATAAAACCAATAAAGTTAAGATTGGTTAAATAAAAAGATGCAAAAGAGAGCTGAAGGTACATTATTGAACAAGACGGTAGATGGTCGACTCATGGTATAAGGTTGTCTCATTGGCAATCATACATCATCTTATATTTATATATGGTCTAGAGATTCAGTGTACGAAACAATGAAAATAATCACATATAACATGAATGATTATATATTTTTCTCAAAAATTGTTTGATATGATGGCTAAACAGTACTGTAAATTGATATAATAATAACGTAGAGCTTCTCTGTACCGGTTATACAATATATAACGTTCATTACAAAAATACATAATTTGATGAAAAAAAAATACAGCATTCCTCTTCACAAAAGAAGAATGACCAGTGTCATTACCTTTCTTTAAAATTAAAAATAGACGATAGTACGTGTGTCATTTATTACTTTGTAGATGTTTAAGAGATCACTTTTGGGTGGTGCTTTAGATGATATGGTTGACCAGTTTAGAATACCCTTGATCTAAACATGGAAGTATAATGTCAATATAATACTTCCATGATCTGTTCATAGTATGCAGTATTTGCATTGTCTACTTGTAATATTGTAAAGTAAGATTTTTGATAACCTCCCGCGGAGTACATGTATGATAAGGAGATGAACAACTGGTAGTCGATCGATACAATGTTGATACTTTTTCCTAGAAATTTGTTTCTAAGCACCGCATCTAACATTTATTCAATGATTTAATGTGAGTTTGGTTTATTTCGTTCTTTATATACTTTGCATAATTAAGACTGCTTGGTGTCGAACATAGCGAGTTTATTTCATTAGGAGTTGTTTATTATGCCAATATTTTTATAAAGAAAATTTCAGATAACAATTCTCATTAATTGGTGCATTTGGCAAAGACCCCTGCCCCCTTTTTTCTCAATGGAAACAGTTTGTACTTTAATTTTACTCCATATGTTAACTAATTTACGCCTTATTTGCCATGCATGGCGTTGTCAGTGTTTTAAAGATTTTTTTCGACTTGTTAGTCATCAGTGTCCCCTTGGTGTATGCAGCCTCTTTTTTGAAAGACAGACCCAACGGACTTCGACATCAAAAATAAGAAAATTAAATATAATTTATCATTTTATATCAATCAACGAAGAATCAGGGCTATTCTTATGACCAACACTAAGCTTGTTTATATGTTATGATTTATAGAAGTAGTTGAAAACGTATTGTTCCATCTTCTCTTGTATCCCACAACCCTTTTGAGTAGATTTTGCGTACTAGTATTCACAACTTGAGTTCATAGGCTTACGCGTTATTAAAATTGGAAAATTGTATTGCACTTTTATGGTTATAGAACTTGAAAAACTTCGGTTTGCGTTCAAGTCAGAAAAAACGAAAATATAGCCTACCGTCCTCTGGTTCCTTCGTTAACATATAGTATTGGATTGGGTAAAAAAATTGTCGCAGAGAAAAACACTTATTTCCTTAAATGCAACTTATGTTTATGTGCGAATAATATGACCGAATAATAAGACTGAGTATTGCCATCTAGATGTTGTTTGGTTATTTCTGTCTTTGGGTTGCTGTCTTATTGCCGGTTAACATCATCTTTTATCATAACTCAAAACACATTTGTGTTATGCTTGTGACGTGACTACTTTGATGAATGTTGCTCGCGTGATTGCCGATTTATTGAATGAGCAAAAGAATGGACAACTATAACTATTTAACTGGCAAACTTATATATCAAAGATTTAAATTGCGAAAAGAAAAAAAAAAAAGGTCCAAAACCGACCAACAAATTTTACAAGCGAAATGTTAAGTGGTATTAACAAACACACATATATGTAAACACATCTCCATCATTTCTCGAAAAAAGAATGATAATAAAAAATCTAATTAAAAAAAAAAATAATATAAAACTTAAAACAAAAGACACGTTGTAAATTTTATCAAAACTTAAATAAAATATATGTGTTCATAAGAACGGATTTTACGAACAATATATATCCAAAACGTTAACACAGTCGGTTCTTGATATATTATCAGTTTCCATGATATAATCAGAAAATTTGTTGTGTATGTTTATAACATGAATTTAAGATACAAATTGGAGATAAGCGACAAAAAGTACAAGGTGCTAATTGCCAGACCTCGATATTTAACAACACACGCTGGGTGGGATTGATAACAATATATGCTAGAGTTATCAGTCCTTGAAATAAATTTCTTGACAAGATTGGATTACCTCCCGTTAACCGGACTAATTCTTGGCAATGTATCAATTAAAAGTAATGCTCAGAGTAAAAATTGGTCGGGTACTATGCTCTATTCTAATTTCTATTTTGAGACATTTAATTTAGTAAATGATTCAACAAATTAGATCAACTAAGAAAACAAATAGTAACTGGAAGTAAAGTGCTACTTTTTAATCTCACAAACTGATTCTATCCGTTTTGTTACTATTCCAAAATCTCCCTGACCAAGTTTAATCAAAATAATGTAATTAATCAAATTGAAAATGTTAAATAAGCTTACCTTACGAGTAAACCGTTCATAAATAACAGAACAATTTAATTTAGCTTTGAAATGGGTTGGTTAATATAATGATATACACTGTAACCAGATACACCGTCTATTTGATTATTATTAATTGTGTCAGGGTCAGTCGTTTGAAAAGCATACACGCAATTGACAAGTGTACAAAATATTAAATACCTTCAACTATTATTGAAATACACAATTATGGATTGAATCTTTTTGCAATATTAGATTTATTCATCTCGAGATATTCGTTTAGTTTATTACTGGATTTAATATAGAATAAGAAATTCAGTATGATTGCCAATGATACAACTGACCGTCAGATACAAAATGACGTAGAAGTTAGCACATATAGATCGTCGTATGGCATTCCAAAGTGAGCAAAATCCATATATTTTATAGAATACACAAAAGTGCTGACTACTGCACTTGTGATACCCTCGGGGAATAAAAACTCTACCAGCAAGATTTGTTTATTAATAATGGTTATACTTTGTTTTGCTCTACAATTTGTGTTTTTTTTCATATTTAAAAGACAATCATATTATGTAAACAAACCGATATACTTCGTTGGTATGGACATTAGGTCATCATTACACTATAGGATATAACTTGCCAAAAGAAAAATCTAGTATCTCCTTCTTTATTCAAATCATTGATAAAATTTAGACAATAAACCAGTGTATATAATTCAAACATTCCAAATATATATATGGACTGTGTTTTCGGACCAGAGCTTTTTTGAAATTTGATTTAGAAAGATTTGTCGGACATGAATTATCTTTTTAAATGTGTACATCACGCACTTACATTACCGTTGCTTATCAAATTGAAAACGATCAAAACATAAAAAAGCAGCGTATGGGTGCCTGTAGTTTTTATAAGAGATAAATAAAGGCAGCAGTAGTATACCGCTGTTCGAAAGTCATAAATCGTTTGAGACACAAACAAATCCGGGTTACAAACTAAAACTGAGGGAAGCACATCAACTATAAGATGGAAAGAACGAAACAACAGAAACACCGAAGTGAACAAAAAACAAGCGACAATGCAACACACACAGAAACGAACTATAAGGTAATAACTGCCATTTTCATGACTTGTAACAGGACATTTAAAAAAAAGGAGGATTGAACCGGGTTTTGTGGCTAGCCAAACAAATTATTCATAATTTACCACAAAAACAAAACAAATTTTGATATGTTAACCAACAACATATAACCAAACACTCTAACTTGTCATTGTCAATTTGGTACTTGATGGATAGTTGTCTCGTTGGCAATGCAAATACAGCTTCTTGTTTTTATACTTGTACTAAGCTGAACATATTACAATACACAGGAATGAACGTTTTTTTACCTTGTAAATGATGGTTTTACACTTGAACAGTAAAAAGGCATCTTTTATTGATGTCCTTCTGGAGAAAACATTCTGTAATTTACGTATGAAAATAATTAGATAGTCTTGGCTTAAATTGTTTTACGAAAGCATAGAATTAATGTCTTAGATTATCGTACAGAGGATTAATATAAACCAAAGAAAACTGTCCACACCATAGTCAAAGGAAAAAAATATACGAAATGACAAAAAAAACCGTCTACAAAACACATCATAGAAAACTAAAGATTTAGCAACAAAGATGAACTCGGATAAGAAAGAATGTCACAATAAAGGGTAAAAAATGGGATTGTAGATACGACCAGTAGCAATCTAATTGGACCAGTAGAACATATACAATGTACGTGATCATTTGTGACATTGATACTTCATAACTTTCAACCGATCCATAAAAAGTAGAGACTCTAAAGAGTATGTGACGCTCTCCTTGGTCTGTGTGCATATTTGACAAAGAACTCTCTACCAGGATAACCGAATATAAAGAACTGTGTTCATATATAAGGTTCTATGACACACACATACACACACACATACATTCTGTCGGATGTAGATTTGCAACATTTAGTCATGTGAAAAGTAAAATCACAAAAATACTGAACTCCGCGGAAAATTCAAAATGAAAAGTCCTTTATCAAATGGCAAAATCAAAAGCTCAAACACATCAAACGAATGGATAACAACTGTCATATTCCTGACTTGGTAGAAAATGGTGGACTAAACCTGATTTTATAGCTACCTAAACCTCTCACTTGTATGACAATTGCATCAAATTCCATTATATTGACAATTGATATAACAGAAATATGTTAACGTAAAATTGAATTGACATGTGTTACCCCTAAAAAAGTCATTTACATTCTCATCACTATAGAAGTACTTTAAATAGCCTGCACAATTTACCAAATACAATAATTACAAAAATAATAAATCTTTAAAGAGGCACTAGCTGTCAAATTCATGGTCACCGATTTGACTCAAATTCTCATATTTGATTTATAACAATGTAAAACATTTATCCAAACTATCAAAAGTCTAAAATAAACAGTTTACAGAGCATGGGGTAGATAATATATAGGTTCGTTTCGTGTGTATTTTAGTCCAGACGCCATCTAATTAATTATCGATTTGACCTCAGATGACCATATATATAAGCGATGAAACATAAATAAAGATATGAATAGATTAAACCAACACGTGCAATTGGATTTTTATAGTTCTGTTTGATTTTATTTTATAGATTAAAAACAGATGCTTCTCGTTGTTTGTAACCGTATGAGAATGATTTTATGTGCATCGAATTAGTAATCAAATGATTTACCGTAGTTTCACTTTCATTGTTGACATTCTTTTTCTTTAAATAACCAGTACACGTACAATGCATGCGTTGTCAATTTCTAGCTAGGGGTTAAAGGAGTAGGTCCGGTAAGACCTCTTTTTGGCCCCAAAATATAGCAGTTTTACAAAATTGTTAAAATGTAAACTTTTAGTTATTTATTGGACAGTAGAATGCTTCTGCTACATAAATATGGGCTGTTTTTGACAATACAATGCACATATATCAGGTACTAGCACCATTAAGTCGTGCTAAATTACTGAAATCTTCAAAATTCCATCATTTTAGTTAAAATGTAGACGGTTTTCGGGTTAAACGAAAGTGGCCGCATTCGTGTTCATCCTTAATATTGAAATGTAAGTTGTATTTTATGATAAGACATAACATATATAAAGGTTAAGGATGAACACGGATGCGGCCACTTTCATTTTTGACAAAAAACATCAGAAAAGTGACATTTTTCGGCATATTTGGTAGATTTTTGATATTTGAGCTTGAATCAGATCGAGTTTAATGACTAAATCAGTTAAAATCTTTCACATACACTAATTGATTCAAATGAAATAGACACTTAAGTGTTTAAAAAGTGGTCAAAATCTTTCGTCAGATGAACCTGAAATTTGAGGCCAAAATCGGTCCTTACCGGACCTACTCCTTTACATCCCAGCTCCTTTGTTCTAACAGGGGTGATCTGAGCCGGATCACCCCTACCAGATCACCCCAGTTTGAGTTTCTTTGTTATGCATGCTTTCCTTTGTTATGTAACATTTTGGCGGGAATGTCAAATCCACTATAAAACTTAATATAATTAATTATACGGAAAGACTATCTATCAAAATTCACGTAGAAAAAATCCAGTGTATATGCTGGGATTCGAACTCAAGACCTTTATCATATCAAGCCACGAGACATACCACTACACCAGGACGACTGGATACGAAAAATAGTAATTTGACATACTTAAAGGAAGCAAGATCTTTTTATAAGTTGGGCGAGTTGTCAGACCTTTATTCAGTGGGGTTTTAACCTTTTTCGTTAATTAGTGAGTTTTCAGACTGATTGTTCAATTTGATTTTACACTTTTTCAAAGTGGGGCAAGTCGGTAAACAAAAGTGGGACGATATTTTTATAAAGTGGCGATATAGTGTGGGCCGATTGGCAAGTGGGGCGAGTTGACATTGTTTGATAACTATTCATCGTGTTTGGGGGTCAAAAAGGGTATACATCATATAGTAATATATAAAGTATATTTTTATGGTTGTGTGGGGTTCTAAACTAGATTTAATGATTTGTAAATGGTTTTTCGTCTAATCTAATACAGCTGGGATGTAAAATAGTTATCCCAGTCGGACTTGGTGTGTCAGTGTTAGATCACCCTCTGGCCTCCGTCCATCGGGCTGATCTTACACTGACACACCGCGTCCTTGTGGGATAACTATTATGAAGTTCACATGAATACGGATATAAAGAGGTCGACTCATTCACTTGCAAGTGAATAACTAATTATCAATGTTTCTTAGCGTAATTTGACAAAATTGAACATTTTTAGCTGCAATAAGCGAATTGTTATTTCACTATTTCACTTTCATTTAAGAATTGAATGCTTCTTTTTGTAAATTCATTGGGGTGTAAAAGCGTTGACCGAAGTACATTTTGTATGAAGCGCGGAAGCGCTTCATTCTAAAAATGTGCGCACGGTCAACGCTTTTACAACCCTATGAAGTTACAAAAAGAAGCATTCAATACTTATAATTACATTTTTTTAGCTATGATCAAGAAAACACGAATTTTATATTGTTTTTATTTAATTCACCTGTGCACTTTATTGTGGGACCACGTGTTATCATGAATGAAAAGTTTTATTGAGTGATGCAATTGCTTACAGAATAACACGTGATGTGCAGTTAGCCAATCAGAATAAAGTATTGTAATGAAACATACATCTAATGTAATTATTATTGATTGAACAGAAAAAAATCAAACTTTAGATTTTTTATATATCTCGTAGCTAGTGCCCCTTTAAATGTATTTCAAAACTGAAATAAAAAAATACTGTGCGTCAATTACTTTATTTCAATTCAATAAATCTGATTGTATACATATTTGTAAGTATATTTGTGTGAAAGATAGTACATTTAAAAAACAAAATGTGGTAAAATTATCTAATAGTCACATGTTACCTTTATGAGACCTGTAACGAATTTCTGCTCATTATAATATGTAGTGGAAATCATTGAAACAATACATACATATATACATTTATATCATACTAAATCCCATGTGTACGTTTTTGTTTTAACATTTATTTCGAATCCACAAATTTTTTTTGTAAATGTTGGTCGAAAACTTCAGCTAATAATTTGCTTTCGGGTATCGTGCCGAAGTTTACCGATCGATATCAATTGATAAATAGTCGACTTGTTAGAGCAGTGAAAAACAGATAATTGAGGTGATAGAGATATATAGTTGTTTTTTTCTCAATGAGTTCCTTTCTGTTAATTTTACTTTGATTCGCGCGACCGGTGTATTATTTTTTTCTTGCAGAATTGTTTTTACTTATATCTTTCACGCTAACTCTGTTTACCTTTGCTAATGAAGGTGTTATGGTTAAGGTCACTACATACGGAAAGGAAAAAACTGCCGGTTAATTAGAGTACGTTAAGTCCAGAATTTAGATAATAAAAACCTCAAAATCTTTTTGTCGAAAAACTGCACTAGGTTGTGAACTTACTAGTAATGAAGTGTTATTTCTATCGAAAGTAATTTTAATATTATGATACAACAATAAGTACAACAGTGAACGGTGTTACCGACTTTGTGTTTGTTGTGTAGCTCTTTTTAGTAGATTATCCCGATTCAATATACCTTCCTTAGAAGCAACATCCTTATATATGACCAAAAAAATCGTGATACGAAATGAAACCCCCGGATTATCGTTATAAACGGCGGCCGGCCAAACTGCAGGTGCTTCTGTTAGTTTGTTACTTAAAATAGGAGGTTTTAGATATGTAAACTGAAATCATCCCTAAGGCTTCTTTCGTAATGTTTCTAAAAAAATATACAAACATTTCTGTTATATAAGTTACTTTCAAATAACTTTTAAAAAAGCTAACGGCCGCAGATTGAAAATTGAAAAGGGGTGGAATTATGAATTATCATCCTGTTATATATATATATAATTGGATAGATTTTTTTACACTTTCTGTAAAATTCGAGTCTCATTTTTCGTGTTTCGTGTTTTTAAACTTGTAAGAAATGTTCTTCATAATTCATTCTATTTGGGGGGAAAAACAAGTTGACCTGGGACAATATCGCCCCAGGAGTTAACATACACATTTTTGAACTTCTCTTTTCATATTTCTACACCACCCTTTATATTTCCAAAAGATATTCTTTTATTCTTAATACAGTTATAACTGCTTACTAAATAAGTTTGTTTTACCTTGTACCGGTTCTTTCAATTTTTAATTTGTTTTCCTTCTTTTATTGAAAATCGAAAGCCGGCATTTGTATACTTCCGGTTTGTTTGCCACATCAACAAACGAAAAAGCATGGAAGCAGTTTACGCTCTACCTTACCAATTATTGGTTTGTCCAAATCTGAAATTGAAGCGTCCAACATGGCTTCGGCAACCATCAGCAATGACTATGTTTGCTTTTGTCCTTGTGTCTTATTTCCTTGTAACAGGAGGTATAAATGTTAAAATATTTTTTGACTGACACTTCAAAAATATATATAAAATAGAATGTGTTATGATGTCAACGAGACCACTCTCCACCAGTAACCCCATGATGTAGACATTAACAACTATATGTTAATGTGTGTCCTTCAACAATGAGCAAAACCGATATTGCATTACTAATTTGCAGATCGTGACGATAGACAGGCACATACAGAAATTTGCGGTAGAGTAAAACATGCTTGCTATCACCAAACTCTTAAAATTATACCGTGATTCCTCAAAATATCCTTATCATGATTTGTCAGATGTCTCAAATAATTATTGCTACTGTTGTTTAAAAAGATAAATAAGCATGATTTGTCAAAATCAGTCAAATTTTTTATCTTCTGAAAGAATGTGTACATTTCATCGTGAAGCAACAAAAATAACTGTTAACATCCTTGGGCAAGAATTTTGACCTTATTTGTCATGAAGATATTCCCATCACTCCTCTCCAATTGGGACAGTGGTGTAAAAGTACATGTACCTCATAAAGACAATCTAATTAAGACTGAACTAATCAGATCGAAACCAATAAAAACTAATGCATGTATAAGACTTAAATATCAGTCAGTACATATCCAATGGATTTAGTGTAAGCACAGGGGTTTGTTACAATTGCCGGGTTTACTATCCATACGAACCCCTTAAAAACACAAGGGAGGAAGCTCATTTGCGACAATGCTTCAAATTATTGTTGTAAAATTTTTATAAGACTTTCACTTACATTTTTTTACTTTGTGAACTGAATAAATCTATTCCCACTTGAATTATTTCTTCAATGACATATACTTATTACCTTAAGTAACCTCTATAACTATTGTAATCCTTAAAACAAACTCGACATTTCTGAAATAGAACGAATCAAGGCCCTACATTTTAAAATGAAAGTACTAAAGCGACACCTACCGGGAAATATATTTTCGGCACTCTCGGGTGTTTACCATAAATGTTATGTTTTTCGGAAGTCTACTGTATTTTAGATTTCAATAATGTAAAAATTGGCGGGAATTATTAGGTTCACACTGTCTTTCATCGTCATATTGTGGTAAACTCTCGAGAGAGCCTAAAATATATTTTCCGGTACATTGTAGGTGTTGCATTAGTACTTTAATTTTAAAATGTAGGGCCTCTATTCGTTCCATTTCAGAAATGTCGAGTTTGTTTTAAGGACTACAATAGTTCGTATGGATAGTAAACCCGGCAATTGTAACAAACCCCTGTGGTGTAAGGATATAAGCAGGCAGAGAAAAATATGACATTGTGTTATGCATACATGTATAGGTATCAATAAATTGCAGTACTGTGAATGTACATACATGTATGTGTAAGAAATATGGGTATCAATGAAAAAAATATCAGCATTTGTTTTTACATAAACATTTTCAACACTTTGTTAAGACAATAGGCAAATATTAATGATTGAAATTTTTTGCAGGTATAATCTATGATGTGATTGTAGAACCACCAAGCATAGGGTCAACAACTGATGAGAGAGGCAACTCTAAACCTGTAAGTCTTAGTTACATTGTACATTGTTGTATGTTGAAACATGATATTTGTAGTACCAATAGTATCACTATATTTAAGTGAAAGCTTTGAAACATAACATAAATCAATTGGTATGTCATGTATGTCACATGAGGTAGCACGATGCTCAGAGGGGAATATGACATTAATTCAAAGTTGCATAGTCTGAACAAATCCAAATCATTCGGTGGAAAAAATCCTTTAATAATAAAATAATACAAGAAGATACCATCAACTTAGATTTGCCAATGTCCGTTTGTTGAGGACATCAGTGATATTAAAATAACACATTTTCATTTCATGTACTCAAAGGTTTTTAAATGTATAATATGCACATTCCTTCCATAGAACAAACATAAAAAATGTCCAGAGGTCCTTAATTACATACATGTATCATGATTATACAAAAGAAACAATACATGTAATTAAGAATATGAATACTAATGCGACATTTGATGAGAAATATGGATATGTATAACAATAAGATTCAATAAAAGCATCTTTAGAATCCTTACTTAAACATTAAAAGGAAGCACATCGTGAACAAGAACAAAATTATAAAAAAGGTAAAATAGTAAAAATAGCTATCTCCAAGAAAAATTAAAAACAAATAGTCCTTTTAAAAGTCAAACACATCAAATGAATGGAAAACAACTATCATGTTCTTGATTTGGTATAGACATTTCCGTATGTAGAAAATGGTGGATTATACCAGTCACTAACAGTAACCTAATTTGATAAATATAAATTTAGAGATTATATATATGTGTAGCTGGGGTCAATCAAAGGTATGGTGGATTTATTTATGGCGGTCAATTATTAAATGTTTAAATGGGTTACACATATTTTTTATTCTTTTTAGGTAGCATTCATGCCACACAGAGTAAATGGACAGTATATAATGGAAGGACTAGCGTCTGCCTTTTTATTTACTTTAGGAGGACTAGGTTATGTTGTATTAGACCAAACAAATAAACCAAGTATGCCAAGATTAAATAGAATCCTTCTTTTATCCATTGGATTTGCAGCAATATTAATATCATTTTTCATGTCTAGAGTTTTCATGAGAATGAAATTACCGTAAGTATGATATATTTATGGCTTACTATATTCATCTATTATGTAACAAACATTCATGCACAAATATTTGCTTGAATGTTGTTGGAAGAAAAAAATGTAGAATTTCTTTCTGAAATAAAAATTGATAATTATTTTTTTCAAATTTATGTACCCTTTTGTAGCTATTGATTAGAAAAGAAATCGAAAGAAAATTATGAAAAATGATCAAATATACATGTATAAGAATCATGATCCAGCATGTACAACATACATGTAGATTTGAATACTTGTACTACAAAACTTTCATCAATAGCAAATAAACCAGTTCATTTGAACTCTGGTGGATAGTTATTTCATTGGCGATCATATATTGCATCTTTTTGTTTATATAAAAGTCCACAAAACACAAAAAAAAAAAAAAAAAAAAGACTAAGCACCCACCTTCAACTACAGTAATTTTAGGTGATTCAGTAGGCTAGAAGATCTGAAAAATTTGTTATCTTTTACATATCTGTGTGCATTTTGTGTGTCTGTTGGGTCTATATTAGGTTTTAAGTTTTGGTTTAATGTAGTTTATTATGAAGTTAGGTCACATCAATTTGAAACTAAGTATATGTAATCATAATGTTGTAAACTATTAAAAAATATATATGCCAAAATAGTTTTTAACCATATTTTATGGTAAACTGAACATGGAAAGGGTCTAGTCTGAGGGGGTCATGGTATCCTATGCCCATTGCCCACATCTCTTTCTTTTGTATGTTACATCATCACATTTGATAACTTTGTCTTTTATTTCTAATTTCAGTGGTTACTTACAGGCATAAGATCTAGAGATTCCATGTGCATTCCATCAGCCTTGATACATTTGTTGACTATGCAGAAACATTTGATCATGTGACATTTAAAGAAAAAAATGATTATTTTGTATCCAAATTAAAAAGTATTTGTGATATTTGTTAGTTTAGTATAATAAAAACTTAAAAGAATTTAGATTTATTAGATATAATATCATGGTTTGTTCATCGTTGGAATTCTTAATGAGAACCTACAATACAAAACATCTCTTCACTTATAGTGATTCTCAGGTGGATATCAACCGTCTGGAGTAGACCATTTTCTTATTACTGACTTTCAACTCTGGAGTTTAAAAGATTTCAGCATGTTGCATAATCAAAGTTGCTTTTGCATTTTATAGACAACATAATCAGTTAATTTTCCACAAGAATTTCCTGATTGTAGGCTTTGCTTTTACTTGTTTTAGTTGCTCAATCTTGGCCTAGCACCAAAATGTCACACACCAGAGAAGGTAACCTGTTGATGAATTATAAATTCTGGGTTCAAAAATTTGTAATATAAAAAAATGGTCTATTTAGTAAAAGCAATTCTGTGTCTGGAGAGTAAAATGATGAAAAATATGTTTATAGTGTTGACTTGTGATTGATTAAAGTTAGACTTGACATAGGCATACACATTTTTCAACTGTTGAAGACTGTATTATAACCTTGGAATGCCTTAATTATTTTTTGGGTTCCCCTTTCCATTTCTGGAGTTTGCTGGACATTTCACATAATTGTTGAAATGGATGAATTTTTTTTAATTGTCCACTGTTGGATTTTTTTTAATTCTGCAATATATGTTTTTCTAGAGTTATGGGACTTTGACTGTTATATAAAATAAAATTCTTTCCCTAAATGTCGCACTAATGATATTGTTGGTTTTTTTCAAAACTACCTCTACCCTTTTTTATTGGGAAAATATGCGTCATTTTCATCAAATTGGGAAATTTAAAGTAAACCATGAATTGACTGAAACTTCAATTTACAGACCCATTTTCAAGTCAAACCCTGCTTTAAAATAAGACCCCATTTTGTCAGTGACGATACATAAATATACCCTCAAATCTGCACATATAGTCATTTGAGGCATGAAAAATTTTTTGAATGAGTGTTTTTCAGTTTGTATTCATGCACAATTACTACTGAGATTGCACAGTTTGGGAAAAAAGTTGTCTTTTTATACGACCGCAAATTTTGAAAAAATTTTCGTCGTATATTGCTATCACGTTGGCGTCGTCGTCGTCGTCGTCGTCGTCGTCGTCCGGCGTCCGAATACTTTTAGTTTTCGCACTCTAACTTTAGTAAAAGTGAATAGAAATCTATGAAATTTTAACACAAGGTTTATGACCATAAAAGGAAGGTTGGTATTGATTTTGGGAGTTTTGGTCCCAACATTTTAGGAATAAGGGGCCAAAAAGGGCCCAAATAAGCATTTTCTTGGTTTTCGCACCATAACTTTAGTTTAAGTTAATAGAAATCTATGAAATTTTGACACAAGGTTTATGACCACAAAAGAAAGATTGGGATTGATTTTGGGAGTTTTGGTTTCAATAGTTTAGGAATAAGGGGCCAATAAAGGGCCCAAATAAGCATTTTTCTTGGTTTTTGCACAATAACCTTAGGTTAAGTAAATGGAAATCTATGAAATTTAAACACAATGTTTATGACCACAAAAGGAAGGTTGGTATTTATTTTGGGAGTTTAGGACCCAACAGATTAGGAATTAGGGGCCAAAAAGGGACCCAAATAAGCATTTTTCTTGGTTTTCGCACTATAATGTTAGTATAAGTAAATACAAATCTATGAAATTTAAACACAAGGCTTATGACCATAAAAGGAAGGTTGGTATTGATTTTGGGAGTTTTGGTCCCAACAGTTTAGGAAAAAGGGGCCCAAAGGGTCCAAAATTAAACTTTGTTTGATTTCATCAAAATTGAATAATTGGGGTTTTTTGATATGCCGAATCTAACTGTATATGTAGATTCTCAACTTTTGGTCCCGTTTTCAAATTGGTCTACATTAAGGTCCAAAGGGTCCAAAATTAAACTTAGTTTGATTTTGACAAAAAATGAATCGGTTGGGTTCTTTGATATGTTGAATCTAAAAATGTACTTAGATTCTTGATTATTGAAGTTTTTTTGGTCCAGTTTTCAAATTGGTCTACATTAAGGTCCAAAGGGTCCAAAATTAAACTTTGTTTGATTTCATCAAAAATTGAATCCTTGGGGTTCTTTGATATGCCAAATCTAACTGTGTATGTAGATTCTTCATTTTTGGTCCTGTTTTCAAATTTCAAATTCTACATTAAAGTCCAAAGGGTCCAAAATTTAACTAAGTTTGATTTTAACAAAAATTGAATTCTTGGGCCTCTTTGATATGCTGAATCTAAACATGTACTTAGATTTTTGATTATGGGCCCAGTTTTCAAGTTGGTCCAAATCAGGATCTAAAATTATTATATTAAGTATTGTGCAATAGCAAGTCTTTTCAATTGCACAGTATTGTGCAATGGCAAGAAATATCTAATTGCACAATATTGTGAAATAGCAAATTTTTTTTTAATTAGAGTTATCTTTCTTTGTCCAGAATAGTAAGCAAGAAATATCCTATTTGTGCAATAGCAAGAATTTTTTTTAATTGGAGTTATCTTTCTTTGTCCAGAATCAACTTAAATCTTTGTTATATACAATATACAATGTATATACACTTTTTACTACCAACTGATAAATTTAAATAATCTTTACCATTCAGTGATAACAAGCAGTTTTTTTACATCTTAATATTTTATGATGTATTTAAATGAGTAGTTATTGTTGCAAACTCCATTAGAAATTTGAATTGATATCAGTTTTGAAAAAGGGAAACGGGGATGTGAAAAAAAAGGGGGGGGGGGGGTAAATTTTTCTCATTTCAGATTTCATAAATAAAAAGAAAATTTCTTCAAACATTTTTTTGAGAGGATTAATATTCAACAGCATAGTGATTTGCTCAAAGGCAAAAAAAACCTTTTAAGTTCATTAGACCACATTCATTCTGTGTCAGAAACCTATGCTGTGTCAACTATTTAATTTTAGATTTAAAAAGTTTGAAGAAGAAATCTTTAATTGATTTGTAAAATCTTGGCATTTGTTTTGTGTAAAAAAAAACCATGTAATGTCAAAAATTTGATCACAATCCAAATTCAGAGCTGTATCATGCTTGAATGTTTTGTCCATACTTGCCCCAACTGTTCAGGGTTCGACCTCTGCGGTCGTATAAAGCTGCGCCCTGCGGAGCACCTGGTTGTAAGTAATTTTAAGCCATTTTTTTTCAAATTGGGATTCTTCTCCAGGGGAAAAAGCCTTTATTCTCCCTTAATTTAAGACAAACAATATCACTGTAAAATCATATAACTCTGAAATGCTTGGATCAAACTCTTGCTGTTGTTAGAATTGGTGAAAGTAGACTCATTGTTAGGTTTAGATTATTTTTTTTCTGGTTTGTCATTCCAGTTATGACAGTTATTGTATTTCTTAAAAGTAATTGACACAATAGTATTTATTAATATGTTTTCTTGCATGTGTTTCTATTTCTATTATATTTGCTTCTGATTACAATAGAATGTCCTCCAAACATCCCATTTTTTGCAACAATTTTAAGATGCGCACTGAAAGATGTATCATAAACCCTTGGTGAGTATTTATTGGTCTCAAAATATGTATCCCACAAAAATGGGGGGTAATCTCAGGTGCTCCAGAAGAGGAAGTCAAATCTGCTCTACATGTGGCACCGATTGTGTTGTTCATGTAAGTACCAATCTGGTTATATGCCTAATTTGGTAAGTCACATTCAAGGAAAACAAAATTAATATGTCTGATTTTGGGGAATTTTTGTCGTGCATGCAACATTTGACTCAGAAAGCTTAACATAGAGATAGTGATCTTAATATTTCAAAAGATAGAAGACCTGGATCCTCATACTTAGTATATTGATGCCTCATATTATGAAGCTTCTGTCTGTCATATGTCCATTGTCCTTGATCTTATTTTCATGGATCAGTGACAACTTGGAAAAAGGTGAAGATTTTGAGTAATAGGATATCTATATTTGATGTGTTCCTTGCATGGTTCTCATGACTGTCAGACAGTTTTCACTTGACCTCTACCTCATTCCATGGATCAGTGAACAAGGTTAAGTTTTCATGGTCAAGTTCATATTTAAGAACTATAAGCAATACCTCTACTATATTTGGTGTGTGGAATGATTGTAAGGTCAAACTGGTAGATGTCATCTGATAGTGACCTCATTTCCATGGTTCTGTGGTTTTTAAGTGAAAGTTTTTGTGTTTCAGTCTGTTTTTCTATTATTGTATGCAAAAGTTCAACTATATTTGGTGTAAGAAAATATTTTATGCTGTACATGTCAGTCTGGCATGTTTAATTTGACCTTGACATCATTTTAACTTTTAATTGCTCAATGGTGAGTTTTTTTGTGTTTTGGTTTGTTACTATAGTACTTTAAGCAATAGGTCAACTTTATTTGGTGTATTTAATGGTTGTAAGATGTATATGGCTGTTGGGCAATTATCATCTGACCATGACCTCATTTTTATGGTTCAATGGTAAATATTTCCTGGCAATGTTTGTTTCTTTGGCCAAATAAAAATATATGTGTGGTTCCAAGTACCCTACATACCCTACTTTTTAGTCTTAATATTAGCCTACCCTAAAGATTTTTTGGTCATTTTTCATTAAGCACTGTTAAAGTCAAAATGTTGCTCCCATAGCCTCAAGGTAAATAAAAAACATAAAATAAAAAAAAAATCCCTACCTACATACCCTAACTTTTTTTTTCAGATGTAACTGGAACCACACATACTATTTTATTTGGCCTTAAGATATTATATAAAATAGGTCAACTATATTAAAGCATGTAATCATTCTTATATGTGCAATAGGTCAACTACATTTAAAACATATTTGGTGTAAGGTGTTACTGTTTAGTGAACATGTATTTCCAGTTCGGTTTATCTGACCTTGGCATCATTATCTTGGATCATGTTAATGTTTATATGATAGTTGTAGTAAAGCTTTATATTTAGGACTATCATCATAAAATCAATGGTAAGAAAAGAAGGTGAGACATTTCAGAGTGTGCACTCTTGTTGTTTGGTTGTTGTGAGTTTTTATGGAAACTTAATAATATTTCCTGTATGCTGTCATTAGAGATTGCTTGGGTGTTTGAATGCTCTCATTGTCCAATAACAAACTAAGGGCTTATTTCCAGAATCCAGATGGGTGTTAAAAAATTCAAAACCTAAGTGCCTTACCAAATGGCAAAATCAAAAGCTCAAACACATCAAATGGATAACAACTGTCATATTCCTGACTAAGTACAGACAAGTTACGCCACCCAAATTTGAACTTGATCTGCTTTTGATCGTTATAAGCCTTGTGTACAAGTTTCATAATGGTTGTGGAAACAATAAATTTGCATGAATAACTAAACAACATACTTTGGTTTAGCTTGTTGGTTTACAGACAATTATAAATAAAGACAAGATCTTTTAGGTTGCAGGCATATAATTAGGATCTAGATAGTTATAATCTCCTGGCATGAATGTCATATAGTCTCTGTCTTTTACACATGTGTCTTTGCTGGGAAGTCTGATTGGTTTCAGTCTATGACTAGAATTATGTTTCCCTGTTTCAAAATTGCTGCAATGAAACAAATAAATATTTAATGTAAATGCTACAAAAAATGATAAAACAAGTTTAGACTTAGTATTATACCAAACTGTAGTTGAAGTTTGACTGAACAAGGGTAAATAATGGTAAAAAAATTTAAGTTATAAGCCAAAAGTGATAAATGTATCTAACAAGAATGTGTTAATAGTAGTTGGTGCCCCACTCAAACTATCATTTTCTGTGCTCAGTGGACTGTGAAATTGGAGTCAAAAAACTACTAAGGCATAAAAATTAAAAAGATCATATCATGAGGAACATGTGTACTAAGATTCAAGTTGATTGGACTTCTACTTCATCAATAACTTCCTTGACCAAAAACTTTAACATGAAGCAGAATGGTGGAATGAACAGATGCACAGACCGAAAAACATTATGCCCCTAAGTGACAGTCTGGTTAGGCAGCGACACCAATATATCAAATTATATCTGTGACTTCCTTGTTTCTATATTTATCAAGTAACCCAATTTCAACATGAACCTGAGTTGAACCACATTTAAATATAAACACAATGAAACCAAAAATGTATTGCTCATTTTTACATTAAAACTATAACCTGAAGAAAACTAATTTCCTTGCTTGCTAGAAACCCTATTTTGTTAAAATTTCATTTTTTATTTATCTTGCTATTCATAGACATTTTAACTGAACTATTTTCACAAGTACTTACCTATCGACACAATCTTCACAGAAATCTACCTCCTCTCCTATAGGACAATCAAGACAATGCCATCTGGTATCTGGTATGGGTTCAACTTCACATTTGTCACACTAAAAGAATAAAAGGAAAGAACAACTGGCTAAAATAATATTTTACAGGTAAATATGTGGTTTTATTGGCTTCAGTATTATGCATTGACCAAACTGGAAGTATACCAGGCCCGAGAAATTACTTCTACTCATTGGAGTTCGACAAAATGAGATTCGAAGGTAAAACCATATGGAATAATTCTTTTTTCCCATGGCAAGTTACAGAACATACACCTATAAGGTGATTCAGAAAAATCTCAGTGGTGTATTTTTACAGCAAATGCTGAATGATTCATCCTTCAATAGCTGTATTCAAATTATAAAGACAAATTCAGTTTGCCTTCATATTGAATAAATCTTGAAAAATAAAATTTAACATAATCTTGAGATTTCCACAAATTTAACAGTACAACCAATTCATTCAACAACAACCAAGATGCAGGGGTAATGATAATTGTCCTGTGAACAAGAAAATAAATTAAATATCTAAACAAAGTCTGCATTAATGTTTTTTCCTTGGAAATTAATATATGCAAAATAATCTATAAATATTTACAATTTTGAAAACAACAAAATGTTTTCTGCTGTTGGAATGTAAATACAATAATAATAAGGCCAGGGTTTTTTTATTTGATGGTTTACGGATTTTCCCCATGAAAAAGTCGGGTCGGTTGGTCGGAAAAAAAAAAAAAAAAATATCTCTCAAGATAGAAAATATATTTTACCTTTCTAACAATATGTTTGGTTTGCTATTTTATCATAATTTCTTATATTACTAGTTTGATGAAATATTATTGCTCAGCTGCAATAAACATCGCATGACATGGTCTAATAATTTTCTGTGAAAAAAAGGGGGGTTATGTCTATGGACAAAGACAAAATTAAATCATCATTTCACCATACCTGTCGACCTGTGACCATGAAAATGCAGGTCATGACCTGAATGGAAGAATGAAATCTCAGGTCATAACACGTACAAACTTTTTCAACTGAATTTCAGTATTTAGGGGACCTTTTTTTTTAATTTAAAATAAAAGTTTCCAAAACATGTTCACTTGGTTAAGTAATTTAAAATTTTATTAATCATTATTTCATTGCACTGTGAAAAGCTTTTGATGAATTTGTGTGACACTTACCTTATCTCCTTTAGTTAATGAAATTTTTGATGTAAAATATTTCAGCCTCAAGTTGAGTCTGACTGTTTATTTATCTTTATTCTCAAGATTTTATTTCTTTTATCAATAATATTCTCAAGATAATTCAGTCCTAGCCCATCAGCTGTTACATGTCATGATTATAATTAGAGTATAGTAAAAGAAAGTTAAACAGTTAAAGGAAGTATAGATGTATTGTATTAAGGTATGAATTTTATTAAAAGTTATATTCCAATATGTATTTGAATTCTATTTGTTTTAGATTTAATCTTTTTTACCCCAAAAAACATTAATATAAGGAACAATTTTGAATGGTGATAAAAAAGGGGAAGTAACTCAAGTTGAAAAATGTTTGTAAAACAACAGTGAAATTTATTTACGACCTAAAGCTAAGGTAATTGGTGTTAATCAACAGTTGGTTTGACACCAAAGCTGTCAAGTGAAGTCATGCACTTAATGGGTCACTTAATTTGACAGTTTACACAGCTAGCTGAATTTTTGTTGATGGATGAGTTACGAATTTGCCGGAATATTTCAAAGGAAAATCACTTATGAAATCAATCTTAAGGCTAAGAAATCCAGGTGAAAACAGGTCATTTTTCGGAATTCCAGGGTTATACAGTGACCCGGCTGGTGTCCCAGGTGATCCCTCCGAATTGTGAAAATCTCGGGTCACACCAGCAGAATACGGGACAGTTGACAGGTATGTTTCACATAGCCTTAAGCAAATTTCAGGAAAGTTGTTAATAAATGATCTTCAAACACGAAAACTAATAAAGAAAAAATGCAAAAACATCGTACGAAAAAAAGTCACACATGTCAAAAAAGTAATAGACTCGTCCACTGGAAAAAAACAAGGATATCGGGTTCTGTCATGCATTCCCGTTTTTTGTATCTAAAAGGACGATTTTTTTTAATTAACAATGACACAAGTCTGAAGGAAATTCCATAGGATTTGTTTAAATTAAGTTCTTCAACTTGATGTCTTCCACGGTTGGACAAGTTCATTTTCCATATTTCTATCTTACGGAATGATGACAAATAAGGGAAACGAACTTAATGTGTGATGGGTTTTAAACACGGGTTTCGTTCCGCAAAATTATTTGTGCAAACGACATTTCAAGGTCAGTTATTATTGATTTGTCTATTTTTAGATACGTAAATTGGAAGTTTCAGTTTTCACAAAAAAACGAAAAAAAAAGAAACAAATATCAATTCCGTTAATGTTTAACACATTTCATTTTAAATAAAATATATGATTTTTTAGAGATAATGTTTTTTTTGGGGTCAGTGGAAATAAAAAAGTATTAAAAGTCAATTTTTTTTTATTCTGCAAATCTGCAAAATCGGGTCAGCGGATCCGTAAACCAACAAATTTTAAAATCCTGGCCTAAATGGTAAAAGTATACATACTTTAAACCCTTCATGAAAACATTGTAAAGTTTGAAGTTTCTGTTTTCTTAATCTTTTCAGTTTCATCAACTCTTCATAGTCCTCACTATCTCGTAGTTCTACTGGTATAGATTCATCATCCTATAAAATACAAAATAGAATTTTAATGTACAATAGTTTTTAATGTTCATTTTGATTTAGGCTTAACCTTTATTGTATCAGTTTTATAATTGAAAGATCTGAAATAGTTTATATAAGTACAGACAATTTCTAAATGTATGATTTACCAGTAATGGCATTTACTTTCGCTTGGATTAGAATTGAGATAAGGGTATTGAATATAAAAAATTTCTGACATAATTTTTTTATTTGATGTTCTGGTATAAAAGTTTACTGGGTCAGTTAATAAAGTGAATGTTGACTGTCCTATTAGCAGATAATCGCAGGAAAGGGGAAAAATTTTAAAATCTTGCTCTCAATTCTGTCTTTTCATCATAATCAATCTTGTTCAAGTTTGTAGAATTCCATGAAGATATGACAGTCATTGATGAGTAAAAGAATATGAGACTTCAACCACAAACTCAACCTAAATGTTGAGGTCAACAATGGTATCAGCATTTAGGATCCCTATGTCTCCCCTCTGTAACAAAATATTGTAGGTAGGGACACTATAATGAAAACATATTTCATAATGGACATATTATGCCTTAATTTTTGACCCAGTGTATATAAATATATAAAGGAATTTGATGTTAAGTAGTTGTCATCTGTTGATGTGGTTCATAAGTGTTTCTCGTTTTTTATATGGATTAGACCATTGATTTTCTCGTTTGAATGGTTTCACAATAGTAATTTTTTGGGGGGCCTTTATAGCTTGCTGTTCAGTTTGAGCCAAGGCTGTGTGTTGAAGACAGTAGAGAGTTGTCTCATTGGCACTCATACCACATCTTCTTGTATATCTATATATATTTATTCTTCACTTATGCATACTGATATATATTCATATTCTTCTGGCATGCTCCCTTGAGAATCTTCATTGTCTCTACCAAAACTATGGAAGCTTTGTGATTCGTCATCATCAGACATGTATACTGGTGGCTGATGGGATTGGAGAAATGTTGATGGTTGATAATAAAACTTGTGGTACTTGTGATGTCTGTGACCTTGCTGAAAATAAATCAATAAAACCCATCAATATTGATGATATGTCTGCAATGATCCTGACTATTTTCTTTTGAAGAATTTACAATTTATGAAAGATTGTTTATAGTCTTTTACTTTTCCAGACTCTAGCTAGGTGATTAAAAACATGTAATATTGTATAAATGTCTATTGTAGAAGATCTAGACTAAATGTTGACATCAAGACGTCTTCTTTTTGCATCATTTGGGTTGCTGTTTCATTGATAAATATCTTTCATCTTATCACAAGCTTTTTTATAAACAGTTAATGTTAACAAAACACGATTACTTATTTCAAATCTACAATCTGAGTAAAATACTATTGTTCTCAGTGTTCTCCCCAGAAATTTTGGATAGCATCACATTTGGCGTAAAAAAAATTTGTTTTTTTCAATGTTATTTGTCGCTTCTTGGCAATACTCTATTTCCATGATGATATATGTTTATTACAAAATGTATTATATTTTTTGTATGCTATAGGTCCTTATTTGGTGAATAAAATATTCTTTTCAACCCTATTCTTTGTGTCAATATTGTTGAATTCATGACTGAGAATACAATTAAACTATAACCATGAAAACAGTATTCTCAGTTTATGTTTTCTATATTCATTTATAGTTCCAGAAATTTGTTTTCCTTTTGGGCCAAATAAAATATATGTGTGGTTCCAGTTACTCTACCTACCCAGTTAAAAAAAATCTTTATCATGTCTATAAATGATCATAAATATATTATTTCATGGTATTCAATGAATCAGTCCCAGTTGTTTCTTTTTATCAAAATGATATATATTCTTAGCAAATTTATCTAACAAAAAGTCTGTTAATGCTTAGTTTTCTCTTTAGGTATCATTGTTTTCTGTCTACTGTGCCATTTGTGCAAATGTAATTATTATCGTAAAATACGGATTTTTGTCATATCTGGTCCGGTTCCGACCAGTAGTTTACACTAAAATATTAAATGGCCGCCGAAAGCAATGAAAAATACGAAAATAAACGATGTTTGACAAGAGATTTGGAATGAATATGGCGTTTTTAATGGATTAAATGGATGAAACATAAACTAAAGCCAATTATGATCACTTTCTCAAGAAAGACCAAAACTTATTTAGCTCATAATCAAACTTTTCACTCTCGATTTACAAAAAGTGATAGGAAGAGAAAGAAAGTAATACTACTGTACCACGTGGTATTAATCATGTCACAAGTGACAGCTTGGGGTATTCCTATCCAAACAGTTATCCCCCAAAGGGCAATTAACACCTATTTAATCACTCTTACTTGTCTATTGTCGGACTTGAAGGGATTAAAGGTGATATATTTTTTATGATCATAAGCGGTAATTAGATGAAAGTTTAAAATTTAGGACATGGCTTTGCCATATAGAAACGAGAAAAATAACATCCTCAAAATCATTATAGCGTCGCGGAAATTATTATAGCGTCGCGGGAAGAAAATATAGCGTCGCGGTACCGCGACGCTAAAACGGCCTGGGGAGAACACTGGACTTCTTGAGAAATTTGAGGACAAAAAGTCAACTGCAAACCTGTATAGAAAAGATTTCATATATGTTTTGGGGGATTTCATTAAGACTATTCACACCTTTCCTAGCTCGAACTCACATCTCCATATTCAGTGAACAGCAAAATCAGGCATAAAATAGTATTTGACCAATAAACAGATGTCCATGCACTGTGCTAAGAGTGAGTTTCCAAGACATTCAAAATTCCAGGTCACTCAGACTGTTTCTAATTCCACAAAAAATGACATTTATATTGTGTGCATTAAAAATCTTATAATTGCTAAAGGGCTATTCCATTAAAATGTATGTGGGAGGTTATGAAGGGACTTTCAAAATACCCTTACAACCAAGAACTGTTATCTTGATGATATACATATATCAATTACACATAATAATTACTTACCTTTTTAATACCTAAATTGCCAACATTAGGCATCCTGCCAGGTATTGGCAGACCAGCCTTTGCTAATTTTATAAAATACTTCTGTACACGACTAGCCACCTGACAGAAATAAAACAAAAGCAACATTTCAGTATACATATCTTTAAATCAACATAAGCTTACACAATATTTTTCATAAGTGACATAACAATATCGTTTATATGTACAGCAAACCTAGCTGTCTTTCTATAATGTAGAGATAACTGGTATTTAAAATATCACATGATAATTTTTTAATAAACAACTGTATAAATCCTTTTGCTGTAGAGAGGGAGTGCTGATTGATGCATTACCCTATTCATGACTGTTACTTCAAACTATATTGATAATCAGTCAAAATTTTGGGAGTTATAAGTATTTTTTTTGGGAAATTTTTTTTTTATCATGTTTATAGCTTATTTTGAAGTTTTATTTCCTGAATCCTGAACATACAAAAATCAATAACATGCACCATTCAAATTAATGTACCGGTAACAGTGGTCAACTTTGAATATATCAGCTGTTAAAACTGAATTTAATTTTAGAGATAATTCTTTACTTGTTGGGATGTTCTGTTTCCTATAGCTGTGGCAATCTTCTGCCATCTTTTCGCCTCTACATCTTCTGGAGGGTAGGTTATTAGCAAATCTTCTAATCTAAAGAGTATGATGCATTAATAACAAGAATGTTTCTACAGTACACAGATGCCCAACTCGCACTATGTGAAATTCGGCATTAAAATTAGAAAGATCATATAAAAGGGAACATTGTAATAAGTTTCAACTAGATTGGACTTCCACTTCATCCAAAACTACCTCGACCGAAAACTTAAACCTGAAGAGGGACAGACAGATGGACGGAAGAACAAACACATAGACTGAAAAACATAATGCCCCTACATAAAAACAAGATACACCAATAATAGGAACATTATCAGTTATGAAAAGCTATGCATTTTATATATACATTTTCATCAGTTTATATTTACTAATAACACCTATTTGATCTGTTCACCTTACCTTGAGTTTTTCAAGGTTTACTTAATTCTTTATGCTTTTGTCGGTTTAAAAAAGTTATGAAAATTCATAGTACCTTTTCTGTTCTTCTATAGACCACAGCTGGTTAAATGTGGCTGATTTACCCTCCTCTTTGATACGACCCCTCACTAAACTTGATTGACCATCAAATGATTGAAAGTTAGCATTAATTGGTTTCTGTTCATTTTCTGTAGAAGATGAAAATTAAATAATTCTATATTCCTGATTATGTTAGAAGGAGGCCTAGGGTTGAGCTCTGAAATACATTTTTTATGTGTTATGATCAGAAGCTATAAAATCTTTTACAATTTTGCTCACTGTTGAAGGCTGTAAAATGAGGTATAGTTGTTAAAATCTTCATCTTTTTTGGTCAATACTCATGATACTGGATAGTTGGCTCATTGGCAATCCTATCAAATCTCCATATTTTATCTAGAATAGACATGATAGATGTATTTTCTGGTATTTTTGTGTTGTTGGTTTGCAGTCTCCTGTTTAATGGGTACCTGGTTATTTTTGTACCATTTTTATTCAATCAAAACTGGATTTGGATTTTGCTCACTGTTGAAGGCTACAGTGACATTTAGTTGTTAAATGGTTGTCTTTTGGTCTCTACTGAACATATTGAAGAATGCATAAGTAAAGATAACAATAGATAAATTTTAAGAAGATGTGGTATGACAAGGATGTAAACAACTGCATGTCACCTGTTAACATGTAAGTTGAAAATGGATCTCATACTGTGAATTTATTATAATTTGTGGGATACTAATTTTAGTGTATTTTGTTGGTTATTGTATACCATAAATTGAAATGTTTAAAGTAGTACAAATTTTCTATAGGCTTGTATGCAGAATTGGTAAAATTAAAAAATGGAATAAACTCCAAAATACAATGTTTTTTCATTCTACAAAAATTGCCTTTGCATTGGTACACACAAAAATAAATTAATCCAAAATAATCCTTAGTTTATGGTCTGCCTACCTGCACCATTAACTAGCTGTTTTTTTAACCTTGTCAGATGTTTCGGGATTCCTAGCGATGTAAAGTCAACAGTACTGGTGTACTTTTCCCAATTTATCATTGGTAATTCTGCAATTCTCTGTTGTTTTGGTAAGTTTAAGTCTTCCCCTCTTTGTAATTTGTCAACAAAGCCAATAGGATCTTCCAATGCATCATCTCGACATTTATAAAGTCTATCTAAATCAGATATTGCCTGAATTCTCTGAGCTTCTAACAGTGCTATAGTTCTCAGCATGGCATGATAGTCTGCATTCCCTTTCAATGCTACATGATCAGATTCGAAGTAGTATGTGTCAATTTCTTCATCTATTTCAGCTTTGACCTTGCTGATATCCATTTCCATTGGTTGGTTTTCGCCATCTGTTGACTCCATCAACCTACAAAATGTCTTTACATATATCATGTATATAAAAAATACACAATATTTTCTGAGATGTTTTGTATTATTTACAGTCTTATTGAGGTATTACGTATATTGTCACAATGTGTACATTATATATCCACATTTTCTATTATACATTATGTACATTTATATGCATTTTAAATACTTTGTTTATTAATAAATGTTTTAAATATACTACACGTACATGTATTTAATTGCTATTTTGCATATAATCGTTGAAATTTTTCCTTTCAAGTATCCAATAAATTTACTTATATATATATTATAAGAAGTAAATATTTATATACATGTACAATGTACTTATAATAAGTACATTGTACATGTATATAAATATTTACTTCTTATTTAAAGTAAACAAAAATAACGTGTACAAGTAGTACCCCTAACTGGTAATGAGGAAAGTTGTTTGATTGGTATGCTATTTTAATACATAATTATTTATTTCTGTTGTGTAAATAATGAAAACAGTTTTGCATTGTTTATATACATGATATATGGATCATGTTGATTGAATTGACTTTGTTTTGTGTTAATTTTATTACTTTCGGTGTGTATGTATGTTCCCAAGCTGTCAAGTGAAGCCATATAATTATACATCTTCTTTGATTTACAGGTAAAATTTAACACAGGTGTCAATTACACCCGTACAGTAGTAAGAAATGATCAAATATGGCGTCCGAAAATTTTCATTCATGAAATATTTCATACATGGGAGTTTTTTCTCCTAAACGGGAGAACGGGATGAGACACCTGAAAACGGGATTATTGTACTCCCGTCAGGAGGTTCACATGTATGCTTTCCCTTATCAAATGTCTGCTGATAAAGTGCATGCCATCTTGGGTGTTAATCTTTTTATTCACTGTTTATAAAATTTTAATAAATTTTAAATTGACATGGTTAGTAAAACTTAAAAGTAAACAGGGATAAAAAGGGGTAGAATTTGATTGGTTTACTTCAAGTGATGGTTATTACCTTATTGACATGATTGAATTGCACTGACATAATACATGCATGACATGAATTAAATCCATCTGAGTAAATGTAAATGACTGTAAGCAATGGTAAGTGCACAGTTTGTGCAGATTTTTGGTTAATAGACTACATGTACTACTCTAAAATTATTTACCAAATTTATATTATACCCCTCTTTTTGTATGCTATGCATTTTACCAGCTTTTAATCATGCCTAGTTTACACTTGTATGCTTTTAGATTTAATACATGTACATATATATATGTAGCTTATCATACTTATATTTAAGTGATCATTCCCTCACTATTGAAACTGGAAGATATAAAAATATTCCACGCCCTCAAAGACTTTGTAATAAGTGCAAAGTTCTGGATGATGAATCCCATTTCTTTCTAATATGTAAAATAAATGATGATTTAAGACATGTCTATTTTTAATAATTTAAAAACTCAGTACAAAGATTTTTCTTAAAATAAAATGAAATATATACTAAATCCAACCACTAGTCAGCAAGTGAAATCTTTAGGCTCCTTTTTTATAAAAAGTCTCTGGAACTGAGGACAGGGGGCACTTTACATGCTTGAGGTCATTTGTTGTATTTAATGTTTTGGTTTATTTTTATGTAAATTTTAATGTCATCCTTATATTGTTGTTATTACATGTAATTGTCATGCCTTTGGCCCTCTAATGGGTGTAATTTGTGTTTTAATATTATAAAGTTATATTGTGCTTATTACCACCACATTTTTAGTTCTTCATTTTGTGCTGTGTATAGTGTAATGTATTGCATGTGTATTCAGAGTTCTCTATAAATGCTGGTCCTAGGGATTTGACCTCCACATTTTTGGAAAGCACCAACACAATTTTGATAATTTATAATAGAAATGACAGTACATTTTAAGGACCTGTAGTTTTCTTCAAGGACCACCAAGGAAAAGAAGATTTTGAGAACTCTGTGTATAATGTGTTGTGTTGTTATAAATGTCTTTAATGTCGATTAAAAGCTCATGAGAGCTTATGTTGTATCTGTTTGTATACTGCGCTGACTCTAAATAAAGCTTTTTTTTGATGCCCGAAACCTGTTTATTTTCTAAGACTTGCACTTTATTATCATGATTATTTTAGCAAAACACATTCATTGAATGTGCAGAGCCAGAAGTTTTCATAAAAAATTGGCTTTAATTCGTTATCAAACGTCTGTCAAATTATAGGGGGTCTGTTTTCCCGGCTTTTGCCGATATTTTCCCTTTACCCTTTCGCTTAAGGTATGTCCATCAATAACATTATGCTGCCGTGTATATAAAATTACTGAAATAACAATTTTGAAACTTTAAATTACAATGTCCATCCCTTAATCGCGAAATCTATTTTGTGATGGTCCTTGTCTACCTTGTTTCACTGGAGGCGTCCATTTTGAAATTTCCCGGATGTTGATAAATATGACTAAGAGAAAGATTTCAACCGATACGATTATGACGATTTTCGGTTTCTAATATGAACCGAGAATGAACTGCAGATCTATATACTGAATATTCAATCAAATGGACCTTCACGAAAGAGCTCTACGGAAAGATCTAGGCGAAATAGTTGAAAGGGAAAGCAAATTGCTGTATAAAAATACCACTTGTAAATTTCTTTGCGAGAAAACACATCTAAAGAAAGTAACCGAACACCTGGACAAATGGCAGACTGTTGCTGAGAGAGATATTGAGTATATATCGTTTTTTATTTCTTAATTATTTTTCTTGATCATTTTCACATTTTATACAGGAAGCCCCTAGTAGAAAGGTCATTTGTTTGCTGCTATGATATTAAACAATCATATAGCGGTAGCCTGACAATGACAAATATGCTGTACACATTCATTTAAGATTACTTATTTCAGTTATTATCTCTGCTTATTAAAAGTGTTTTTTTTTTATAATTCAAATCAATATGCAATTGTAAAAAAAGTAACAGATACTATTCTATTTGAAAGAAGTAAAATCACATAAATACTGAACTCCGACTGAGGATTTGTTATTAATAATCATTAATTATTATAGATCTATTATTAATCTTATCACTGTAAAATTGTCAATAACATTTTTTTTCCGTAGACGACAGGAGCAAAACGTACGAAAAAAGCTAGATTACTATGAAAAGGAAAAGGACAAGTATAAAATACATGTATCTGAATACGAGGTAAGCCCGTTTCTGTACTGTAGCAGTTATAAAATTGAGAATGGAAATGGAGAATATGGCAAAGATACAACAACCCTACCAAAGAGCAGACAACAGCAGAAGGACACTTATGGATGGGTCTTCAACACACAGTAAACTCCAAAACATATAAATGAACTGAAATAAAAAAAACAAAAAAAAAAAAAACATACAAGACCAACAAAGTCAGAGGCTCGATCCTGATTTGGCACAGGCGGAAAAATGCGGCGGGACTAAAAATGTTTTGTGAGATCTCACGCCCCACCTATACCTCTAGCCAATGTAGAATAAAAGAATGTACACATAGCAATATACATTTTAAATCTTGAATGAAGGTTTCACAAACCTTGAAATAGGTCATGCAGATTTCATCACGAAGCCGTCACGAAAAGTGTAAATAAATCCCCCTAAAAAACGTTCTCATTTGACCGACATTTCGCGAGAAAATGATTGTATCTAGCTAAAAAATAAATAAATAATACGTAGTAATGGAACTTTTTCTGTGTTTTTAAAAGTTACTATAGCTTATTTTTGCCAAAAACTTTCAGAATATTGTGTCTTCAATGATCACCGCTACTTCCTTTTTTTTTTTGTCTTTTTTGTTAACTTTTTATTCGAGCGTCACTTTTGTGTCTCTTGTAGATTAATTGTCTTGCTTACAAAATCCAGTCTGGTATCCATGGTGCATGGGTTTAGAAGAACCCAATGGATTGGAGTGGTTTTGTACTATATGTGAAGGACACATTGTTATTACAAATGTCACTTTACTAAATGATGTTCTTACTTACTAACTTACTTCATGCATATTATGGACAAGACTGTTTTTTATATCAGTAGATTGATGTTCAGAGGCAGATTAAGGGGGACCAGGGCCGGGCCCTCTCTTTTGTGGTTAAATTTTCGGTAGTTATATAGGGAATTACTGAAGCGTGATTGGACCGGCCCCCGTCTTTGGCAGTCAGTGGGCCCCAACTTATGAAACATTCTGGATCCGCTACAGATGTTCACGCTGATTTGCAGACTAAGCACAAAGGTACAACTTCAATAGTCTAAGATAATTACTAAAGTGTGCATTTTGCAGTAGCATGTAATAAAACTTTAGTGATTATATATAAAAAAAAAAAAAAAAAAAAAAAAAAAAAAAAAAATGAAGACAAATGAAGACAAATAAAGTCGAAGAAAAGAAATTTAGCTAGTAATAGTAGAAAAAGAATATTCGAATAAGTAAAGTGTTTTCAGTAAATATAAATAGATAGATCTGAAAAATACAATTTTCTTTTTTTATTGGAAAATTCATATCATGTGTAAAATTGCATTAGATTTGTTTTGCTTTTCATTATTCATATTCGTGGTCTAATAGTTAAAGATGATGCTTGTTTGAAGCACTTTGTATAGGATTGAAATGAAACGATGTTAAAATGCTCGTCGTCAGTAATTTTGGTTAAAGAGGTAAACTCAGTATATTCTTTGGTCACGGAAAGTGATAATATTTCGTTAAATTTAGTTCATTTATCAAAACAGAGACTTCCTCATTGAAGCACCCGTGACTGTAGAATCAAGGTATAAAGGTAGAAAGAGGATGTAGATCGTGTTTTTCTCCGACTATGCTTTGTGTCTTTACAGCAAATAATTACACACTTAGTCCGTTTGTTTTTTATATGGTGTTGTTACACCACTGTATTGGGTTAAAGAGGGGGATAGGGCTCCGACAAAGACGTTTAATCCGGCAATATTCTAAATGTGCCTGTCCCAAGTCAGGAGACTCGTTTGTTGCAAAATTTGTAAAAAGTGTGTTGTATTGCATTGTTTGTTCTTGTGTTGTCCTGTTGCACCAACGTCCAACAGAAACCAAATTCATGAAATGGATTTCAGCAATTTTAGATCACCATATGGCCTTCGATAATGAGCAAAACTAATATCGTACAGCCCGCTATAAATGGCCCTATCAAGGTCATCCACTTAATGTTTATGAAGGCTCAACCTTCACTAACCTTTTGACAATGATGTAACAGAACACCCTAAGAGCAGGGTGTTAAGATAAGTTGGAAAAGGTTAGACATAATTTTCGCACAAAGCACGAAAAAATCAACCAACAACTAAACAGACACAAAGTATCGATATAAGAGTTCTCACTGAATCAACTTATAAAGTATCGATATAAGAGTACTCACCGAATCAACTTATAAAGTATCGATATAAGAGTACTCACCGAATCAACTAACAGAGTATCGATATTAGAGTACTCACCGAATCAACTAATAAAGTATCGATATAAGAGTACTCACCGAATCAACTAACCAAGTATGGATATAAGAGTACTCACCCAATCAACTAACAGAGTATCGATATTAGAGTACTCACCGAATCAACTTATAAAGTATCGATATAAGAGTACTCACCCAATCAACTAACAGAGTATCGATATTAGAGTACTCACCGAATCAACTAATAAAGTATCGATATAAGAGTACTCACCGAATCAACTAACCAAGTATGGATATAAGAGTACTCACCCAATCAACTAACAGAGTATCGATATTAGAGTACTCACCGAATCAACTAATAAAGTATCGATATAAGAGTACTCACCGAATCAACTTACAAAGTATCGATGTAAGAGTACTCACCGAATCAACTAACCAAGTATCGATATAAGAGTACTCACCGAATCAACTAACAAAGTATGGATATAAGAGTACTCACCGAATCAACTAACAAAGTATCGACATACGAGTACTCACCGAATCAACTAATAAAGTATTGATATAAGAGTACTCACCGAATCAACTAATAAAGTATCGATATAAGAGTACTCACCGAATCAACTTATAAAGTATCGATATAAGAGTACTCACCGAATCAACTAATAAAGTATCGATATACGAGTACTCACCGAATCAACTAACCAAGTATCGAAATAACAGTACTCACCGAATCAACTAACAAAGTATCGATATTTAAGAGTACTCACTGTTACTGGCCTTACTAAAAACTAGTTAAAAATCCAATAACAATGTATTGATGAATCATATTACATTCGTGAGTTAATCTACTTTTTTAGGAGCTGTCTTTTTCCTTGATCACGATAGAAGAAAGATCTTGAACACACAGTTCAAAAGTCAATTAAAGCATAAAATCAAACAACTGAAATGAAACCTTTATATTTTATCAGGAGGATGACACAGATTCGAGAAGACATTGCAGCGGGTTGAGTGGAGGACTAACAAATAAGAAAAGGTAGTTATTTTTTTTATTCGGAAGCAAACAATAGACAACTCTGACAGAAAATTTGGCATCGATAAAATTGAACATTTAAATTGTAATTAAAGTTTGCCATTAAAATTCGGTTACATTTGTTTTGTGGTAAACAATCTTTCATGGCATTGTTGAGTTTGCTAACTCCTAGGATTTCTAAGTGCAAAGCTTAGCAGTATTTTTTTTATATAATTTTCAGGACGAGAACATGTAGATTTTAAATCTCATAAATGCTCTTTGAAAATTAGTGAATTTAGGAGATGGTATATTCAAGCTATTTAATGAATCAGCAATTTTTTTCTAAATAAAAATCAATACAATCGCTTACAAATTGGTATAAATTCGAAGAAAAAGATTGCATTTTTTAAAAATTAGAATTATATTCGCTAAGAAAAATGAAATAAACCATACACATAAAAATAAGTATTGTGATTCGATTATACTTCGATATTGGTTATTCCAGAAACATGAGCCATGCAAATTGAAACCAGTTCCATAAAAATTAAGTTAATAATTACAAATTATCGTACTTGCTCACTACTACTAAGGTTATAATATACAACCCCAATGCTACTTCAAATTATGGACGGTAAGTCCAAAAGTGAATAAGCCATCCATTGTATCAGTAGCTAGCCAGTGCTTCGCAGTTAGTAAATATGAATTATTCAATTGTACTAAAACTAAGGTTATAACCTTAATTGACAATGATATCACTAATTTTGTATGTTCAATGTATTTCTAGTTTTAATGCCACACATAAGAGCGTATTGGATGAATGTTTGCCGTACACACCACTGATCACCACTGTAAACGAATAAATTATATGTCATAAACGTGTATACATATTTGCATTGACAATTTCACTGAAGCATGCCCCGTATCCTAAACACGTTATCAATCTGATTGATTGTCCCGACCAGTGTTCTCAAATGACTTTCTTCCATCCTCGCACTGCTGGTTTTCACCCGATCATACGAACCTTTAAACAGCAAAACGTTCCAGTAATACATGATAACTCGACTTTGACTCAGTGGATATCCTACCTGTATTGAAAAACGTGACTGCAAAAATCTTTCTGTCATCAACTAAGAAAATTGTTTTATCAACACGATTCAAATATACAATAAATTAAATAATTCTGTATTAATACTTTATTAAAAAAACATATCCTTAATTACAGTTTCCACGCTCGCCCAAAATCAGGCGAGCGGATATCAGGTCCACGATCCGGTCGTCGTGCCACGATTGAGCTCAGCAGCCCAAGGAGTTTATTTGAACTTAAAAAAGCATCCTCTACAGCATTAGCACTTGACAAGGATCCTTCCATGACCAATCTAGAAAAAAGTAAGATGATAAAAACGTCTTGATTAAAAAATAATATGCAAATAATCTGACCCAACAATAAGTATTAAAACTTTCATGTATATCAATGACCCAATTGTTTTGAATAATACTGTACATTGTTTGTTTGTGTGGTTCATAAGTGTTTCTCGTTTCTCGTTTTTTTATATAGATTAGACCGTTCTTTTCCCTGCTTGAATGGTTTTACATTAGTAATTTCTAGGGCCCTTTATAGCTTGATGTTCGGTGTGAGCCTAGGCTCCGTGTTGAAGACCGTACCCTGACATATAATGGTTTACTTTTATAAATTGTGACTTGGATGGAGAGTTGTCTCATAGGCACTCACACAAGATCTTCCTATATCTATGTACATACATATACATATTCGTTCCTTGTTTTATTTAGGAGGATTTTTTATTCGTTTTTGCTGTGTTTTTTTTCTATTTTTCGTTCTGTTTGTTTGTTTGTTTGTCTTTTTTATATGGATAAGCCCGTTTGAATAAAAAAAAAAGTATTCTCTGTAAGACCCAAACTATTGCATGTATAGAATTAAAACTTGGTACATATAATTGTATAAAATAATTGATTGTAGAAATTAAAAAAGGGTCAGCAGTAAGTAATTTTCTGTGTATGCAATAATGGCAAACACTTCAGCTTTATTATGATTTAGATAATGGTTAACCGAATCGACTCACGTGACTCTGGTTTTTGTGTCGCTTTTATCATGGTTAAACTTTTCGTGAATTAGTTTTTTTCTTCATGTTTTCAGAAAAAATGCACGAGAAGCTTACATCAGAGAAAGTATCCGATAAATGCAGCACTTTCTTGAAGGCGGGTTTGTATCAATTATAGTTTATGATATATAATTGTACCCGACTAAATTAACGATGAACAAGTCAATTCTGCAATTAATTCGACCATCTGAAGCGAATGACATTACCAGAAATGACGACTGGTTCTATATCTATTAAACATCCATCTTAAAGCAACTAACATTTCATACAAGAGAGAGGTTTTGGTACATACAGTTTTACACCATACTTAACACAAAAGACAACATGAGTAAAATTGATGCTTTGGTTGAAGTAAATTGCTTTTTAAAACACCAGGCTTGTGTTTCACCGAGAGTCATACATGTATACATTTCTTTAGTTGCATGGATTATCTGCCCAAGGGCACACCAATCAAAAGTATAAGTAACAAAATGTTGTATTGTTTTGTCCTGAATATTCATGAAATATCTACCCTAGTCAAACTTAACATAAAGCGTGTTGTACAGTCGTTTAACCTCGGACGACTCCGCTCAATGTGACCCCGCTTCTCTCTTTCGTAATATTTGCAGGTACGAAATCGACCGAGTTTTGACGAATGACGTCGTGCATAGTTATGAAAGAACGAACGTCACAAAAGAAAAACACAACCGTTAAATATTTGTTTTGACTGACAGACATTGAGACCAAGTACTTCAAAATATATTTTCTCATTCAAAGTCTTATCAATTTCAGACGATTTGAGAGCTGGCAGACAAAGAAGGAAATCATTACCTGCAAGTAAGTTAAAAATTACAAAAAAAACCTCAAAACACACGTTATTAATTTCATGAATCTGATATGTGTCTGAAGCGCTTTTCTGGATTTTTCTTCACCAGGAACGCCTAAAGCCTTATAGGTTAAAGCCGCGGAAAGAATGTTAGTCAAAGAACTATATTTGTCATGCCGGGACATTTTATAGTTTACCTTACGTAATGGGTTGCGCTCATTTTTGAAAGGCGTACAGCGATCGACCTGTGTACATCCGCTCATCCTGTGGTATTTGATGGATAGTTATTTCATGGGGTCGAACAAAATGTCCTTATTTTTATACAGCTGTCCACAACACAGTCACTTTTACGCAAAGAAAGCGTAACAATGACATCCAATTATTTAGAAACAATAGATATTAATACAAATTGAGCCCTCGTTAGATAACTGCTTCATAATATGTATTGCACTCCGACCCTATTATTAGTTTTAAACACATCTTTGTTTCAGATGTTTCCGGTGTTCCATTACTTCTGGTAACGGACGAGTCTGGAGTTTCAGATATGGCACTCACACATGAAACACAAGAGAAAAGTGAACACGAGAAAAGTGTGATGGCTAAACAACATGCTTTGGGCAAAGGAAAAGCAGTTCCGGCTGCTGAGGAAGAGGCTAGTTTTTATACCATGGCTATGTCGTCTGCGAGTAATCGGGATGAATTTCATGCAGTCACTGACACCAAATCACGCAGACGGGGTTCTCAGGTAAATATCCAAGTGATTTGTTTTACAGGAGTAAATTGTTTGGTATCGTTTCAAAGTAGAAGAATAGACACTCTAAATTAAATTAACACTTTGTGTTTCATAGAATATCAGAGAGAGGTTTTGTTTTTGCTGTTTGGTTTAATAATGTATGAAGAGTTCGGGGCTTCAACGATAGAATGAATACAAAATCAAAAGTAAACGAACAAAGCAGCAACACAACAATAGCCGAAAATATCTATGTAATGAATTCTATGATGAGTTTATTATTCATAATTTACACTGCTATTATAAAATATACATTGCGGTAATAAATAGATCAACTGATATGAAACGTCCTTATCTTGTTCGTTTGTTTTTGCCACAGAACATTTATATGATGTAAATAAAATTGCAAAAATATGTGTGTTTAGAAGCAGTTTCGTAGGTTTTTTTTACGAAACAGTACACAAATTATGAAAATAATATCATTTTAAAGAGTATTTAAGATTGCACTTTTTGTTTACAAACAGGTCTATAATATAGGTATTCAAAATAACTCTTGAAAATAAATTTTAGACTAGTTGATTTTCCATTTTTTTTAGGTCTGAAAGGAACGCTTTTATTGAAAAACGCCCATATACGCCAGACGCGCGTTTCGTCTACAAAAGACTCATCAGTAACGCGCGTTTCGTCTACAAAAGACTCATCAGTGACGCTCGAATTCAAACAAGTTATAAAAAAAACAACAAATAAAGTACAAAGTTGAAGAGCATTGAGATCCAAAAGTGTTGCCAAATACAGCTAAGGTAATCTATGCCTGAGGTAGAAAAGCCTTATTATTTCAAAAAATTCAAAATTTTGTAAACAGTTAATTTATAAATATAACAATATCAATGATAATTCATGTCAGCACAAAAAGTGCTGACTACTGGGCTTGTGATACCCTCGGGGAAACAAATCTCCACCAGCAGTGGCATCGACCCAGTGGTTGTAAATAAACTCATCATAGATACCAGGACTAATACCTTTTTGTTAAATTGTTGTGTCGAGTTGATATTAAAAAGGACAAATCTACATATATAAGTATGCTTGCAAGTTTAAATATAAATATTTCGTTACATATGTACTTAAATTGCATACTATATTTTGTCTTACCTTTTTCATGACAAAACTACTGAAAGACAACTCTGATTAGAGTATTTACAAAGAAAGCAATTACAAAAGAGCTGAAGAGAAAAAAGAATTTGGAAACTGGAAAGAGAAAACAAATATTCGAACCATATAACCGAAATAGTTATTTTCTTCATTAGAATCCGAATTTGGAATCTAAAAGTAAAGTGTGTAAATGCTATGCAAGTTTTAACCTATTTATTTTAATCACAGCCATCAACTATACCTACCGGTGGCAAGCATTATATTGATTTGGCAAGATTAAAGGAGGTGGAGGAATTACTTTATGAGACCAGTCAATTTCGAAGGTAAGTAAATCCTATTACATACTTGTTGTTCCGAATTTTTACGGATAACGACATTCGTGATTTTAACTGTACTGAGACAAAAACCGAGATGTCAGGGTTGTTCTCTTGTTGTAATAACCCGAATAATTCAGTGGTCGACCCTGCCACTCTCGACGATAATCGTCTCATGTAGCCACATAGAATGACTGAATTATTCGAGTTATTGTTGTCCAACATCGAGAACTACCAAAGTCCTATTCAAATGGAAAAATTAAAAGCTCAAACACATCAAACGAAAGGACAACAACTTTCATATTCCTGACTTGGTACAAGCATTTTTCTCAAGCATTTTTCTGTAGAAAATTGTGGAGTCCACCTGGATTTATAGCTATATAAACCTCACTTTAAAAAATTCACAAATTAATATAAACTTTTGATATTTTTTTTCAAAAGAACATATCATATATACAATATAGAGTTTTCAAAAATAAGGTTAATTCGATATAGTGAACATGGGTATATCTTACAGTTACTAAAGGCACAAAAAAGGTTTTTCATAGTGTATATCAAGGAAAAGATTTTATGGCAAGCACATATAACTTGATCGCTAACAAAAATCCTTTAGGTCAATTCAACACCTTTATGGAGATTGGTTAAAGATGGCCCATAAAGAAGCCAGTTTCGCCATGAGTGTAAATACAGCAATACTGAAATAATTAGTCTCCCTTAGTTTTTAAAATGTAGAACTGGTGGTTTTGAAGGGTAGACATTTATTCTCCAAGATTGCTCTGACGTCCTGCGGCCTCTATTTAGAAATGGCTGAACGTTTTTACTGAGTATGTTGGTAAAAGAAACTTTTGATAAATAAATTATTTTAAATACTACGTTTGTTTCATTCCTGCTCAAATTATGGAGTTTATGATAATCTGCCAATTCCCTTTTAATCAAATTGCATTTAGAATGTCACTATGAAAATCATTCTAGACTTGATCGAATTCAAATTTTTACAGAAACTACAAACTTATTGTGAACAATATATTATCGGTTCAAAAACTCATCATAGATACTTATGAGACGAAATCCCTCATTAAAAGACTAAAAAGCGACTTTCGGATCAAAACCAAAAAATTATATAAAAAGGGGGAAAACTAACTTAATTCTTAAAAAATATAAAAATTATCTTTGTCGTAGAGATATGGACTAATGGTTGAGCTATTTTGTCTTGATATATGAAACAAAGTCGCACCATTACGTTGTTTTTAGACAACTATTGAACATCTTGTTTCCCTTTCGGCCCAGTCAACATACGTGCAATGAAAATAAACATGAGGTGAAAAAATTTTATGCAACAAATAAACATGACAAATACTCTGTTCAAGGCAACAAATTATTTCGCAATCTGAACAATTCGTGGGAAGTTGTTTTGGAACATACATATATGTAAATATGAGATTGTAAAGATATGTAGGTATATATCTACACATATCACACATCTTTTTGAGTAGTTCATGGTCTCTTTCGACTACCATGACTCTACATATATCGCTAAAGAAGATATACTAGAAATAGAAACACTGCACATTTCACAAACGATTCACATGATAATGATGAAAATTTGAAATGGATCAAGTCGGAAATTAATTGTTCTCACCAAAATACCTCACATTCATTCGTCAGTTTTTAGGGACCATATCACCACGATGATCTTCCGCCGAAGTATGTATTTAACACTCGGCATCGACACAATTGTTTTCTGAGTGTCACGTCCATTCAGTAGTGTACGTTTTGATGTACGTCATAATCCAGGCTACAAAGACTTCGCTTGTCATTTGGATCTTAATCACTCTGCTGATGTTTATAACAAATGAGCAGACGATAACATTGTGTTCTTTTTATAAAGAATGTCACCCGATGTCGAAGAAAACGTGATAGTTCGTCAAAAATAGTTCATGTTATTCCACTTCTTTCGTTTAATGTATATACTATAAACATTCCTATATCAAAATGTACGTTTTATAGATACACATATATTTATTATTGCACACCATGATAGAATTTAAACAGTAGGAAAGATATGTTTTGGGCATTTCCCTCGACATTGCCATCTTTATAAATACTTCTCAAGATCCATATTATCATATAGTCATTGTGTCATATGGTGACCATATGGGTTGTGTGGTAATACGTTGTTATATTCATGAGCTTTCAGTCTAAGACATGCTAAACTAAAAGCCTAAATTCTGTGGCGGAGGAGTATATGAATGATTTGCCAGTGCACAACTAGACGAGTTTGACACTACGGGCTATATGCTGGTGGAGCATACCGGGATAAGTCATTTTTTCATGGAAGTAGGTCGCGGAGTAATTGGTTGTTCTATTGGAGTAGATTCTGGACGTCCGTATAAATTCCCACGTTGTGCCAACATATTTCTTTCGTTCCTTCTAAACTTTGCTCTTCTGTTTTGAAACCAAACCTTTAAAAAGACAAAGAAAAATACCTTTATTGGAAAGAAAACATTATATTTTACCACCACACTTTCGACAATAAACATACAACAGCAAGGTTGGGGCAAACGAGTAAATTAAAAAAGGGGAAGTTGTTTACAAAATTTTAAAGAAAACAGATATGAGAAAACCATCAACGCTTGGCAAGGGAAAACACAAGATTGTTTTTTTCCTATATTAAACGTGTTTGAATTCTTAATAATGTGAAACATAGTAATTGAAAAGATTTTAAAATTGCTAGTTATGTTCATTATTCTTTTTTTCATTTCATTTCTTGCTGCCTTCGTCACTATTATGTTTTACCCATTGTAGTTCATGAGTAACAATGATAGTTTCCAATGTTATCGTTAAAGGGGGCGAAAGATACAAAAGGGATAATCGAACTAATAAGACAATGCCATGGCAAAAAGCATGAAAAACAACAAACAACTGTATACATGTAGGTACTTATGCACTCATCAGTGATTTAACTGATTATAGAAAACAGATACTTAAATACCAAAAATTACAAACCTGTACTCTTGCCTCCGCTAAGATTGACTCTCCTGGCTAGTTCCTCTCTAACAAAGGCATCTGGGTAATGTGTTCTTTCAAATTACTCTCTCAAATTTGCTGCCAGTTGTGTACTTTTAAAAATGTGGTTCTATTACGTCGCTGCTTTCTTCGCCGTTTTCCGTCTTTGTCGTCCTTGTCGTCTGTGTCTGTATCTATAAAACAGATCATTAGAGGTTTTTAACTTATTTATTTACAGAAAAAAATTGATGCGATCTTAGTGTTTCGCATATTTCAATGTTTTAAGAATGAAAAATTATGAAAAAAATCAGTGCCATACCAATGATCAAGTCAACACAAAATGCGGACTTGTTTCCTCCGAGGACAAAACGACCACCGAGGTTACAGTTACCCATACTCAGATTCAGAATTCAACTGATCATTTATCGGATTTGGTACTGATTTCGAGCTCTAAAAAAGGGGTTATTACCAAAGGTACCAGCAGTGTCATCGACCCGTGGTTGAAAAAAAACTAATCAAATATACAAGACTAATAATTTAGAAAGAAGTCATAGTTTGCCTTTGAAACAAAAGAACTAGATGCAATGTACGAATTTTACAAATACTTATCAAAAAAAAATAGGCGGAAGTAAAAAATGGAAGAATCAAAACTGTAGAGATCAAAGAGAAACGCTGAACATCCTGTTAAATTTGGGTGAGTGTTATAAAGAAAACAAAAACAAGAAACCTCAATAAGGCATCAGAAGCATATTCTGTTTATAAAATGACAATTTTAGTGTGTGACTGTTATCAATGTCTTAATACTTGAAAAATACTTTATGTATATATATAAAAAATTATTAGAAAACAAGAACTTTCAAATTTAATCAGTTATAATCATAAGGCGACTTGTTTTTAAATACAAAATATGGTTAGTCTGAAAGAAAAAAAATGTATAAATCTAAAGCCACAAACAATAAAAGACTACCTAAAAAAGTTGTTTAAAAATAAACATTGACCAACACGAATCGCTTTGAAATCGAGAAACTCGGATACTCGGATTCCTGTGAAAGATGTCAGATATTTAGTTGTGTTGGGACCTTTATAATTCCTTATTTACAGTGAGACTCAATTATAAGACTGGGAAATAAAAATTAAAATTACTAAAAGTAATATTAAGAGAACTACAATTTTATTATTTCTTAAACTCACATGTTTTTATTTTTGTAAACGAAAATTAGGAAACAAAAATAGGAACATCATATATATACGAATAAATTGAAGAATAACAGACAAAACAATGATCAAAAAAGAAAATACAATTTATAAGAAAACATAAAATTCATCATATATTCATGAAGATATTTTATTAGCACGAAGCACGCAAGTACTTTGTATTATGGGTATTCAATTGAAATTATTTGAAAAATAAAAGACAGAACTGTATAAAAAAAATGTAATTTCTCAAGTGGTTATCTTCTTTGAAAAGTAAAATGTTCAACTTAATTCTTTGTATGTTTATACCTTAATCACCAAACCATTGACCTCATATTGGCTTTTTTTTCTTATATCAAAAATAAAATATTTCTCTTACAGAAGTATGTACGACTTAATTACACGTTTTCCAAGATTATGGATGTTACTAAGATCTTTTTAATTTTCTAATATTGAAGTGCCGCCTCTTATTTTTTACAACAGGTTCTGAAAATAAGATCTGGAAATGAAAATAAGCAATTCAATAAATTGTTTCTCAATAAAAAAGCGAAGTTTTATTTTCAAATATAAAACCCATATTCGAGTTTGACCAAAAAATAATGCTTACTTGAAAGCAAAGTTTAATTTTTAGTTTGTAATATTTAAAAATATAATGTTTAGTTCTTGATATTATTTCTAAGTATGTGTTTCGTGGGGCGAAAGCAAAATTAGGACCCTCAAATGCAAATGTCGAAACTATATATATAAATCAAATCCTACCACATGTAAAGGGCATTCCTCTCTGGGTATGTATATAAAGTATTTGGGCCCATTTTTTTTTAGTATATATGTTATATTTCCTAGTTTTTTTGTTGATATAATAGTAAATGCCATTTATTGGTAAGAACAAACAGTTTTTTTAATAATACAAAGGTTTTCGAAAGCATAAAAAAAGTACGAAGAAAGGGGCCCCAAAAAATCCCATCACAAGTTTAACGGTCGCCATATTTAATTGGTTTCTTCCAGTTATATTGCCTCAATTTAATTATAGAGCGCCATTAACGAATGTTATATGTATATGAAATGAGCGTCTGTTATACTTAAACATAAGTCTCGTTTCTTTGATATATTTGTTTATTAAGGTTTCAAAACTTTAAATGTCAAGATAAATATAAGTATTAAAACTTTAATATCACACTAATCATATAACTTATTTACTAATAAAAGTATATGTTTTGAACCGTATCATAACTTTATTCTTTTTACCTATGTAGTGTAAGACATAACTACATTTTTTTTGTCATGACTTTGACCGTGCAGAGAGGGCCTAGGTGGTAAGGCATTTCTTCAAAGTAACGTACATAAAGAGTCAATAACCACATTCCACTACGCTGTTTATTTGTTGCTGTTAAGGATGTACTTAGGTGAGTTTTGGAATTTGTGTCAAATTTTCTGACTCCTTGGTGTTTTTCCATACAAAACAAGGTAAAATATTTTGCCCTAACACCCATTTATTTTTTCATATAAGACTAAATAGCTCATGAAAGGTCATTTACCAAAATTTTAGAAGATTCTTAATTTTCTTTCTTTTGTTTTGGGACCCAAATGATACCAATGCAAACATAAGGTAAAAGTCCGAGTCAGCCTTTTCCCGCCATATTTTAAATCTCAAATATCTCGAATAGGAGGTCCATGACCTATCAATATTTTTTAGCTTATTTTTATCCTTAAAGAATGCTCTACAAGCTTACAGTATCAATTTTAAATTCTTGATTTATTAATTTTCACCTAACTCACCTAAGTACATCCTTAATTGAACGTAAATGAAATCCTGTTTTTATTGCATAAGACTTATATATCTGAAATGTTTGCAATTAAGTCTTTTTATCCTTCATCACAACAGATGATTTTATAATTAAAGGAAAATAGTAGTATTATAAAACCGATATCTGATCTATTGTTTGATTTTTAAAAGTGCTCCAAATTTAAGTATTATAGAAACTAATCAGAATGAACGAAAGAAAACCGAAACACTGATAAAACATAGCATTGGGTCTATAAAAGGGGTATATTAGCATGTTAGTGTTGTTGGTATTTTTAATGTTTACGTTGCAAAAGCATATTTTGTTATATATTTCCAATTCAACCGTGAAAATGTTGCACTTTTTATTGTTGACTAAGTGACGAAATTTTCAGATAACTAACTTGAGGTTAGTTCAGACTTGCATGGTCTGTCAAATATTTAAATTGATCAACCAGAAAACATTCCATTTGACTAAAACCTACTGAATCGCATGTATTTCATTCTTAGACCACTTTCTCCAATATTTTTTCTCTCTCATTTTTTCTATTATTTACGTTTTAGAACCTTTTTGTCCTCTTCTTTTTTTCTGACTGTTGTTGAAGATACAAAAATGTCTTGCAATTTCTTTTTGTGACAAGCGAGACAAATCTTCTTGACTTTAGTGTAACAGAAAATTCTTTGGGAAAAAAACTCAGAACTTGCTCTTATTATTGTGTTAGGGCCAAATCTGTTTTACGTTTATTAACGCTTTAAAAAAAAGTTTGGACGTTATTTATATAGGATAATTTATAAAACTTTTATTTTCATATTTGATATAAAAAACATATTTTAAGAGATCACAATATACTTGTGTCTGTCCGTATTTTTTTCTTTCTTGCTTGCTCCTTGAGCAAATAGGTTTGGAATTTCTTGATAAAGGTAATCCACCATGCATATTTTATAAAATTTTATTTTCAAATTAGATGTTAATACATAATTTTAAGAGCAATGCAGATCACAGTACTTATTATTAGTCAATGTATTGTTCCGTCTTTCTCCTTGAGCTACGTAAATATATAATTGATTTCTATTCTGCACAACAATCACACATCAGAAACCTAATTTTATTTAGCCTACATATAATTATAGACTTTTATGAGCGATGCATATCATATCTATTTCATCTTATGATACATAAATATATTTATATACAGCACAACAATTGCACATCAGAAATCTACTTGTATTTAGTCTTAATAGTTTTGGCACCATCGTTTATATTGCATAACAATAGGGATAAGTTTTTAAACTGCAGCCTATTTTCTAAATAGAGTACCCTTTATGGTAAAAAAAAATTGATACTATGTTGCAGCTTAATAAGTAGAATAACCATTAAAAACGTTTAAAGCCGCTGCAATTGTTTACAACTGTCCTAAATCAGGAATCTGAAGTTCAGAAGTTGTTTGTTGGTTCATAAAATGTTTCTCGTTTTTTTATAAAGATTAGACCGTTGGTTTTCCCGTTCAAATGGTTTTACACTGGCAGTTTTTGGGGTCCTTTATAGCTTGATGTTCGGTGTGAGCCAAGGCTCCATGTTGAAGACCGTACTTTGACCTATAATGGTTTACTTTTATAAATTGTGACTTGGATAGAGAGTTGTCTCATTGGCACTCATACCATATCTTCTTATATATTTATTGTCAGGCATAAACAACACATATCTATGTATGTTTGGCCTCACTACAGTATATAATTCTACTCTCCATATGTTGGTACTATAATGTATGTACTTGATGTAGAGTATGTTCGTTTTTTTTTTCATCCGTAACTGCTCTGCACTCGCAAAGTGTCAGTCATCGGGGATTGAGACGTTTCTCAACTTCAAAGGCGCCACGTTTCTCTCACAAAACCCTTCTTCTGCAAATTTTAACATACTTCACTAGTAATTGATTTCTATACAAAAATATTTCTACTGGAACAAAAAAGTATGTATAATTGAAAATGTGGATATTTTTGTTGACTTGATGCTGGATTTAAAGGGACTACACACGTTTAACGAGATAAAATAATGACATAACATATTTTTTGTTTTGATTTATAAGTCTGATTGATACTATTAGTTTACTATAATTACATATACAGCTATCATAATAACCAATCAAATTTAATCAAATCTTAATTCTCGTGTAACCTTAAACTGTTATGGAAAATAGAATTATAAATAAATCCTAAATTTTTTAAAAATTTACATTCTGGTTGATTTATAGTATGAAACACATAAACAGGTATAACATACCATTTTAATAAACCCGTTCTACGACTGAAAATATGTTATAAGTACCGAGTCAATGGCGAATGGTAACATAAGGACAACACTCAAAGATAAAATGGGTCATCCATTCATCCCTATTATTTGTGCATGTGTAGGATTGACAACATTCTTTTACAGTTAGGCCATTGAGCACGTGCATCACTCAGCAGATGATGATCTGTATCGTAAATATATACACATTGATATTTAGAGAAATGGTTAGTTTGTTTACCAAAGCCAGTTTTACATAATATGGTAGATTTTCGAGACAGTGGGTTGGAAACAGCCAAAAGCCCATTGTATACGATATGCCTTATATTTCATTTGTTTTAAACATGAGGTAGAGCAATTGTTCTAAAAAAGACCGTTCTAAGGGTCCACAATGGAATAGAAATTGGTCACCTGAGTGGTATAACAACAATTTTTGTAGGGGTCAGACGGGTGTCTCAAGACAAATGCAGGCAAAATTGTTCGACCCTATATATCCAGCAAATAAAAATAAGATGAAGCATGATTGCCACCAGATACCAAATGGCATAGAAGTTAACAACTGCATGTCACCTTTTTTCAACTATTTTTAGAGGCAATTAAAAAGTGTCTTGCATCTTGAATGTCTTATTAGCATCCAGATTAAACAAGGAACCGTCTTACAGTTCTTTATCTGGGAATTTTTGTTTTGTTCAAATGTCCTTTTTATGTATATTTGATCGGTTTTATTTTTGTTTTTGTTTTGACAAAATAACAGATACCGTACCTATAAACAATTCTATAGTAGACATATCTGAAACATGCTATTTATCGTTTATCTGTAAAGATATACTCTGATAGCATAATTGTAATTTTATCATCCGACCATCTCCTTGGAGATAGCTCTGAAATTTTCAATAAATAATTGAGAATTATCAGAGAAATATTTCGATAATTCTGACGTAACGGTAAAGATTGACTGTCCTGTCATAATTCGGGTGCAGTAGTTTATTTACATAAATCTAAAGAATGCCGAATAGTCGTCTCTTCGGGATATCTTGGCATTATGATTGGACTGCCTAAGTGTTTTTATTCTCACTGACATGTGTTTGGGAGAAATAATTACCGATCAGAATACTTCTCAATCATTAATCACTTTAAAAATGATTCTGTTTTCTTGTAATCTTCCGGTGATACGTATACGCGGCTCTCTTACAAATGATGCCTCAAATAACAGTTTTTATGTACAAAATGGTTTTCTTATCAAACTAAAGTGATAGTGAAACTCCATCAATTCCACTCTCTTTAAGATTATAATCGGTTTTTATTAACTATGAAATCGTAGATTGTTTAATAAAGCATGTGTGCAACACTTGTACATCATGTATTTCTACATGCTGCAACCACTGCCCTGAAGTAGTAACTAGTCCTGTACAATATATATGTATATGTTGATAATTACATAAAATCGAGCATTTGTTATGGGTAAGCAATTATCATGATTGATCGCAGCATGCGAGGTCTTTGAAATTTTGCTTAACATTCAGTTAAGGGACACCATTGACCATATAAAGTTTTACCCCAAAACAGAAAACCAAATGAGATAAAAAAAAAATCCATCGAAAAATATTACATATACATATTAGACGATGACAAAAGTGCTATTTGTCTTAACTCTTGTGTGATCCGAAACATAAGCAGCCTCAATATGGGAGCAGCCACAGAGGCTATAGTCATAGAGTAGTACCATATAACTACATAACATAGAGAATGGAAATGGAGAATGTGTCAAGAGACAACAACCCGACCACAGAGTAAACACACAGCCGAAGGCCGACAATGGGTCTTAAAACCAGCGAGACAATCCCACACTCGCAGGCGGACTTCAGCTGGCCCCAAAAATGCGGCGGGGTTAAACATGTTTAGTGAGATCTCAATCCTATCCTTATACCTCTAGCCAGTACCCCAGTTCAGTTTTAACGCAGATGAATATATTATGTCAGTTACGGTTAATTATCATAGTTTTATAAGGACTTTTTTTACAAGTCTAATTGTTAAGTTGACAAACCTGGCACACCAATATGAAACCATTTTTGATTGAATAGTTGTTTGTTTTTACGACACCTCAACACAAAAAAGGCTATATCACGGCGATTCTTTTTTCGACACACCCTGTTTAGAAATTATTTTTTCTCTCCCACATGTGGCCATCTTGTAGGTTTCCAACCAGCTTATGTATCTGTAACAATACTTAGAACATCTAATACACTGGTTTAACTGTCAAGATATCAATCTATAAAGATGTTGTCTTTAAACGTTTATGAGCTTTACTCTGATTGAAATCGTGGAAAATATGGATTTCTAATCTAAAACGTCAAAAATTTTACGTGCTTTTCTTGACAATTTTCTCAGGCCTATCACATTGTCTTCTGCTTGCTTCACATTAACGAGACCTACCGTCTCTCCCGTAGATAGTGAAGACTTTGGTTTAAAGTTCTTTTAATGATAACAATCTTTGAGCATGCATGTTAAATAGATACTAGTAATATTAATATTTTTTTGATGATTCAAATTTGATTATTTTTAAAATTTACGATAATATAAACATTATTTTTAACTCGGTTTTTATGAAAAACTTAAATTTGTTACAGATGCAGCTATTCTTTTTCTGAAGCTTAACAATTTCAATAGTCTTTTAAATTCTTATCTTTGTGGGCATAGCATCAAATTCATTTTTAATATGTCTTTAAAATCATTCAGGCTATCAAAACACAATCCCATTCTCAGAATCTCTAAAACAAAAATTGATTGCAGTAAGTTAATTCTTTCAGATTATTATATAAAGTTGTAGTTTCTTGGATATAAAAAATTTGAGATACCCCAAAACATCAGAAAATGATAAGTATCAACTCAAAAGGCCTTCGGTAAATTACTAAAATTGCAAATTTTGAGTTGAATTTATTACAACTGTAATACAGCAAAAGGGTTATATCAATGCCCTCGCCCACAGAAAAGGTGTATACCAATCATTGAATGTTCAATAACCCAGAGGGCCATGTTGGCATCTAGAATGAGACATCTGGCAATCAGAATATGTTCCTCTCACATAAACATTGACATAATGTATTCTACTGACCAAACAACTCATCAACACAAATGTATATTGTATAGTTTCAATGCCAAATACCTATCCTTTATGTCATGTATATCTACAAGTATTAGTTATTAAGTTGATTTGTAATTTACAGTTTCAGAAACTAATGCATTCCGAGTAATATTTACGAACGCGTACATTAAATTGTCTTAAGTCCTAGAAGCAACTTGTTTTCCATCAATGATTTAAGATTATTTTATTTTGGTGTACGAAAAAATGAAATTATCTATAGCCCTTTAGATTCTTAAGCTGGCGATTGTTTATTTGTTGAATATATAAATTGAAAGTGACGGTTTAGTTATTCTGCTAACTGCTTATCAAAGTAAAGGTGCACTTGTATGAAAGTCCACAAAGAATGTAGCATTTTTTGTTATTTACAGCAAAAACGACTTCTTTATAAACTACAATGTGCATAATTTTTTCAACAAAAAAATAACAACTAAAAAAAACCCAATACATCCTTCTTTGAGTCTTCCGTGTAGTTTAAAATAATGGCGGAGTCACCTTTTCGTACTCATTTAGCATTTTTTTTTTTATTATTCAGCATACGATATTGGAATCGACAGCCATATTTTGTTCTGCGGGACAACAGGGGATATGCCAAACTATTTCCCGCTGTTTTTACATAGGAAATAGAAGTTGTAATGAGGGTCGTAAAATCTATGTAATTTTGTTTCTCTAACATGTGGTGTTAACTTTAATTAAGGCAAAAACTACCAAAATAAAAAAACTTTTGTACATGTTATGGATTACAAAGAGCGATACACTGTTAAACCTGTTTTAATATTACTCAACACACAAGAAGTTAAAATGTAATTGCTTTGAAACTATTATTGCATTTGTTTTCAAGATTTATTTCGATTCCTCTTGGAATATAAACAAAGACTTTTTTAATTTCAAAAAGAAAGATATGAATTAAACGTGGTGTGAGGTTCACATCAATGAGACATCAACCTAACGATGAAACAACAAAATAATCAAAAAGACCTCTTTGGGTAAACGGACATTTTTCAACTATAAAGAAAATGGCTATGCGAGAGTTCCGAGCTATTTTGAATGAAGGATTTCTTCTATTTTAAGAGCTATTATTTGACCCTTGCTCTAAATAACCATATTAACTTCTTTCTCACTCCATTTCTAATTTAGCGTTTCCATTTCGATGTAAAAACCAGAACATTAACTGGCCTGTAAGGACATCATTTGGTACAATCATGGATGTTATACAAGATCCGTCGAACAATATACCAGTAGGCCCTTTTTGTAAAATGTACCAGAAAGTTTTACTTTTTCTATACTAATACGTCGTGTATATTTCCAAAATAAAAGTTTGTTCAAATTTCTAAGTATTCGCTATTTTCAGTCAGGAATATGACAGTTGTTATCCATTCGTTTGATGTGTTTGAACTTTTGATTTTGCCATTTGATTGGGGACTTTCCTTTTTGAATTTTCCTTGGAGTTCAGTATTTTTGTGATTTTACTTTTTAAAACTACCTATATTTCTGAGAAAATTTGTTTTCTTTTCCTTTAACTTTATAAACTTTATTATAATTTGCAAACGATAATTGCATCATGAAAAACATATATCAATGTGTTCTTTTGGTTCTTATTTTCCCGTTTTCTATGTTGTAATCTATTGGCATTCATTCTGAAACAAATAGTGACCTTCAAACTTCAAAAAACGATTATTATTTATCATTATTTATCTTTCCTATCGATTATCTGTTTAATTGCTCTAATTCATACATCGATTATAATCGATTCTCAGAACATCATTATGAAATTAAATGGTACAAGAAACAAATTTCATTACATATTGATGTATATATGATGTATACCACATTCCTTGCACTTTTGTTTTTGGGGAACAGTATATAACATACTTCCAGTATATTAATTTTGTCTATTTCTTTTGACAAACGAATTTCTGGACATAACTCTGATCGTAAAACATTACAAAAGACATTACCCTTGTCTCTTAACGTATTTTCGAGTGGCAAGCACAAGTTGATGACAATATGCAACAAGCCACAAAAAAGTAAGAAATACAGTTTTATATGATTTATGTTGTTTTTGTTGTAAAAATTACTTAAGTTGCATTGCACTATCACAAAGCCAGTACATTAAGATATAACAAAGCATAAAAACATATGGTTATAAAAAAGTATAAATTAACAAAATACCTAACTCCAAGTTGAATTCAAAATGGTTACAAACAAGGCGATGTCCATAAAAACCGAATAAGTAAATCGAACTTTATCAATCAACAGAACAAGTTATATTGTCATATTCATGATTTGGTACGGGCATTTTCAAAAGAATTAGTTGGCCGTTCAATTACTTTGTCGTCTGTTTTAGTCTGCAAAGGTTGTTTGGATTTATATTTATCATGTTTATAATAACTGTATATTAATACACATTTACTATAAATTCTAATGATACTTTACTTATTCGTGAAAGAAGGGACATGTTATGTTTGACACAAAATCATTAAGCACACTAGCCAAAAACCCAGACACTGTGACTGAATGGTGCAATTATTGTTGTTCTTCATCTCAAAGTCGTATTAAGTCTTTAATGACATGCATAAACGTGAGATTTACAAAGAATAAACAAACTTATCTCCAATTTGTTTTTAAATATCAAATATATAAGATACATGTATCCTCCCCCCCCCCCTTTTTTTAGATCTTAATGTTAGTTATTACTTATATACACTGAATGATTATAATCAGTGATTATAGGCTTTACTTTACTCGTTTTCAAACATATATTTTAATTTCGCACGGTACTTCTTTTTTTCTCTCTCTTAAGTTCGAATAAATCTCTACAACCACAGTATATTTAAATGTACATCATAAAGAGATCAAACTCTCGTAAGCTCTTTCGCTACGTCAAATAAAAACTAAAAACATTCCGATCTTGAAAATCTCAAGTTTCTACAGAAAAATTTATATCCTTCTGAAGCTGACGATGATACATGAAAAGAAGATCGACTTGGTGCCGTTAAGACGGGCACATGTTACAAGACTTTTCAAGCTACATCGACCTTCAAGCTTCTATTTCCGGGTTAGTGTGTCTGTTTATATCTGACGGATTAAGATGCACGTGTGTTTTAATCTTTTAAGAAAATAAAAATGTGTCTTTTCAAAGATGTATGTATACCTACACGATATAATAATATAGAGAACGAAATTGTGCTTTAAAAGAACTTGACGTGTAATCATAGCTAACAATGTTGAGAAAGCGTGTAATTCAATTTAAACAAAAAAAATATAAGTTGTTGTTCAAACAATGCAATATTAAAAGCGCCTTTCCATCAAAGGGCTGTGCTCGAATCATGCATGATACATTCATATGAAATTTCGTATTTTTAATATACCATATTTTTAAATTAATCTTGATTCATTTTACATACAGCCTTTAAATTGAAGAAAGGACAAATGTAGGGAAAGTTGAAAACATCAATCACAGTATAGTAAAACTGATACAAATGAAACTCGAGCTCCAATAAATTACACCAATGATTATAAACAAATCTGTGTTTTATCTTTTATTGGCCCTTAAAGGTGCACACTTTAAATAAACAATACACAAACGAGGTAATAATTAGGAAAGTCTTATCAGCACTGGCCACAAATATCAGAACATAAGACAAAATTAACTTGCGAGATAGCTCATGAAAAATGCCGTATTTCAACTTATTTGACGTGAACGTGATTGTTTTGGGTATTAACATAAATAACGGAGCTTGTTAGAAAACTAACATAGATTTGTTTCGTTATTTATGACTTTTAGCTGTTATTATCTGCACGAGTTTGCAACGTTTAAAAATCTATCATTTCTCAACAAAGACGGCAATATATATTTCAACACTGCTTAATATTTTGCGATAATAATTATATACAGGTCCAATTTAGAACGAGGCTGCCAAAATTATGAGCGCCACACACGATTTACTTGCTTTTCCAGGTTTTTTGTAGTTGCTGATTTATTGATGAAAACGCGAGTACTGAAATGCAAGTATTTGTTGGAATCATGCTAAAAAATTAACAATGCCATATGTTCCCATCATATATAAATCAATGGAATATACTATCATAATCTCTTGTAGGTACAATGAACAATGACAGTCATGATTATAGAGACTTATGAAACAGAGAAACTTATCAAAGTACTTTGAAGTGTTAAAAATTCCACGAGGCATATTCACATATATTTAAACATATTGTCAATTGATGTAATGCAGACAAAGATTGCCTGGTTAAACAAAAATAGATAAATGAATTTAATAAATATTATAGTAACTTCTGTAAAAGACGTCGAGACACGATGAAATTTGAAAAAAAAACCCAGAAAAAAATGATTACGGCATTGAACTAACTTGTATATGAAGGTTTTTCTAAGATTATTAAAGTGTATCGCAACCATCTTCGACTAATCTCTTTCTCTCTATCCCTCTATTATGTACGGCCATGCTCATAACAGGTCGTTAATAGGTTCCACAAAAAATATTTTATTTATTTTGAAGATTACAGAGTCTTTTATAGAAAACAGAACTTAGAGCGAGCATAAGACTATCTCAAGGAATTTTAAACTTGCAGACGACCAGATGTTGACGATGTCTCACATTACACAGACAGAAAACTTTGTGTAAATATATCATTATCATGATGACAATATTTATCAACACTTTAAAACAATTGTTCAATTAACACTTCATGTATCAAACCTTGTATTATTGTTTGGTGTTATCGTAAAGGTTAAGGCGAGCATGATAGATGGAGTGCAGACTGCAAATTTGTCGACGCCATAATGGATATCGTGTTTTTAACGTTTTCTCTTTTTTGCATTCGAATATACCCCAACAGAGTACCTGTTATGACTTCTTATTTTCAAAAAGGGCTCAACCGTGTTCTTTTGAAATATTTTTTTTATTAATGAATGTTTCCTTTTTATAACTTATTGTTTCTAGGCAGTGGTGTTTTCCTTTCTCTTTATTTCATTTTTTTTTAAGGAATTAACATTTACTTAATTGTATTGAAATCCGTACACGCATTTGATTATTGAAGCCGATCACATCTATATAGTAAATACAAAATATATAAAAAGTTCAGTCGACAATCATAGAGTGATAATGTTATTTTAATGGTTCGGTTCATTATTGGCACATGTAATTATTATTTCATCCTACCTAATAATCACAGAGGTACAGATGTTATATCAACAACACACGCCAACCGAAATATGAGATCCTTAATTACTCCTACATTCGGATTACCGAACGCACCATTCCACAAGGGATTAACAAAATTCCCATGTTATGTCAAATGCTGACCCTGCAGACTTAATAGGCACCACGAACACACGAACAAGGATAAACGTTATACTAGATTCAAGATTCAATAGTTTATTAAAGTCCCACCACATACAAGTATAGATCTAAACACAATATAATATCAAGTACACAATATAAAAATTTAGAATGCATGTGCTCACTACGAGAGACTGTTATATACTATACAAGTCCTTGCTACGAATGAAAATCGCTATAATCAAATTATTTGATGCATGTGGATCAAGATATGTTCTTAATGGATTACGACCTTTTTTTCCCTAAAAAAAAATTTCTGATTCTCAAAATAATGAACAAAACATATTCTATTCAAGCTGAGGGGAAAAATATTTTGAATCCTGATTTTCCCCATACCTTGAAGTGTTAAAGGAGTAGGTCCGTAAGGACCGATTTTGGCCTCAAATTTCAGGTTCAACTGACGAAAGATTTTGACCACTTTTTAAACACTTAAGTGTCTATTTTATTTGAATTAATTAGTTTATGTAAAAGATTTTAACAGATTTAGTCATTAAAAATGATCCGATTCAAGCTCAAATATGAAAAATTTACCTGATATGCCGAAAAATGTCACTTTTCAGATGGTTTTTATCCTTAATATTGAAATGTAAGTTGTATTTTATGATAATACATAACATATATAAAGGTTGAGGATGAACACGGATGCGGCCACTTTCGTCTTACACGAAAACCGTCTAAAATTTAACTAAAATGCTAGAATTATGGGGATTTCAGTAATTTAGCATGACTTAATGGTGCTAGTACCGGATATATGTGCATTGTATTGTCAAAAACAGCCCATATTTATGTAGCAGAAGCATTCTACTGTCCAATAAATAACTAAAGGTTTACATTTTAACAATTTTGTAAAACTGCTATATTTTGGGGCCAAAAATGGGTCTTACTGAACCTACTCCTTTTTAACAAAATATGGTTGAAAAACTAAACACTCTATGGGAATGTTTGCTCCCTTATGGAAATATTTTTATGTTTTTATGTTTTATGTTTTATTTCTTATGTTTTGCTCCATGAAGGAATACATCAATTTTAATTATCTCTCTCGTATCCTAACATGCAATTCTAAAATTTCTGTTAGAAGATAACATATACATATTTAATGTTGGTTTTATTATTTCTTTTCTTTTGCAGGTCAAGAGTCAAGTTGCATCCTACATCGACATAGGACATTATCAAAGAATTATAAGAGGGGTATAATTGTGCCGGCAAAACTGAAAAAATGGCGACAAAATTATTTTGTCTTTTAGACAATTTGAGATAAAATACAAGCTATATCTTCATGACTGTACACAAATTTTTGTTGTGTTTCAGATAAAAAAAAATTATAAATCAGTTTTTAAACACAAATGACATAATAAAATGAAAGCTAAGTTATGCATAAAAATAAAGAAATTCCCTTTGTTCTGATTAGCTCGACATGGTGTACTTGATAATTTAAGCATTTGGTAATCTTTAAAATATCAAAAGCAAGGGGGAGCAAAATAATTGTTTACATGAAAGTCCTTGAAATTTTAATTAACCTTAATTATTTGTTGTTAGAAAGCAAAGAGTCTGCATGGTGCAAAAATAAAAACAATGTCAGTGAAGAAAGTACTTAGTAGCATATGGAAGGCATGTTTTGGCCTTTTGCTATGACAAATGGAGGAAGTTCGTTACCTGACAGTTTAATTAAAATCTGACGACAGATGAGGGACCAGTTTAAGTGGGGTTTACAGCAATCAATCTCTTTCGTATTTGCAATATTCAATCCACCGGAAATGTCAAATAGTTGCAATATCTTCACATGGATATTTTGAAAGTTTATATATATATATGACACGAGGTCTCTGCTCCAGGATTTGTATTGCTTCACAATAAAAAAAAGATCTAAAAATAACACTTCATAATGATTTGGTGTGCGCGAATCGCCTTTTCTGGTTCCCTTCATTAGAAACTTTCAAACCAAAAAGTTGATAAGGAAGAATGTAAATAAGGACATGAACACGCGAAGAGGATGGTTTAACCAAGGAGTTATACGAGATTTAACCTCTTTGGTTTATTTTTATGTCCGGATTCACTAGTCTGAAAGGATGGTGACATCATGTATATACACTAGTTCTTTTATTTTTCCCTCAGGCAAGGTTGACCCTCGAGGGTTGACCATTGATGAACTTGTATGTTCGTTTTAGGTTCCCTTTGGTTATATATAGGGCTCTTAACTTTTCTATGTATTTAAACATTCGTGGCGTTTAAAGGTTTCTGATTTCGGTAACTTTAAAAAAGCGCTTCGGATGCACGTAATTTATATAGTTTTATTGTGTTAACAAGAATATAAAATTAATTAATTTTAATAATATTCAAAGAACGGATCCGCTAGATGATATTGGTATCATACGGAGAACATATGGTAGTTGACACGAGTCTTTTAAGACTATAATTAATTCACAAAACTTTAGTGATGTACATTTTGGGCGATCTTAATAATGCTGATATATATTTTCGAATTGAAATAACTGGTCGAATAACCTATCTAATGTTGGTATAACTAAAAAATAAAAAGGATATTTGTATGAAATAAATATAATGACTTTTCTAGGGAAAATGGAAACGCGTGGTATGATAACACGGTTGTGGCACAATCCTTGAAAGAACACATTTCCAATCAGCTGTATTGAAAAGCTTTAATTAAATGCAGTGTATTTTTGGTACTTGCTTTTCTCATCTATAACTATGTCCCAATAAGCTCATGATAAACCATGATAAATTCAACTATCAGGAAAGAACTTTTCTATTGAAGAAACCCGACTTTCAGTGAGTTTAATCATAGTGCAGATACAACATAAGATCTAAAACTATGCATAATATTTGGTGATAATTTTAGATCATATGATTAACAAATCAACCAATTGAACAGTTTATGCTCCAATAAATAAAGATGTTTACAATCTCTTTGATTGTGAAATATCTCAATATTTCTAAATTTCAAAATGTGTATGGTCAGTCAGTTCTGATTTTGGAAATTGTCCCAAATAAGCGCCAAACCATAATTTTAAACGAATGGTTATGATGATAAATTATTATATACAATGCCACTTCCGTTTTTAATGATCCACTACCAAGAGTGTTTTGCTACTGTGTGGTACAAACGTGTTCTTGAGTTTATTGTAAATTTTGTTTATATCATTGAAGTGTTTGTTTTATTTATTTAATGAGCTGTTGAACTTCAAATGCAATAACAGATCGTTTTACTATCGTGAAGTTTTCATTCATCTTTTATTAGAATTCATCTTGAAAACTAAGGAAATGTTTGACTTTTATTGTGTTTTCTCGATAAATAATACCTTTATTACTATACAAGTTTCTATTGCATTTCAAACATAAGCTGCTTGTCGCTATTACACTGATGGAAACTTTGAAAAAAAAGCTCTTTTATTTTTTTTAATTTCGATTATAACCGAGATTTTATTTAAAACGGAAGTGTATAATAGGAGTCTTTTTCCTGTATTTTTGTAATAACTACGTGTTGTATGTATTTGATGTGAAATTTGAATACATTAATAAATAAACAGATTTGTTTAAATTGTGTAATAAAAATGCAGTACTCTAATTTGTAAAATTACATTATGTTGTAAATCTTGTTTGAAATATTTTCTTGGATAAAAATCAGACATTTCTCAGGAGAGTTAAATAATCCCCACTGCTTCAAATTGCCTGTGTTATGGACGATCGTCTGATATCATTAATATCATGTGGAGAACATCAGCAGGGTCCGATCTTATATCTATAAAACTGCTTACTCTCCAACAGAATAATTTTATCTATACAAAATCTTATAATTTACTTATTTACGACAAAAGAAAAAAATATCTACGTATTTATTGAATGCTTTTCATATTCTAACAAGAAACAGCAAAATATTTGCAACACAAATAAAAAGTGTATATTATTTTCTATTTTCTTGTTTTTATTTTGAGATATACCTTTTAAACTACCAATTCGTCTGATTTAAGTTAAATTTCTACTTTGAATGCTCTTCTTTTTTGTTTCTATGGTTAATGTTTTGTTCTTCATTTCAACATGTTTACCCTGTTTCTCTTTTAAACTCATATTTAAAGCACAGAGTACTATTTGGTTTTTTTCCGCAAATTTAAGTTACAGACAATCATTGTTTTCCCACATATTCAAGCCACAGAGTACCATTGGGTTTTTTCCTTATATATTTAAGCCACAGAGAACCATATTTGGATTTTTCAACATATTTAAAACCCAGAGTACCATTTCTTTTGAATAGAGAATAACAACGATTAATTCTCTGCAGTATGTTCATGAATTGGTTTAAAAATGATATTGTGTTTCTATTATATCCCACTAAAACATAAAAATGATATGGTGTTTATAATTTCCCACCGAAACTTTTTATGAAATTTTTATAGAACCAAAAAAACTTACTTGAATTTTTTCCTGGGCTGTGTGGGGATATACTGTCGTGGCTGTCATGGCGTATCGAGGACTTCTCGTCGAGGTCTGTTAGTCCATTTCCATTAATATTCGGTGTGCAAGCCTGAGTAGGCAGTCCCGGCTGAGGATCAGTGTTAGCATACATAGCACAATTTTCGTTTGGAAGATCCTCCAAGTCCAATAAATGGCTTACAGAAAAGTTAGCCTTGTTGTTTTGAAAAGCTTGATGATAAGCAGAAACTTTGTCAAAATTACTATTAAACTGTTGTTCCGGTGTCAGAGTATAACTACTCATCTCTCAAGTGAGAAGTCCCGTGAAAATGGTTTCCCTTGCCTTGTTCCTTATAAAGAATCTCCTCGATGAGGGTGACCAGTAACACAAAAACGTGGTCTGGTTCCTTATCTCTCACATTAATCGGTATTTAAGTATCTTCTCATAGGAAATTGATGAACTCCGGAGACTTATTGACAGTACGGAGAACTTTTATTTTCTCTGTAGTCAGAACAGAACCACGAGGAAAGTCAAGCCTTTGAAAAATGATACCTTCGGTACTGCCAGCGGTGTCTCTTAATCAGCAGGGAATACGGTAAATAATAGCTCTATTTTAAATACGGCCGCCATTGGATAATAAGCGTACAGCAGGAGGGATCTTATCTCAGATTCTCCGCCCCTGTAAGTGATGCTGAACAAATAGAAACTGTTGTGGGGATTAGAGAAAAGTTGTTTTATCTTATCTTTTCCGAATCTGTATATTTATTTTTTACTTATATAATAAACTTGATGAAAATATAATTTATTCGTTTACCAAATATCAGCTTTTTAACTATTATCTTTGTGTTTGAAATTAAACAGAAAACTATTCTTTAACCATGAATTTATAATTTTAAAGATGTGATTGTTTTTATAAAAATGTCTCGTTTTGTATTAAAACAAGATTAACTTAATATTATGAAATGCTATAATTAAATTTGTTTACAGGTTACATTGTAATAATTACATCTATATATATTATTCCTGATATTCTTTAAGATTCTCAAATATCATTTGAGTCCGTTTAAAAATAATTTAGAAATAAAAATAACGAGGGAAAAAAAGGCATTTAATGTCTATGTTTCAACTGCGATTTCCTTTATCTGAATTAACAGATATAAAAAAAAGTTTGTCACGATGAAATATTTTTGGAAAATATACCCTTGTTTTAAATAGTAAATTTAACATATGATTGGGGATAATTTAGACTGTCTGCTATCAATGTGTACATAAAATAAAAAGCCACATTATAAGAACAATAATTGAAAATTTTCTATTTAGATGAGGATTTTATTACTGTCAATGGAACACAAATTCCCACTATATATACATATAACAAAAGCGTTCACGATCTCCGTTATTCAAATAAAAAAAGGAAAAAAACGTATGTTTATTTTTCAAAGAAGAAACTAGCCATAGACATCAAATCTCTTTTGTAATAGATTGAGAAAAAAAAAGATATCTAACCTACATCAAACGAATGTTAACCTACATACATGAAAGTTATGGCATAACCGATAGTTTTCCTCTTCATACTGATAGATAGTTTGACAAACTGGATTCATGCATACAAAACCAGAACGCATTTGTTAAATTGATTTCAAATAATAGAAAAAATGAATTTCATTAAAAACTTCTCACTGGTTGGTTTTAAATTCCTCTTTCGTTAATTGTCCTTTTTTAATTAAAAAAACCCACAAGGCATGTGTACCTCTTTTTTTTACTGTATTTAACACAGAGGACATTTGCGCTTAAATTTTTTTTGATACATACTGCATCATATATATGACAGAATATTACCAATGAAATTTTAATGCGTTGTTATCATTATTAATGTACAAATTTAAAAATGGAGACTATATTGTTTCAAAATTATTTCATGGAATGTCCAAGGAAATCTAACATGAATATTTATCAAAGCTTATTTCAATTTGTGGATATAAAAAAAAATGGTATCTAACCAATGACTGTTTCTACGTGAGTTTGAGCATTCTTGAAAGCAAGAAATTCATAAAGTTTTTGTTTTTTTGTGTCTTGGTTGTTACTATGAATTTATTCATATTCAAATAAATGTTGTCGTTTTCATCCGACACACGCCGCAGTTAGTGGTGGAGATAGACCTCTTAGAAATACAAATTATAAAAGTGGAGAAGTAAAAAGGTTATATAAATTAATTCCAACTCCGGTAAATGATGAGTGGAATCATAAAGCACCAACACCATTAAACTGTTATGTTAAATAAGCACAAAAGTCCGTCTAAAAAGTACACATGTTCCATAAAACACAAACGTCCTGCAATGCAAATTATACAGTAAAACATGATTTTTTTAAATGTTCGAGTTTCACAGGAAATATTAATACATTCCAATGAATTTTATTTTCTAAAATGAATACCGTTTTAAAAATCTACGTAGACACACACCACATTTGAATATAGTGTTTACTATCAGCATATACATGTTCACGCTGATAAAAGAGTAATGTATCATCGGCCCGTACTCGTTTTTTTTAACATGCTTATGAATTTCTGTTTGATTAACAAAGACCAATCTCCAAAATTACTCTAACTTTATTTATGATCACCAGTGGTAGTATTGAACATCTTTAAATGACTATCAAAATTGGTAAATTTAATAGGTATTCGAAATTCCATGTCAACCAAAATTAGTCTATTGCCGTGTAAAACAAATACAGTCTACATCATTATTCAAACGTTTTTTTGTATACGTTGTAAACCGTTTGTATATACACCCATCGATTTTTAAAGCTGTCTACATCAATCGTAAGCATACGAATAATAACAGAACAAACAATACCATCATTAGTAAGGAGAGATGCCATGCCACATCATAGGCGGATTTAGGGGGGCCCAGGGGGCCCGGGTCCCCCTTTTTGGGAAAAAATTTGGTTGCTTATATAGGAAATCACTGAAGCGTGACTGGAGCGGGCCCCCTCTTAGGTCAGTCAGTGGGCCCCCACTTATGAAAATTTCTGGATCCGCCACTGCACATGTCCTTACATAGGTATACTATAAAGGTTTGCTTCTGACTAAGACTAACACAAGGCTTTAGTTAACCGATTAAAAAAAAGTAAACATAAGGCCGTTATTTTTCTCGTTTGAATTGTTTTACATTGTCATTTTGGGGCCTTTTATAGCTGACTATGTGGTAGGACTTTGCTCATTCAAGTTGTTGAAGGCCGTACGGTGACCTATAGTTGTTAAATTCTGTGTCATGTTGGTTTCTTGTGGAGAGTTGTCTCATTGGCAATCATACCACATCTTCCTTTTTATATATATACTGCTTGTGAAGAAAGCATCGTAAATTAAACCGAAGAACAAAGACAAAATAATGCAAACGAAAAGAAAAAATAACTGTCCACAAAACAGTACAAAGAAAACGAAATACAAAGCAATCAACCATGGTCATAAATTGAATACACAATTCGTTTGTCCGTTAAGTGTGCCAACTGCGTTTACATATCTTTCAATGCATGGCCATTGTAATATTATAGTTCGTTTCTGTGTGTTATATTTCAATGTTGTGTTTCTGTTGTGTCGTAGTTCTCCTCTTATATTTGATTCGTTTCCTCAGTTTTAGTTTGTAACCCAGATTTGTATACTGCTGTTGCCTTCAGTATTCAAGATAACAGGAAGAACAGAATTTCGTACAGCATCGTATAGCTTAAACAATTGTTAATCTGTCACATGAAAACAGGACAAGTTTAACCTTCTGTGATACGGTTGTAAGATTATATATTATCCAGATTTGTATCTCCAAGCGTGAAAATGCATGGTGCTTTGAACTTTAGCCTCTGATAGTTTTATTTACATATTGCCTATATACCTATTTTACGCGTACCTCACATCTCTTTAATTCCTAGATATAGATTTATATTCTGTTATTTATCATAGTAAAAACTTCATAAGACTTTAAATATATCAAATCGTAAGACAGCGTTATCCATCTTTCTCTTTACTGATCGTCTGCTCACAGCACGAGCTAACATTCTTAGGTAAACTATCTTCTGTTTTTCAGAAAACATTCTCTTTTAATGCACCATAGAAGCAGAGAAGACATCGAATGGAAGAATAAAAAGACATAACATAACATGATGAGGGTATATAAAGATAGGAAGCTATGTAATTAGCAGGCAAACTCTCAGAGGATGGCTGACCCGAACACATGTTATAGACGCCATCAAGACTGGAGGGGCGGACGGATAACGTTCTGGATTTGGAGAGTGGTCGATCTTTTCGATGTTTTGATGCCAAGCAAAATCATTTGATACTTGTTGTAAGCGATTTTTTCATCGCTTGAATGCCTGTTTGTTTTATTTCTATATAATCTTCCAACCGCAATAAAACTTTTTTGTGCTTCATCATAGCATATTTAACTGAAATAATGTTATGGCTGTTTTCTATCACTAAAGAAAATATGGCTATATATAAAAGGGAGAGGAAAGGGGGGATGTGTCTGGGCGAGGACTAATGCTTTATTTAAGGATTAATACAAATTGAAAAATAGTTGAATACTTTAATCCTTTCTTAATTATATCAATTTTATTTCAATAAATGAACTCTTATATTTAAGTGCAGACTTTTTATGTCACTTTATGTCGTATGCAATTGACACATTTACCCTAAAGTGACAAATTTACAGATATATAGTTTTCAGCAAATAATAGATCGGCAACATGCTTACCCCAAAATTGCCAACTTTAACATCTTTGAATAAGAAATCATGCCAAAATCATGGCAGATATTTTGATACATTAGAAAATAATTTATAAATAGTAGTTGTTTGACATTTTTAAAGTTGTTACATTCAAAAAGTAAAAAATAAGTCTTAAATCAGAAATAAGACAAAACCGTAAGAAATAACGTATTTTCAAACATTTTTATGAAATCAACAACGAGACCAAAAGAACTTAAATTCGAATCACTATTATATCAAATGAAGTTACTTTAACGATCGTTAGTAATATATCATTTTTTTTTATAGCATAAATCAGTTGGTTTTTTTTTAAGTCTTGTTGCTGGAAAGAAAAATACTAAATGACACTTAAAATATTTTTTTTATATTGTATAAAGACCATGCAGAATGGAAGCGATGCGAATCATGTGGAAAATAAAATATGATGATCATAAAACACAAAGTAAGTAAAGCCTTGAACGAAAGCAAAGGCTTCAAAACGCACCCAAGCCTATTCTATAAATTGCAATTTGACTATGGTGGAATTGTTTTAAACTACTGAGTTTTTGAAGCGCGTAGTCCAAATTTGATTATGCATGATTCTGAGTTCTGCATGACTGATGCAATGGAAAGGTCTTATCAGAATTTTTTTTATATTCATTGTAGATAAAATTTTGATAAGCAAAGCAAATGTTTATATGGTATTCCCAACATTAAACTGTCAATTTCGCCTTTATCTACTTTTCAGTACCTTTACGTACGAATTGCACGCGATGAGTACCGGTGACGTGTAATATGATAAACGTGACAGACGACTGATAGCCCGGATGATAGGTCGCTTACATCCCTCCCATATCAGCATCAAGAAACATTAAAATGACAAACGAACAGCTAATCACACTTGTTCCGATGGTCAAGAAAGCTCATTAATTTTCACGGATGCATTTTCGTATATCATCGATGTGCCTTCATCATTATCTCTCGATAGAGGAAAGGTCATATAACACGGATTTGTCCTTGCCGTGAAGCATGTTTTTAAAATGCCGTGTGAAATAGCTCATACTCGTAGTCGATGTCTAAAAAATGCTGACTTTGGTGACTCCGTCAAACCAAAGAAAACTAAATTGAATTAAAAAAAAAAAGAGATATATCAGAAATTTGGCGACTACAACCTTTTAAAAATGTATTCGGATTAGTTTTACAGTAAATCTTCAGTTGTCTAAAATCTTCCGATTTCCCTTTCTAAAGTGCAATGTTAAGGCGTATTCTTTTTCTCTTTCATTTTTAGAGTTTAAATAGAAGTATCTTTTCTTGAAAAATATCCTTTATTTGAACTACTTTAGTTTTCCTTCTTTTTCGGTCTTAATTTTTATAGAATTTTTACGCAGACCCCTACCAATCTGATTTTTTATGCCATATATATATATATTCCATGCAGTTTGAATTAACTGCCCTTACCTTGCATATGATTCCTCGTTGCAAGGGTTCCTAATCGCATAGACGTCTTGACCTTTCCCTGCACGAAGCATTGAATTAAACGTCCCCAATCTGGTTAGACGTGGCTCCGACATCCAATGTACTCAAACCGGTGTCTGCATGGATCATGAGAAATATAATGATGTCAAATTTACATAAAGGGACAGGTTTCGTCTATGACAAGGTCAAAAGGTTACCATACACCAAGTTGAATTAAAATAAATCTGTATAACAACAATTCATGTATACAGCAACATATATAGAACTCTTGTCGATACTTGTTTGGCTATAGTTTTTGAGTGGCGAAAGTTCCCGTTTAACAAACATGACAAATAAAAGGCAAACTTATGTGTTCGAATTAAGTCTTAGACATCAGATGACAAAAAAACGAATACAGAAAAACAGAGACAATAGCTCATCTGCAGTACAGTTTATCTTGAGTCATGCGCTATAAGAAGTGTCATGGTTGCATGGTTGTCACTTTGTTTTTTTTATTTGTTCAGACTTTTTTTTATTCGACTATAATATACGATTGACGTGTAATGAATTATTTTGCAATTGAATTCGCACATAGTGCATACAAATTCGGTTACGTAATGTTAGGTTTGAACAGATGGACCGGAATTGGCTATTGCCTAATGTCCTTTTATGGTTGTCTAGCTCTTCAACTGTTGAGGTTCTTATATGATCCTGGGCTTCAGTATTCGACTTTGTGCGTTCTTGATGAAGATAAGTTCAGAAAAGAGCTTCGGACGCCTGAAATCAATATAATGCTGTTTTCATCTGTTTACAGGATCAGGTGGATACTGAAACTTGGCAGTATAATCTTCATTTGCAGTATCGTATGTAATACGAAAGACAACTCAGATATTTTTGCTTAAAACCAACAGTAATTAATTCGTTGAACGCGGTGCGTGGGAACATCGATATATACTGTATGTATGCACCAGATGCAGATGTAAGGGGAGTGCTGGTGCGCAGCCCTCTTATGAGGCTTCACATTGGATAAATGCATATAGACTTTTTACAAATGTTACTCCAAACGTTTTCCATGTTAAAACCCTGGACCCGCACTTGCTGCCCTGTCATATCAGCTTTTAATATCTATCTTTATCGATCTTTATTGCAAATTACACCCATCCTACAATTATACACAATACAATGCAATACAATGAAATACAACACAATATATAGAATAATGGAACATATTTTAAGAGTTCAATTATAAATTTATGTAAAAAACACAATCATAGGCTTGTCTGACATGGGTCCGACTCCCTCAGTTCTGAAGACTGCTTAATGAAATCTCCAATATGACAAACAAGTTCATTGTGCAAATGAAATGGTTTAATGATATTCATTTCAAAGGTATGTATAACTGAAGCAATGTATTGGACACGTTAGAATATCAGGTCCAGTCACGAATATTTACAAAGGACTTCTATCCGTCTGTCCTTTGTATTATAAATTATATGAAAATTTGCGTTGTAAGCACTATCGGGTCTAAATTTCTTGTATGACCAATAAATAAAAATCGTGAAAATTAAGGAAACGTTTATATCGTCTTTGGAAATAGCATTGTCCTTAGATAATTTTAAACGCTGCACATCAAATGGGCTTGTGTCTATGCATGGGTATTTTATTTCGGCATGGGGTTGGTGTCTCACTGCTGATTGGCCTACAATTCCTCTTATTCAAACGAGTAGGTTACACATTCCCCATTTCCATTCTCAATTTTAATCAACAATAGACGGATGTCTATGTAATAATATGTCAAGCTCGAAATCGCCACCAGTATAACACAAAATATATATTGCCAAAAATTTCCCATCAGGAATGTAAGTTCAAAGCATATAGAAAAGCAGTAAACAGCCAGAGAAAGAAAACATTGTCAAAAGTTCTTTAAAATGTGTGCTCAAACATGTTATGAACATTTATTGGCATATGATATTGATATCCTAGGCTGTTAATATTATCAAAATTAGGCAATAAACCATAGATGTCATTATGCAATTGAAATGCTTATTTTTTTTACATAGATAGAAGTTCCCTTAATTAAGTTATTACGGGTACTATCAAAGACATTTCTATCTATATACGCCTATGTAATATCTTAACATTTCGATAACAAATTATTAAATATTTTCAAATTAGCTGGAATGGTGTATTCCGTGCTAGAACTAGACTACGGCCATAGTATTTTAGTCTTGTAAAAATTGTTTGGTTGTCTAACGTTTTCTTGTTTTTCACATGTTAAAATGACTGATCATTGTTAAAATAAGAAGATGTGGTCTGAGTGCCAACGAGACTACTCCCGACTAAGACCAATGACGTAGGAGTTTACAGTTATAGGTCACCGTAGGGCCTTCTACATTGAGAAAAAAAAGAAAAAAAACACCAAACAATACCGTGTCTAGAAATAAGCTTTTAAGTCACGAACTGACGGTTGTAAAACAATTCAAACGAGAAAACTGACGGCCTGATATACCTTTGTAAAAATCAATAAACGAAAAACGAAAATGTTTAAACACCCAAATATTCTTATTTTCTGGGCCTATTTGTCTCTATTCTTTCTGTGGCTTTTGTCTCATTTTCCTGTAATATATAGCTAGGTCCATTCGTTATTTTTCCTTCTGTAAACCCGGTCATCAAGACCCCGTATATATATATAATTTTGCCCTTTGGCCTTTTTTAGTCTAACGTTTAACTGTTGAATGCAAGTTTTTTTTAGTTTGTTATGTATTTTGTCGGAAATTTTGGTTCATTAAAATGAACTAGATGATAGATATAGGAAGATGTGGTGTGAGTGCCAATGAGACAACTCTCCATACAAATAACAATTTAAAAAGTAAACCATTATAGGTTAAAGTACGGCCTTCAACACGGAGCCTTGGCTCACACCGAACAACAAGCTATAAAGGGCCCCAAAATTACTAGTGTAAAACCATTCAAACGGGAAAACCAACGGTCTAATCTATATAAACAAAACGAGAAACGAGAAACACGTATATATTACATAAACAAACGACAACTACTGTACATCAGATTCCTGACTTAGGACAGGTGCAAACATTTGCAGCGGGATTAAACGTTTTAATGGATCCATACATTTATCATAGATGAGCATACATTTTTTTTCAGTCTCGTCTATTTTCTGCTTTTTTGTTGGGTTATTGTCTCTTTGACACATTCCCGATTCCATTCTTAATTTTAGTTGAATTTGATTAACTTTTGGTACATTTATTTTGCAATCGGGTTTTCCATTTCCATGCGGCCCAAGACCACAATTAATGACCCCGCTTTTCGTAATATAGTTCCTTTTAATTAGAGTGTATTTTTCCTTATTTTTTTTTCTTTCCCTTCCTCACTCATTTCTTGGATTTTTTTTTGGTGGAAATGAAAGAAGAGAGGTGAAATAAATTTTTGGATGTTGTATTTTAACTTATTTTGATTTGGAATGAGTGATTAGGCCAAGTGCAAAAAGGTAATATTTACAGTTTTCGGAACATCTCTTGACTTGTCAATAGGGGTATGGATGTGTATTGGCTAAATTTGTAAAAGTGATTGCTACAATCTTTCTGAATTTTGGATATATATTTGGACTAGGACTATACATTACACACACAAAAAATTGGACAAAAGTGTATGGTGCAATTTTTTTAATGATGCAAAAGGTTATAAAGAACTGATAGAGGAATTAATTGTGGTCTGTGGCCATGTACTGATAGAAGGGAGATAATAGCCACAACCATTATAGCCTTGTTAGCTTTCCATACATTATTCAGTGCAAGAAATTAATTATATGATTTTTGTATTATTAGGAGAAAAGCATTAATTTTATTGGATAAAGTTTAACAAATAAAAATAAATCAATTAAACTCAGTAGCATTGACAATTTCTTAATATTTTGTTAAATTATAAATTTACTGCGATCCTGTTATTAGTTTATTTTTAGAAGACGAAAAACATCTGATTAGTGTTTATTATGTCAAATTTTTCAGATTTCGAAGAACCTAAAGTTTTTAGACAGCAGCCGATTACAGAATACAAATTATGAAGATGTAGTAAACACACATTTTCGGTCCCTCTTGCCAGGGAACTCCGAAAATGATAAAATAGGGCTAAAAAGATGAAGATGCTGGGTTTTACGTACTGCATCTTTGTTTTGAGTTCATTATTATTTTTGTGCAGTTCAGTCCCTCAAACATGTACTGGCAGGGAAATATTCACAAATAAAAGTGGGACAATAAGAGGTGGAGTAAGGAATGAAACAATAAGAGGTAGTGAAGAGAATAAATATAGCAATTATTCCAGATGTGAATGGCTTATTGATGGTAAATATAACATTATTAACAAGTATACACAGTGTATATGTATTTTGCAAATAAATCATCAGTATGGCATAATTAAGCAGATGAATCAAATAAGCCTATTACATTGTATTAGAATAGAAATCGGGTACGTTCATCCAGAGACATATATGTCTCTGGTTCATCTAAACCTGTTTCCTCGCATTCACATTCTCAACCTACAATGTAACTCTGACGTCCAATGGCTGTTTTGCTCGTTCTTTGTCAGATAGTGATATTTGTACCTTCAAAATGGATGCGATGCTTTGTTGCTTCTTGAGTTGACTGACTGTATTGGTTTGACAAGCTATTTGGAAAGGAATATGACGTTTTTATTGCAATAAATGGATTAAACATTTACTGGAGACAACTTTTATCATGTTTAAATGAAGTAATAAACTTATTTTGCCGCCGAAAGTTAGGTTGATGTACGTTTTTGAGTAGCAAGCACCCGCCGCACGGAAGTGCATGAAGTTATAAAAAGGTGTCTTTTTATTAAATAACCTGCTACACACTGTAAAGACAATGCTTCTACATGTACCTCAATTCTAAAAAAATTAATCGTTTATGTATGATATGAATTTCTTTAATTATAAATAAAAAAATGATGTTTGATCAACTTGGTAAAAATTTAAAATGTCCGATGACGAAAGCGACTGAAAGCGAGTTTCCTAAACAACAAGGTGACTTCTTTTCGCTTTTGGAGGTCGGGGAAAGCGAAGTGGCGGTCGGGAAAGCAACTTCTTCGCCCAAGTCGTCAATACAAATGTATATATTACAAAATGTATGTCTCAGTGATGATGATTAAAGCAATGTTTAAATTTGGTGATCATTGACTTGGAAAAGAAATGTGGAAAATACAATTACTTGATTGAATTTACTCATACATTTTTGTACCAACAATGCAAGCTACAAATGTATATGTAACTACATGTATGTGCAGTTTACATCTATTTATCATGATTTTAAGAGACAGAACAATAAAACCAAATCATGGGCAAATGTGGCTTTGTAAATACACCAATTAACAGAAGTTATACTTAAAAAACTGTATTACATATAAATCAACATTTAATATTCGGTCCAACGATTTACAGAAAAGAGCGACGATTTACAGAAAAGAACCGATAAGGACCAAAAAGAACCGAAAAGAACCGAAAAGAGCATACATATAAATTATTATTTAATATATATACACCAATTTTTCCCCCTCGTAATAAAGGAATGTATAGTTCAAATTTATTTTGAACATTTATAGGGATATGTAGACTAACAAAAAAAGTTAGATTTCCCTGTATCAAATTAAGGCATTTTTAAAAATATTTAAAAAAAAAAATCAAAGTGTCATTTCCTTGCTTTAGAAAATAGAATTGTAAAAAACATTTGAAGAAAATTTCAATTCCTGCTACATGTAATCATGGCAAACTTTAAGATGTTCCTGGTTCGTTTCAATTTCTTAATTCAATTTACGGTATAAAACGTTGGGCTACATGTGAATAAAAGGAGATAAATCAATAAAAAAAAATACATCATTATATCTACATATTTTTTAAATGTTGTGCACATCACAGTCATTTCATTTCGTCTTTCAGGAAATATAGATAAATGAATAGCGCACCCGCTTTCGGTATAATTGATAACTGTTTACTCTTTTATCGGTATAGATTAAAGGGTGTGAAAAAGTTAATGGCCTGTTGATTTCTAATAATTTTATCTTATAAACCATTTAAAACAGCTATGTACATTAGCGAAACGATGTCAGATGGTGATAAAATAAATGTTGGCCTGTGCTAGTTTATGTATCTATAGAGAAACTTGTGCATGGAGGTAGCGGGACTTTTCCTTGAAGAATTCAAATCCTTGACAGGTTTAACGTGTCAAAGTAACAATTAATGTGTTTTCATTTAACATGTAAGATCAGGGTAGGAATGGGGGTACCTTAATGACGTATAACGATAAAAATTCTAACCAAAGACGTTAACGATAATTTTTAGTGAATGACGATAACATGTACACTTTCTTTTAGACGATAAAAAAAATCAGCTGAATTTGACGAATCACGCTATTTTTTCCCAAAAATAACGGTAACGAATTAAAAGTCGATAATTATTTAAGACATCGGACGAATCACGATAAGGATATTTTGACGAATCATGGTAAAAAATTATACATTTGACGCTTACGGTAGCCGAAAATGACCGTTTGACGCCTGGCGGTAAAGGGCATTACCTCCCTCATGTCATACACATACACAAACACAAAAAAAAGAACGAAATATTCGTATTTATTCAATAACTACTGTAAAGTTTTCCGTCACGATATTTTGTTTTATTTTGTTTTTTGTCCGATTGTACGAATGTCCGTGTTGTTATATATTCACTGATGAATGGAATATATATACACATTCCAAAAAAATATATATAAGGAACTGTTGTAATGTTCGAAATGAATTAGCGACCGAGATTGGACAAAATAATGACACTTAGGTTATAAATACAATTAACGTAGAACGATTGTTTGACAGTAATGAATAAATATCTTATATGTTCTTTTCTGTTCTATGTTTTCTGTTCCATACCCTACCTATAATTTTTCACATGTACAGTAAGTTATTATATATATATATATATATATATATATATATATATATCGAAAGCAAATTTACAGATCTAACATTGTTGGGTTGATGTTTAGACGAGTTGTATATATATATATATATATGTAGTCCTGTCGCAGTATAAGGTTTAAAAACCTAATGATAAACTTTTGTCAAAAATATCCTTTCATTTTTAATAGACTTAAATAATTTGCAATTTGCTAATTTTCTTCGATTACAAAAAACGTTGATCTCCTTTTCGGTTCTTTTTGGTCCTTTTTGGTCCTTTTCGGTTCTTTTCTGTAAATCGTCGCTCTTTTCTGTAAGTCGTCGAACCCTTTAATATTTATATAATAATCATTAAATCAAGAAATGAAATACATGTACAATGTATTTCCTTTAAATGCTTCGAATATTCATTCATATTAATAAAACACAAAATTTATGAATACATTTTGTTCAAACTTAAAAAACAATCAGTATTGAAACGAAAATAGGGTTGGTACAATCCCTGGCCTGGAGAGATCATCTTGGTGCATGTATTGGGATCATATACATGTATACAGATCTGATTCCATCTGATGTTGATTAAATTCATTTTATTCATAAAGGGTATACATGGAAAGGGTTAAATTTCTGCAATATACACCGTATTGATTAGAAATATGAGGGGTATTGCTATATTATCATGAATATCTAGATGATCTCAAGATACTACAGCATTTTTCACAATAAGCTTTGAATCTACAGGCCAGAAGAATAAACAAAATTGATAAACACTGTTGCTTTATTTTTCAGCTGGTTCTACAGAGAAGTCCATCTTGCTGGAGTTTTCCTCCATGGAAACAGAATGTTCCTATGATTTTGTGATGATATATGATGGAAATTCCTTCAATAGTACCACTTTGGCCACATATTCTGGGAACACATTACCCAAACCAGTGTTAGCAACATCTGGTTATGTAAGTAGACTGTTACATGTATGACTAGAAATCCAATTCAAGTCATCAATTTCAACACATGATTAAAGTACAAAATGTACATGTAGTAGTACACAGGGAAAAAGTATGGTTAACTGTCTATGCCATAAAAATATGGAAATTTTATGTGATTTGATTGCCAATGAAACAAATTATTCTAAATGATGTGAATAAACTTAGCTACTATAGTCAACAGTGCCACAATGAGAAAACCCTACTGTAATTTATATACATAAAAAGGCTCTACCCATCATGACAAATATTATTGCACATGTACAGGAAAAAGGAAATGTCAAACAAAACAAAAAATGATTCAGTTCATCTCTCATTTTTAATTTTTAGCTGTGTTAATCTATGTCTTTGGGAGTTTTATAATTAGTTGGAGCAATTTTAAAGTAACTAATTAGAAAAATAAGTATTTTCTTTGGAACAATTTTGATAAGAATGGACAAATACAAAAATATTGTAGGATGCATGTACATGTATGTGGGATATTAAATTTACACATGTTACGTACAAGTGAATCATTTTTATTGTCAAAAATGATAATGAATATTTAACTAATAAGCATGATAAGTACACACTCATATTCAGTTTTCTCCCTACAAATTTCATTTATGCCACCCAGTCCAGAAATAAAGTCGAAATAAAGTCTTCATAAACAGCAGAAAAAAGTCCAGTTTTTATTCAAAATCCAATATCATGAACATTAACTGATAAATATAAAAAATAAATGCTTCATTTCAAATTTCTGTAGTAATTTGGTCTGAATTTGAATTGGTGTACATTGTAAATCAAAAATACATATAATATATATTTTGATTGACAAAAATATGTATATTTCAGATGCTGATCTACTTATTTAGTGACAGGAATTATAATTTAAAAGGTTTCGTTGCTAACTATACATTACAAGACTGCCCGTACAATTGTAACCGAAATGGTACATGTGTCAACCATGTTTGTCTCTGTGATAAAAGATTTATCGGAGAATTCTGTGAAAAACAGTTGTGTCCCGATTCTTGTAACTCTAATGGACAGTGTAATCAAAGTGGCTGTCATTGTGACGAGGGATACATTGGAGATGATTGCAGTTTGTCGATAGATAGAGTGGAAGGTGATGTTCGATGGTTCAGTTTATCAAGATCTAGTCAGAACTTTACTGCAAGATTTGGACATACTAGTGCATTTATCAAAAGTGTAAATTGTATATATACTTATGGAGGTTTTAGTCTTTATCGTATTTTAGATGATGTAGTACGATACTGTTTGAATTCAAGCATGTGGGAAATTGCAATAAAATCAAATCCATGGCCAAGTGGGCGAAAAAACCATGCGTCTGTGACAGTCGACAAAGGATTCTATATCCTAGGGGGTGTTTTAGACAATGGTTCATATTCAAATGATTTGTGGTTTTATGATACATCTTCTGACAATTGGACACAAAAGGCCACAAATAGTTCAATTCAGTTAGAAAAATTAATGGACCATACATTGACATATGCTAATGGATGGTTGTATGTAATAGGGGGTAAAAAGGAAGATGGTTTATTCTCGTCTGACATTTTCCGCATCAATGAAACAGACTGCGAAAGTTGGGAGAAACTGAAAATGTCAGGTGATCGACGACTCAGTCGTATGGTGTCTGGTCATACTGCAGTCTTTCATTCTGTTTCCAACACAATTTTAGTGTATGGTGGATATCGATCAAAATACTCTAAATACGTTGTGCTTTCTGGTTATGTGTATGCATTTAATTTACAATATAATGTGTGGTCCGTTATAAAAAACCCACAAATAGTAGAAGAACCGACGTATAAACATCGTGAGAATCATATTCCAAATAAGCGAGCACACCATACATCTGTAATTATGGGTAATTATATGGTTGTGTATGGAGGTAATATACACATACATCAAGAACTGGAGACATGTTATGATAATGAGATATTCTTGTATCATCTTGGCTGTCATCAGTGGGTTAAACATCCATTGTTTATGGTAACTGGTAAGTTGTTTATGGTAACTGGTAAGTTGTTTATGGTAACTGGTAAGTTGTTTATGGTAATGGTAAGTTGTTTATGGTAACTGGTAAGTTGTTTATGGTAATGGTAAGTTGTTTATGGTAACTGGTAAGTTGTTTATGGTAACTGGTAAGTTGTTTATGGTAACTGGTAAGTTGTTTATGGTAACTGGTAAGTCAACATAGAAATGTATACACATATGGACCATAATTTGCTATTGGGCTCGTTTCCTATAACTATAGAAAAGTGATAAAAATGTGTATTACTGTAAAAAAGTTGTAACTTCATCTAAAGATGCCTTTATTTTTATCAACATACAAGTGTATGCTACTCTTCCCTAGAAAAAAAATTGAAATTAACAAATTTTAAAGATTATACGACCGTATTTTTGTGTCGTTTCTCGCGTTACTTTTCGCTTCCGAAGTGCATAACGCTGACTGATTTATAGATAATCGTCACCAGCAAATTCGTAACTTTTGCTTTCAAATAATAAAGAAACATCGACCAATAAGAATAGTCAGAAGAAAATGCCGAGAACTATAAGTATTTCTGTAGCAGGTGTAAGAACACTAGCGTTACTTTGGTTTCCAATTTCGTAACGCAAATTTTAGATGATGTAATCTGCTTTGTTGTAATAGAGTTCTTTATAACAATATGCAAATATGAACTCTCGCGAGATGTTCAAACAGGTAAATCAGAGATGATTTACATTCTAGTTTTGTTCTTCGTAATAATTAAGTTAGAAAATGACGTTATCGTTATGCGTTACATTTCAAACGAAACAGAAGTCCAGTTATTTCCTTTTTATACGACCGCAAAATTTGAAAATTTTTTCGTCTTATATTGCTATCACGTTGGCGTCGTCGTCGTCCGAATACTTTTAGTTTTCGCACTCTAACTTTAGTAAAAGTAAATGGAAATCTATGAAATTTTAACACAAGGTTTATGACCACAAAAGGAAGGTTGGTATTGATTTTGGGAGTTTTGGTCCCAACATTTTAGGAATTAGGGGCCAAAAAGGGCCCAAATAAGCATTTTCTAGGTTTTCGCACTATAACTTTAGTTTAAGTTAATAGAAATCTATGAAATTTTGACACAAGGTTTATGACCACAAAAGAACGGTTGGGATTGATTTTGGGAGTTTTGGTTTCAACAGTTTAGGAATTAGGGGCCAAAAAAGGGCCCAAATAAGCATTATTCTTGGTTTTGGCACAATAACTTTAGTTTAAGTAAATAGAAATCAATGAAATTTAAACACAATGTTAATGACTACAAAAGGAAGGTTGGTATTGATTTTGGGAGTTTTGGTCCCAACAGTTTAGGAATTAGGGGCCAAAAAGGGACCCAAATAAGCATTTTTCTTGGTTTTCGCACCATAACGTTAGTATAAGTAAATAGAAATCTATGAAATTTAAACACAAGGTTTATGACCATAAAAGGAAGGTTGGTATTGATTTTGGAAGTTTTGGTCCCAACATAATAAGGGGCCCAAAGGGTCCAAAATTAAACTTTGTTTGATTTCATCAAAATTGAATAATTTGGGTTCTTTGATATGCCGAATCTAACTGTCATGACTGTGTATGTAGATTCTTAACTTTTGGTCCCATTTTCAAATTGGTCTACATTAAGGTCCAAAGGGTCCAAAATTAAACTTAGTTTGATTTTGACAAAAAATGAATCAGTTAGGTTCTTTGATATGCTGAATCTAAAAATGTACTTAGATTCTTGATTATTGGCCCAGTTTTCAAGTTGGTCCAAATCGGGGTCCAAAATTAAACTTTGTTTGATTTCATCAAAAATTGAATAAATGGGGTTCTTTGATATACCAAATCTAACTGTGTATGTAGATTCTTCATTTTTGGTCCTGTTTTCAAATTGGTCTACACTAAAGTCCAAAGGGTCCAAAATTAAACTTAGTCTGATTTTAACAAAAATTGAAATCTTGGGGTTCTTTGATATGCTGAATCCAAAAATGTACTTAGATTTTTTATTATGGGCCCAGTTTTCAAGTTGGTCCAAATCAGGATCTAAAATTATTATATTAAGTATTGTGCAATAGCAAGTCTTTTCAATTGCACAGTATTGCGCAATGGCAAGAAATATCTAATTGCACAATATTGTGAAATAGCAAATTTTTTTTTAATTAGAGTTATCTTTCTTTGTCCAGAATAGTAAGCAAGAAATATCTAATTGCAAAATATTGTGCAATAGCAAGATTTTTTTTTTAATTGGAGTTATCTTTCTTTGTCCAGAATCAACTTAAATCTTTGTTATATACAATATACAATGTATATTCACTTTTTACTACCAACTGATAAATTAAAATAATCTTTACCATTCAGTGATAACAAGCAGTTTTTTTACATCTTAATATTTTATGATGTATTTAAATGAGTAGTTATTGTTGCAAACTCCATTAGAAATTTTAATTGAGATTAGTTTTGGAATAAGGGAAAGGGGGATGTGATTAAAAAAATTGGGTTCAATTTTTCTCATTTGAAATTTCATAAATAAAAAAGAAAATTTCTTCAAACATTTTTTTGAGAGGATTAATATTCAACAGCATAGTGAATTGCTCTAAGAGAAAACAAAAATTTTAAGTTCATTAGAACACATTCATTCTGTGTCAGAAACCTATGCTGTGTCAACTATTTAATCACAATCCAAATTTAGAGCTGAATCCAGCTTGAATGTTGTGTCCATACTTGCCCCAACCGTTCAGGGTTCAACCTCTGCGGTCGTATAAAGCTACGCCCTGCGGAGCATCTGGTTTTTATTAAAATTGTTTTTGTTGTTAAGTTCTAATCATTTCCGGTCATACGTGAAACATGTGACTAACATGTGATCACGCCCTTACGGCCGGATGTATGAAATACTAGGTCTAAACATTGTTTTTGTTTCCAACGGGATGTTAGCAAACATAATCTGTAGACTTGTTTCGTCTTGTTTAAAAAAGGAAAATACAATTTTCAAAGAGATTGCGCCGGGGGTCTATTATTTTTCCTATGTGCATAATGTTACATACGATCTTGTGTGAAAATAAATGCCCAATGACTTGACAAAATCGATTTCAGGTTTGACAGACGTTATAACACACTTTGTTTCCTGATAACGATGTAAAGGGTCCTTGGAAAATTCAATAGACATTACGTCTCTTATCATTGTGCCGATGCTCGTTAGATTGATTTTGCTTCAGCAGTAAATATTACTGGATATTTTAGGTGAATAAAGATAATTTAATAAAAAATACATGTTAATATACCGTTACACTTGGAATGTACAAAGTTGGTATCTTTGTCACAATTTTTAATTATTTTTTTTTATTCATGTTCTGCAAACACGTTTCAGAAACGCAATAAACTTGTCAAAGGAGAAGTAAACTTTTACCATGCATGACTTGAAAGGAAGTACTTTATTGATTTTAGCCCACTAAAGTAGGTTAAAATGTGGAAACCATGTAGATGGTGTACAGGTCACAAATATCACATGGTGCCTATTTTAAAGATTTTAATTCCAAGTTAAAAGTTTTTTTCTTTACTGGATTTAAAGAATTTTACATTGCCAATGATTTGGAATAAATTGTATATAACTGGAATTTCAAAACCAAATATAAATACATTTATTTGGCTAAAACATCAAGATACAACGATTATGGTATCCTGTATCAATGAAGAAAATATGGAAATTTCGGAATAAATTGTACTAATTGTTTTCAAAACAATCACATATTTAGGAGTTTTATAATACTGTTACATTTAAGATGGATTTTAAGAAAAAGCATACTGTTCAGATTATTTTAAGCAGATTTTGCAATAAAATAACACTAAAAAAATGCTTTCGGTTTCTTGTGGTTTCCTGTCGCGTTTAAAAAAAACTTTAATTTAACATTGAAAATAGATTTTAAATATTAACATGAAGCAAGTAACACTAGTAATGATCTTCATTTATGTCTTTTGAAATATATTGTGCAAAATAAAGAAAATAAAGATTGGTTTCCTGTTTGGTTTCCTGTCACGTAAACGGTGAATCAAAATGTATTATTTTTTTCTTGAAAAACTCAATTGTTCCATTAATACTATTCTAACACCAACACAACCCACAGAATAAAAGTTAAAGTTTTAGAACTTATAAAAAAGGATACAAAAAGAAACCAAAGGCCGAATACCAAATTATGGTCCATATTCCATTTGTCAAATGTTTGTACCAATTGATTTATGTAAACATGGTAAAAATAAAGTTTTGGACCATGTATATTTAATACACATATTACTGATAAGAAATAATTATACCATCATGGCATGTACAGTGTACATGTACATTTGTACATGTTGTGAAAGCAAAAACAAGACAATTAGCAGATTGGTTTAACATGTACAGCAATGATACAACAGCAGACATGATAGAGCAACACAAATTTTTTAAAAACTAAATCACATTGATATATTTTCCGATCTGTCAATTGTTGATTAGATGAATACATATCAGGATAAACATGATTAATACAAGTATTAATTTCTAAATAATCAGCCTTTTTCTAAAACAATTTCAGATACTCATGGTAAGAGAAGATTTGGTCATTCAAGTGTATCAGCCTTTGGTAATATAATGTTTGTAATAGGAGGCTACAGAGGGAGTGTTCTTGGAGATGTAACAGCGTTCAAGTTTCCACCTACAATAGCCCCAGCAGAGGTTTGTGATGAATGTTTGTCTATCACAGACAATATAAATGTAAGAAGATGTGGTATGATTGCCAATGAGACAACCCGTCCATCACTGTTAAAATGAAATGGATATAAGCAATTGAAGACAACCTTACAGCCTTCATCAATGAGAAAAAACATACATATAGACTGCTATAAAAGGCACTGACATAAAAAAAAAAAGAAAAAAAGTGAAACAATTCAAACAAAAAAAAACCAGTCTAATTTATAGCAAATTAATTTGCTTTAACACCCTTAATCTGGGAAAGTAGTATAAAAGTTCAAACAATCTGTAAAAAAATCAGTTGCAATTGACTTTTACAAACTCTAAAGATCTGCACAGTGTAACCTGCCTAATTTGACACCTGAGTATTCCAACATCCTGCTGTAACCAACACATTTTCATGATCCCAAAATATGCTTAGCAATGCAGAAAAGAGTATTCTGACACCCTTCTCAATCTGACATTTTTTCTGTTCCCTTAGTGTGTCGAATTACACAGGTTACACTAGTTCTATCTATTTTTGATGATCTTTTTCAATTTTTGAGTACTGTAAACAGGGAAATTTTCGCGGTCGTTTTAATTTTCACGGTAAGAATTGAAACGCGAAAATAAAATGACCGCGAAATTATCAAGGAAAATTCTTTTTATTACATTTACTTTTACAAATTGTGACTTGTAAATACAATTATGTTAATGACACCAGTAATAAAAGTATCACCTCGTTGAATCTACTACACAGATTAGTCAGATCAAAAGATCAATTAATTAGCATTAATCCAGACACCTTTTATTTTAATTCATTCTTAATTAGCACAAAATGATTAGATCTACTTTTCTATTATTGTGTATGTGTTTTTACAAGCATTGAAACATGACAAACTTTTAATCTACTTTTACATTAATGAACCGAAAGCAAAAGATTTCTGATTGATTTTATCACTTGATCTAAGATACATGCAAAGCTTGTCACTTTTGAAATCATTTACGAAATTATTTAAACAGGCCACTGTGAAATCGCGAATTCAAAACAGCGCGAATTTGGAATGTGTTAGTAAATCGCGAAATAAAGACTGCGCGAAAATTTCCCGGTTTACAGTAATTGACCATTTATTTTATCCTCTTCATAATTCAAAAGTTAATTTTTAGTTTTCGGGAAAATTTGATTACTTTATATTATTACATTTATCTTAAACTGTTTCATTTGTAGACTGAGTCAGGAGAAGATACAGATTATTGCAAACAGTACACAGATGCACAAAAAACAGATGTACAAAAATGTATTGATGATATAGAGTGTGTTTTGTGTACTGCAAGGATTGACACAAGGCGCACTGGTTGTGTACACAGAACAAGGAAGAGGGTATAATTATTTTTTGTTTATTGTGAAATTTGGGAAAAGAAACATTTTTAAGAAGGGGGGAATGTGTTCTGGCAATTTTTTTTGTCTGATCAATAAATCTAAAAGGTAAACAATGTATTTGAAATCATCTTGTCTTGGGCGGGCGGCAATAAAATGTTGTCCGTGCATTAACTCATGAACCGTTCAACCAATGCTTTTGAAATTTTAATATGTTGTTACTGACAACTAAATGAAGGTCAAGTTCAATAATGGCGATTTTGACTTTTACCGTTCAGGAGTTATGGTTCTTGAAAGATTGAAAAATGGAGTTTCCAGTCGTGTCCGTGCATTTACGCATGAACTATTCTACCAAAGCTTCCCAAATTTTAATATGTTGTTACCGATGACAAAATTGAGGTCACGTTTAATAATGACGATTTTGACTTTTACGGTTCAGGAGTTATGGTTCTTGAAAGATTGAAAAATGGAGTTTTCAGTCGTGTCCGTGCATTTACGCATGAACTGTTCTACCAAAGCTTCCCAAATTTTAATATATTGTTACTGATGACAAAATGGAGGTCAAGTTCAATAATGACGATTTTAACTTTTACCGTTCAGGAGTTATGGTTCTTGAAAGATTGAAAAATGGTGTTTCCAGTCGTGTCTGTGCATTTTCTCATAAACCATTCAACCAAAGCTTTTGAAATTTCTATATGTTGTTACTGATGACAAAATAGAGGTCAAGTTCAATAATGACGATTTTGACTTTTACCGTTCAGGAGTTATGGTTCTTGAAAGATAGTAAAATGGCGTTTCCATTCACGTTGTTGCATTTACTAATGAACCATTCAATCTAAGCTTTTTAAATTTTAATATGTTGATACTGACTACAAAATGGAGGTCAAATTTGATATTGACGATTTTCACTTTCAGCATTTATCAGTTATGGTTCTTGTGATATTGCCAGGACACAAATAAATGTTAATAAATCCGGTTTGCTGTCGTTGTGACAGCCTCTTGTATTGATATCTCTTTGTATATTTATAGTATTGCAGGGCCATTTAATCAGAGTGTTCATCCTGTTATGTTATTATATATCAGTTGGTTAGTTAGATCATGTTCTATTTTGATTTTTATTGGTGAAATGCCTTTGAATAAAGATTACTTACTTAAAAGTGTTATCGCTTCTAATCACAAGCAATCTCCATGTTTTCACTACGATTCACTCATCACGAGGAAGAGTGTATTTGATTCAGACAGTTTAAGGCGGTACTTAACACTACAGGGAGACAACTCAGCTAAACATCTTAATACCGTTATATTGTTAAGGAAATATTAAGCTTCTCAGTGATCAAAATTAGTGTTTGTTAAACTGCTAAGTTTCAAATGAAATTTTTCCAAGAAAGTGTGTGGTTCGAATGTTTATGTCTTTGTCAAAGGGTCAAAGTAAATATTTCGTACAAATTTTACGAAAAATTAAAGGAACCAAATTAATTTTAGTTGAAGTGTTTGGTACCACCTTAAATAAACATGTACTGTATATGTATATTAATCATTGTAGGAATGTGATTCAAGTAAGAATCCAATCTTAGTAGATACACCCTGCCAAGGAATTTGTTCATCTTTACTGTCATGCCAATCATGTTTAAGTCACGGACAAGGAATAAATTTGATGTCATCATCACCTAGTAACAGAGTGTATCAGGAAGAATGTTCTTGGTGTGTTAAAAGCTCAACTTGTACACAGACAGTTGGTAAGTGTAGTAATACTGTTTGTGGTGAACCAACACATGGAGTGGAGATTTCGGTAGGATAAGGACTGTATTGCACCATGATCAGTAAATAAGATTTTTCCTTGGAAAAGGATTTCAAGTAACATATTATATCTTTCTTAGTGATTGAGGAATTTTATTGTCCTTTAAATGCAAGCTCTATAATTTTAAGTATTAACGATATTAGAACTAAAAGCTAAAAACAGTTGCAGTCAGGTGTTGATTAATGATTTAATTCCTTATTTTGACATTTGGTTGTTCTAGTTTTCTCTTGACAAAAAGGTTTGGCACTTGAAGGATATATTTAGTTTTCAGAAATTAATTATCATTTTGTAACAAGAAAAAAAAAGCTAAAACTTCCCTGAAAATTGCTATGGAATTGACCAAAGATTATTTGGCTATGTGTTAGGAATTGTTTTGAATAAAATGTATCCAATGTTTAGATGACTAGTTTTGTAGTAACCTGTATGATGTGTATCAATTCAAGCCTTAGTTCATTAGATAAAAGGTAATAGAAGGATTCAATTGACACAATTGGCAGAAAAGTTTACTTCCCTTTTGTCACAATGTAGGAGGATTCATCACTACAATCTGGAAAGGAAGGGATTTTTTATTAGACTTACATTTTGCCACACGTTTCAATTTCATTAGTCAACCATGTTCACCATCAAAATAACAGACAAGGGTAATAACTCTAACTGAAATAACCTCAAATCTATTTAGTAAAAATCACTGAGTAGGATATTACAAAATTTATCAAAAGAGTGTTGGTTGAGCAGAGACTTTGCAAAAACCTCTCCTGTACAACCACACATTGTTATGTAATAGCCATTAACATCAGCTAAAAATAAGATATAAATGATTACTGCTGCTGTTGAAGAACAAAAATATTACCTTGATTTGATAAATGTATTTTTAGACCCTGACGAGCTTTGTCTGCCTGGAGAGGAATACAGTTCTGGATTGTATGGTTGGTGGGGAGCAACCAATCCAAGCTGGAACTCTATAGAACAGTGTACAAACAATGACATTCCAGCAGGGATACAGGTCATGTACTACTATCAGCCAGATAACATACTGCAACCAGATCAAGTAAGTACAGTATAGCTCAGTGGGAGTGGACCCAAGTGCAATATTTCAAGATGGTCCAAAATGCCACTTCTTTCCTTTCATTTTACAAATTTATATATAATTAGCATATAATACATCAGAAAAATCAGTTTAGACTTCATATTTGATATTTTTACATAACATGAATAAATTTTTCTTTATCGTAAGAACATATTTTAATTTGGTCTTGTTTCTGTTTTGTTTTGTCCTCCCTCTCCTCCCCTCCCATGCATTGGTTCCCTGTTAAATATTTGTATGGAAATTTTGTGAATGTATTATTATTCTGAACATGAAAGCTGGTCATATCTGTTTTAAGGATCTCCAGAAAACATTTCTGTTAAAATAAAATGACTATATAAGAGAAATTTTAAAGAGGAAAACTTTAGAACATGATTTATTAATAGAACCATGCCCAAGCTAATATAATGGCATGAATAGTGTAGGAAATAGAAGAAATATGATATTTACATTAAAATTATTCAACCAGACTGCTTTTTATATAGCCTGATTAAATTTGTCATGAAGCTAAACACAGCAATCATTTCATTAAAAAGTTAAAAGTTTTGAGACTTCAATAACTTTGTCAAAACTTCAACTGTTATTCAAGAATTTCAGTGCCCACCATTGGCTAATCTCAATACGTCTTTTTATCAGTTTAATTTATTTTTTATGAATTAAATTTTGCTGTTATAAAAGAATAGATATCGACTCTCTTGCTTGTTTAAATATCAAAATACATTTGTTAATTTGATCAGAGTATGGTCCTGATAACAGGACCGTCAACATTGCACTTTTACTCTGACATCAGCAAATATCAGACCTGACAGGGTTCCACAGAACACTTTACATAGTTTTTATATAGAATATCTCAGACATTTAACTGCTGTTTACTTATTTTTTAGGTATTGTTTATGAACTCCTTTACTATGCTTATTGAAGACGTATTACCATACCATGGAAATATAGATGAGGCAGGAAAATTAATCACTGTTAGAATAACTGGTTACATACATCCCTTGGACTCCCCATTAGTGTACGGCAGCAACATGCTACAGCTGTATTTAGCAGGATCTGGAGACATTAGTGCCACATTGAATCTGAGCAATGACAGTTCAGTCAAAAATCAAGAAATAGTTATTCGCAAGAAGACCTATACAATATCGACAACAGAAAAAGCCAATCGAAAAAGTGAAAAGTTGTTCCCAAATACAACACGTGGACATAAATATTATGTGGCTGTCGAAGCAGAGAAGCGTAAAAAAGATAATAAGGCCACTCTAAGCCTGCAGTGGAATATTGAGGTCAGCGAAGAAAGTGAAATAAGAGGTAACCACCATCACATGCCGAATCTTCATCCGATAACAATGGAATTCCTGGAACCGTATAACAGTGTTCATTGTTCTATACACAATAACTGTTTGGCTTGTATGACAGATGCATCATGTGCCTGGTGTTCCTCATCCGCCACATGTTTGTACAAGGGAGATAACTCTACAAATTGTAATGAAACTTATGCTGTAACACATCCTGAACAGTGTGATCTATGCCATGACTATCCAGACTGTTATTCCTGTGTTACAGTAAGTCAAAATTTAAGCTTAGGTTTCAGAAATTTTTGTTATTTTATTTCTGTGTTTTGACACCATTCATTTTCTGGAACAGTTTATTACCAAAGATCAGATGTAGATCAGTAGTTTACTTTAATCACTCCTACCTTCCTCCAACAATAAAAAATGGCCACCTCAAAATAACAAATTTTCTGCATTTGAATGTGTATTCTGTAGTGTATTCATGATTCTGTACCTCTTATTTGAATGATTTGAGGATGTTTTTCATTAACACATATAGATTTTGTATAAACTAACATAGTTGTATATATGAATGCTCATGGGAAAAAAATAAGATTCCAAATGTCGTTGGTGTAAGAAACTAAATGTATGCATAATGTTTTTATAAATTCGAAAAAATGCTACAGGGTTATAATCGAAATAATTTCAACTCACATTTTGAAATTTTTTATATGAAATAAACAGGATAGTCTAAAATGACAAAATCACAATAATAAATGCACGCATTAATTTCTGAATTTACATGTACAGTAATCCTAACTTTTAAGGCATATTTTTATGCCCAACCTACGATAGTAGAGGGGCATTATGTTTTCTGGTCTGTGCGTCCGTTCGTCCGTCCGTCTGTTCGTTCGTTCATTCGTCCGTCTGTCCCGCTTCAGGTTAAAGTTATTGGTCAAGGTAGTTTTTGATGAAGTTGAAGTCCAATCGACTTCAAACTTAGTATACATGTTCCCTATGATATGATCTTTCTAATTTTAATGCCAAATTAGAGGGTTTACCCCAATTTCACGGTCCACTGAACATAGAAAATGATAGTGCGAGTGGGGCATTCGTGTACTGGGGACACATTCTTGTTGTACCTGTGTTATTTCTTTTTGATACTGAAAAATACATGATTCTTACATTTCTGTTCTAGGATGATTTGTGTGAATGGAGTACAAAATATGAAAAGTGCATAAGACGAGGACGATACATGAGAAATCTACGTCAAATATCTGAGTGTCCACAACCATGTCATCTGTGAGTTTTAGTTTATAGATACAAAATATACACAGTGGTGGTAGTAAATAAATAGAAGTTTCCTATGACCATGATAACTACCAAGTTCTTTAAAGATATTAAAAATGCAAAATATAAGACATTTGAATATAAAATTTATTAGTATCAGAAATTCTTGACAGAATAATGAGAAAAGGGCTGTTTCATTGGAAAATATATGGTACCAAGAGAAGGCACTTTGAAAATGGGGTAACCTCATGTCATAAAGAGGTAATTGTAGAATATCACTTACATTCTCAGTTTCTAAAAACTATTTTACACTCAACCATATTTGAGGTTTCTATGGCCTATTGGTTAAAGGAGATGTGACATGATTTTTTTTTTTTTTTTTTTTTAAATAAATATTTATTTATACATAATTACCCCCAAAAAACATCGATAACAATATAATTATCGTTTAAATGGATAAAAAATAAATTTAAATGTATCGATCTGTCGACATACTAATTATGCATATTTCAATCCCGGAAGTCACTCAGAACGAGGCTGTGACGTCAGTGGTTACATCAATCATATTTGACTGACGGGTGCAAAGGCATAATAAGCGCAATTTCATATTCGAATATCTTCTAACAAAACCCATGACAGTGATTAAAAATGGTTCTGTGTTCTGCCAGTAGATGCAACAATAGGCATAAGGACAATTTGATAAAAAAAAATCCGTTTTCTGAGTAACCCGCAGACTAGTCCCAGGAAGAGATAGGACTTCCTACCAAGCACTAGTCATATAGACTTTGTTCCGCCCACTTTACAAATGCATGTTAAAGTTATGAAGAATCTCGAGGGATGTCCTACCATGAAGCCAAAACTTCGTCCAAATGCGGTACCTGACATTCCATTGACACAACCAAGAACAGCTGAGCCCCACCTAAGCGGGGAGCTTGTGAGAAGCGGAGAATGGCTGAGGGAGAAAAAAATATTTTTCTTCGCAAATATTTTTTGCGTCCTTTATTAATAATTTTTTAATAGTTTAGTCATATTTGTGTATAATTTTATAGCCAAATATATCTCAATGTTTAAAATTTGGTATTGTGTACCTGCGTGTACCTCACTAACTGTTCACGTGTGCAGGTGTGTACACTGAAATTGGACATAATAAATTAAAAGTCATCAACATCGATCAGAAGTTACAGGTATGCGGCACACTTTCTCTGCAGTGCTGGGTTACCTTTGAAGTTGAAAGCTACAGGTGTCATGCCCCCGGGTGGTGATATATATATATATGACATCGGCAATACGCACTATTGCGTAACATGCGTCGAATCTGTGTACATTCATGATCACCTGCTGGGTGCTCAGGTCAGGTTGGAAAATATACTAGAGCAATGGTTGCAGATATAAGTTACGTAATGCATATCTGTTTAACCGGTTTGAATAAACAATAGTCAATACCTTACTGTCGGATATGGGGGTTTACAGAATAGAGAAAAGAGGACTGACAGTGCAGCTTAAAAAAGGGGGCGGATACAAAATAATGTGTTTGTGAATTTACTTAGTAAAGAATGGAGTATCTAAATAATATTAGATAAGCAAAATAAATAGAGAATTCAGAAGAAATGCTTATAAAGTAAAAAATTAATGAAAAAAAAAAAAAAGCCTGTCAGTCCCCATAACTAATACATAACCTGTAGTGGGTACATAAATTTCCTTCTGAGTTTTCTAATAAAAATTAGGCAGGTATGAAAGGTGTATTGCAATAAGTTATTAGTACTTACCTATTCTATTTATTTATTAAAAATCATTTTATTTCTTAATAAAAAATAAATTGTGAAGAGATATCAAGTGATGCTTTTAAAATGACAGACCATTGATGCAAGGTTATCGTGGTGAAAAATTATATGCAAAAGGTGACTTGAATGAGAAACAAATATTTTGGCTAGTGAATGTATGCAAGTCTTTATATTGCATAAGACATGGAGATGAATAACATAGTTTCAACTTAAATAATGCAGATAAATCCAATTGATACAGACCTGGGATTAGTAGATAATGTATAGTATAGACTGAGTTAGTTAAAACATATTTTACTTGCTGAATTAAAGCAAAAAGGATTAGACACAAGTAAATCATACTTATGAAGTCTTCTCCATAATACAATATAAAATTACAATAATAGTATGATATAATGGACATGCATATAAGGAAAACAGTTTATAGAATAATACTAGCTTTCATATGTAAAAAAGAGAAAAAGAAAGTTTGAAAAGTCATATGATTCTGTGACGGTGACGTGTGTACTGATGATGACAATGATGTTCCGTGCCAGTAACAATAACCTCTATCAAGGCATAAAAAATGTGTTTGACCATTTTATGAAATTTTGAACAGTCATGTTTGAAAATTTGAATATTTTGTTCATTCGAAAGTTCCATGTGTCCGCAAATTAATAGTTTTGTATCTAAAACAATGTTTTCGGATAGCCAGTTGAGATAATTGAATAAGGTTTTTCTACATAGTGTGTATTTTGGACAAACAAAGAAGTAATGGTAGACACCATCAATATCTGACTCACAGTGACAAGAAGGATCATTTATAAATTTATAATATTAGCTCTAAATAGATCATTGTTTAAGAATGAAGGGGAACATCTCAATTGCTTTAGATGATATTCAATTTCCTTGGACCGTACAAATGAAACGTTTCAATTTTACATATTGGCCTATCGTTTTTTTTTAATTCTTTCTGTTATGCATTACTACTCTCTGTTTTCTGTCGTGTAGATAATCCTGAAACCACTTCAATAAGTTTCCGTCAATACCATAAGCTTTCATTTTTACATATGAGGCCCCTATGCCAAACTTTGTCGAAGTTGAAGAGAAGTCACAAAATACAAAACAATTTATAGACTGAGGATATACCACACGGAAAAAATATCACAAAAAATAAGCCAGTACTCGTACAACATTTTCAATGGGATTATTATGGAGGAGAAAAAGACATATGAATATATCTTACTGTTTTAAATCTTTAAATCTTACTTATAATACACCCCCCTCCCCCCTGTTATGTCATACTTATTACTCTTTTATTTGGGGCAGCTTTAGTAATTCAAATTTTACACCCAACACTCTTGGTAAGGTGATAGGTAATTTATGACGATTGTTGAGAATTGTTTTTAAATTATAATATTTTATTTTTTTACATTTATTCATTTTCGAGTTTAGGAAATTTTTCATGAAGCTTGATTAATGAAAAAAAAATTAAATTTAAATCATGCAAAGGATATAATTCATGCCACAATGAAGCCATTTATAGATACCAAGCCACTTTGACATGTTGTTTTTATAACAATTATTTGATCATAATTGATATCTATTTTGAATAAATTTTAGTAACAAAGTTACATAATATATAATAGATCAAGAATTTTGTATTTTTTAAAATTATTTTTCTTGTTATATGAAAAATAATTTCGAAAATAAATTGTGACTTTTTGTCCAGTGAATTTTTGTCCGTGACTTTTTGGCTGTGACTTTTTGTCCTACATTATTTATGACCTGTCTTTTTGTATTATTAAATGTAATTCAATTACCTGTTAAATGTAAACATTTCTAAGAAATTTCTCTTTATTTTTGGTGAAATTAATTATTGATCTTTCAAGCAATGCCGATATAATATCGGCATTGCTTGAAAGATCGTCAATGTCGGATGACGAATTTATATCTTCTACTTGATTATTTTCAACAAGTAACGGCTCAAACTGATACGGTTGAATATCTAAAGTTTAAGAATTGCCTTTAAAACTGCTGTCAACACCGTCCATTGTTTAATTTTACAGGAATATGATCGACTTCGTCCTTTTTGAGACATTTTCTCAGATTGTATCCACTGACGTCATCACGATCACGTGACCGGTATCTCATTAAAAATCAAAGATTACGACAAGCGCTGGATTCTTTGACCATTAAAAGGTCGTTAAATGAGGTTTTGACAAGAAAAAATTAGTACAATATGTTATTTGACCAATATTTATTAATTAATTAAAAAAAAAAAAAAAAAAAAAAATTGTGTCACGTCTCCTTTAATGAAAGAGTCATAACTTCTATACAGTATTTGAGCATATATTATTGTCTCACTTTCATTGTAGGAGAAAAAATTGCAACCTCTGTGTAGAAAAAGACAAAGACGAATGTTTCTGGTGTGAAAATACAGGCGAGTGCTTTCCTTTTGCTCACTACATCTCTCACCATATGAGTGGTCAGTGCCAGGAATGGGTGGACAGTGATGACCTCCTACATAACCATACATGTCGGGACTGTTCCGTATACAAGTCATGTGATAACTGTTTGTCACGGTATGGATGTGGATGGTGCGGTAATGTGGACAATCGTATGATAGGAAAGTGCGTGGATGGAGATTTTTCAGGTAAGTACATTGATCAGTTTGATCCACTTACTTTTATTCTGTATTCGAAATCAGATAGATCAAACTACTATTGTAATGTTATGAACAGCTTGAATCTTGGGGCAGAAAGGTGCTAGTTTACCTAATTTGCATCAGATTTGTAGGGCAATTTTGTAAAGCAAATGTATACCAAACCCAATATATTCCCTGCTGTAGAAAATTTACCTACAAAATTAAGCAAAGTAACACATTTTTGATAAATTTAACCTAATAAGGCTGTAATAACATCCCTTAATACATAATTCCTTATTTCTAGGCTTAACTCTAGGAAATATTGTGAGCATATATAGACAGCTATTTTGTTTTTGATGTTGGATCTTTATTCTTTCAGGTCCAACTCATAATCAGAACTGTTCAGTGATTGTTGCTGATGTAGGGAAAGAAAAGAACATCACAGTGGATGATCCTTCAATGTGGATGTATGACAAATGTTTAGATGTGGATGAGTGTGCTCATGATGTTTACGACTGTGACGAGAATGCTTCTTGTGTAAACACAGAGACATCTTACATATGTGTTTGTAACAAGGGATTCATACAGTATGGAAGGGAGTGCCATAAAACGTATGTATTTTTATCAAGTCATTGTCGTCTAAAGACACATTTGGTTTACGACAATAACTCATCATCAATGTTTCTTAAGATTATTTTGACTAAAAATGAATTATTATTTCACTATTACACTTTCATTAATTATGATTGAACAAAAAAAATTAGTTAAAATTTTGTATATATCTTGTAGCTAGTGCCCCTTTAATATTCATATTGAAATATAGCAATTTCCACCATTGCAAATATACATTTAAGTATTGACGGTCAATTTTGAATGCTTGAAATTATTTTAACAGTAGAAGTCAGAATAACAATTCAAGAAATTAATTTGGTGTGGCCAAAATGGACTTGTTGAAGGCCGTACCTTGACCTATAATGGTTTACTTTATAAATTGTTACTTGGATGGAGAGTTGTCTCATTGGCACTCATACCACATCGCCCTATATCTAATTAGTTTTTGTCGTTCTATATTACATTTTTCACTAATATCATCAATAGCAGGCTGGACACAGAATTCCATGGAAACCTTTACATTTTTTTTTATTATTACCTTTGATATATATTTAATGACTTTAAAAAATGTCAGTGGTCTCGCTAGCCCAAAATAGAAGGGCGCCGCGCCCTGGGTGCCCTCAGCCGCGCCCTGGGTGCCTTCATCAGCGCCCTTCTGTCCTGACGTCTTTTTCCAAAATTCTCTTGTGGCGTTTTGGTAAAATTGCCTTTAGTTTCATCGATTTCTGATCTCCAAGTTAATTACATATATGACACCTGTGTGATTGCCCCCAGGTTAATCATGTCATTACAATCAATTACAATGATAAAGACTTCAAAGGTGTTAATATCTAGGTAATTTAATTAGGACAATGTATCTTTTTGTCATACATTTGATGAATGTGTCAGCCAGTGAGTTTAGCTTGGGTCGGCATTTTCGATTTCCAAGTCACAATGGAAGAGTGTATAAATGAAGACTTTCATGACTTTAGAATTGAATTTAAGTCATCAAAATAAAACTATGCCTTCACAGAAATGCCTTCCATCTCAACTTGTTAGCGACAAGCACAGTTTTTAATTAACGCAAACGCAAACGTGTTGGAAATTTATTTTGGAGTTACTTCCCCTGTTTTAACTTATTACAAATTTGTGCTCTAAAAATATTATCTAGTACCAAAAAAAGGAATAAAGAACCAATTGAATATATAATAACATAATAATGTTACCTTAAGGATATTAACTGTCTTTGAACATATTAAAAAAAATATATTGCAATTTCTGTTTGATAATTATACTTTTAGCAATCCATGTTCTAAACATTGATCTATAGTAATACACAAATTCTTAGATATTAGGTGTAAAAAGCTGAAATTCTTATATAGATAAAAAAAAACATTCATTGACAATGGGTAGAGTGAAGTTAAACTATAAAAACATAACATGTTGATGAAGATGTACTATATAATTCATAACTACACAAACAATGAAATAAAGACTATAGTTAAAATGCATCTTTATTTAAAAAAAACAGCATATACAGTTAAAAAAAAAGAGATTTGTTAACTCGTGATACACACAGAAACGTAGACAAAAAAAATAGCAGTGTCTTTTCTTATCATAAAAAGTGCCCTGCCCTCCACTGGCACCCTGCCCCTTTTGATTTCTAGCTAGAGCACTGAATGTTATAATGATTTTTTGCATGTTTCAGGTGTTATTATGATTGTGTATATGGCAAATGTTCGGCTGATTATGAATGTCGTTGTGACCTTGGTTACACGGGACCAGACTGTAGCACAGATTGTCAGTGTAACAACCAAAGTGTCTGTACAAAAGGTGTTGGGAAATGTGATTCATGTCAAAACAACACCAATGGTAGCCACTGTCAGTTTTGTTTACATGGTCACTATGGGATACCATCAAAAGGTAATGTTGAAGAAAAGAAGCATAGGCGCACTTTGTGATCGTTAACATAATTGTTTGGTCTCTTTAGGTCACCATTATTGATTATTGGCAAAAATTACTTGTCTTGTCAGTGCTGTACATCAAGCAGACAATAAAAAAAATATCAGTTGAAAACAAAGACAATATCAGAAATAAAAACAAAAACAAACAATAGAACAGAACAGAACATATTTTATTTCCAATTAAGGGCCCACAAGGGGCATACAGAGCATACATGAATAAGGAAAAAGAATATTGATTTGCATAGATACATAGATACAAACAATTTTTAGTGGAAGAAGACGTCAAGTCTTCTGAAGACTTAAGGGGCCGACCATTGGCTTTGAGTCTCCGTATGCCGCATTCATTTCGTGTATTACAATTTCAAAACAACTTAGATTCCTGACACCGATTTTTACACATGATTGGGCATCTGAATCATTTAATTTGTAAATTATGATTGTAAAACAATCACTATCGTAAATATGACCCTTTTATTTATGTAAATTATTAGATTTCATCTCATCCACATGAACGTAATTTGTTTACTTGTAACAGGATGTTTTAACTGTAGATATTTGTATTACGCATGCGTGAATTTGGTATCGGTACAACTCGCCCTGTTTACAAGTTCGCCCTTGAAGTTACGAATTTGCAATCCTGCAGACAAGAAGATTTTATTTTTATATAAATAAAAAGGATATATAAAGTGTTATCTTTATTCATGGGTTTCCTTTGTCATGTGAATTAGATGCCCTTCGTAACATACATGTGAACCTCCCGTTTAGGAGAAAAAACTCCCGTGTATGAAATTTTTCAGACGCCATATTTGATCATTTCTTACTACTGTACGGGTGTAATTGACACCTGTGTTAAATTTTACCTGAACATCAAAGAAGATGTATAATTATATGGCTTCACTTGACAGCTTGGGTGTCAAACATACTGGTAATCAACGATGTTTACCTCCGGCTAACTGCCGTTGTGTTATCAAAACGATGTGTATTGGGAATATTGAAATACTTTTTTGTTACTTCCCTTTGTTTTATCCTGTTTTCAGTTATTTTGCTTTTAAAAAATGTAAATGGTAAAAAGACTATAAATGATTGATATTTTAATCAAATAATCATAAAAGGATGTTGATTAAATGAATTTAAATGATTTTGGACAAATAAAAAAATTAAAATTTATAAATTATTTTATTAATTTTGACCTCCTTTCAAGGATTAAATTGAAGTTTATACATTAAATTAGTTTATAACTGGTTAAAAGTCAAAATGCAATATGTGCAACTAGGCTAATAGTCTAGCTTCTGCTAGCTTCATGTATAATTTTTCTACCGATTTAATATATAACTAGAATTATGCAAACAGACTTAAGGAAAAGGCATGTAAGTCATGTAAGTTCATACAAATATGACACTTTTTCTAGACAATCCAGATCTTGCAAAATACATCGCTAAAAATTGTAACCTTTAATTTTGTTGTTGTGCAGTAAAAACCCATATGGGAACTTTCAAAAGTTGGCAGGTATGTAACAAGTCTTACTATTTTTATGCTCCATTTATGGGCAATATGTTTTCTAGTCTGTCCGTCCGTCCTGCTTCTGGTTATAAAGTTTATGGTCGAGGTAGTTTTTGATGAAGTTGAAATCCAATCAACTTGAAACTTAGTACACATGTGTTCCTCTTGATATGATCTTCTTAATTACTGCCAAATTAAAGATTTTACCTAATTTTCATAGTCAACTGAACATAGAAAATGATTGTACGGATGGGAAATCCATGTACTTATGACCTTTTCTTGTTTGAAGAAAAAAAATACATTTTAACGATAATGGAACAAAGCAGCCTGGGTAAGTGGGGCTGCTTTTATGGTAATTCAAGTTACCTTTTATTCACCTTCTTCCACTTCAGAGCTATCAGCTCTTTGATTTACATACAGTTACAATACAATTACTAACTCATATTCACTTTAATAAAGGAGTAGGTCCGGTAAGGACCGATTTTGGCCTCAAATTTCAGGTTCATCTGACGAAAGATTTTGACCACTTTTTAAACACTTAAGTGTCTATTTCATTTGAATTAATTAGTTTATGTGAAAGATTTTAACAGATTTAGTCATTAAAAACGATCCCATTCAAGCTCAAATATGAAAAATCTACCTAATATGCGGAAAATTGTCACTTTTCAGATGGTTTTTGGTAAAAATGAAAGTGGCCGCATCCGTGTTCATCCTCAACCTTTATATATGTTATGTATTATCATAAAATACAACTTACATTTCAATATTAAGGATGAACACGAATGCGGCCACTTTTGTTTTACACGAAAACCGTCTAAAATTTAACTAAAATGCTAGAATTATGAGGATTTCAGTAATTTAGCATGACTTAATGGTGCTAGCACCGGATATATGTGCATTGTATTGTCAAAAACAGCCCATATTTATGTAGCAGAAGCATTCTACTGTCCAATAAATAACTAAAGGTTTACATTTTAACATTTTTGTAAAACTGCTATATTTTGGGGCCAAAAAGGGGTCTTACTGAACCTACTCCTTTACCAACAGCATTAAGGACCTGATTGTCTTCACAGTTTAATAAATAAACAAATTTATGCTGATTATCAAGTATAGAAAAATTTGGAATTCTTTGGCAAACAAAGTCAAAGAGAGCATCTCTATCTGATTTATAATTTTCACAGTTAGTTAAAAAATGGATTTCATCTTCAACACAGCCAGAGGAGCATTTTTTGCAAATTCTTTCATTTCATGGAATATTTGAAAAACGACCAACTTCAATTTATAGCTTATGAGCAGAAATACGTAATTTGCATATAGATCTTCTAAAATCAAAGTTCTTAATTAAAGAAAGATAATTTTCGTAACCAAAATTCTGCTTAAATTTCACATGATTAAACAGTTTTCCATCAGGAGCTTTATTTTGGCTAGCATACCAATTGCTAATATATTTAGTGTGAATTAATTTGCTAGATATGTTCAAAAATTTATATTGTCCAAAATGTTTTACTTCTTGTTTAATTTCAAAAACTTCTAATACTTTTTATGCCCCGTCTACGATAGTAGTAGGGGCATTATGTTTTCTGGTCTGTGCGTCCGTTCGTCCGTCTGTTCGTTCGTCCGTTCGTCCGTCTGTCCCATGTCAGGTTAAAGTTTTTGGTCGAGGTAGTTTTTGATGAAGTTGAAGTCCAATCAACTTGAAACTTAGTACACATGTTCCTAATGATATGATCTTTCTAATTTAAATGCCAAATTAGAGTTTTGACCCCAATTTTACGGTTCACTGATAGAAAATGATAGTGCAAATTTCAGGTTAAAGTTTTTGGCTTCAGGTTAAAGTTTTTGGTCAAGGTAGTTTTTGATGAAGTTGAAGTCCAATCAACTTGAAACTTAGTATACATGTGCCCTATGATATGATCTTTCTAATTTAAATGCCAAATTAGAGTTTTGACCCCAATTTTACGGTTCACTGAACATAGAAAATGATAGTGCAAATTTCAGGTTAAAGTTTTTGGCTTCAGGTTAAAGTTTTTGGTCAAGGTAGTTTTTGATGAAGTTGAAGTCCAATCAACTTGAAACTTAGTATACATGTGCCCTATGATATGATCTTTCTAATTTAAATGCCAAATTAGAGTTTTGACCCCAATTTTACGGTTCACTGATAGAAAATGATAGTGCAAATTTCAGGTTAAAGTTTTTGGCTTCAGGTTAAAGTTTTTGGTCAAGGTAGTTTTTGATGAAGTTGAAGTCCAATCAACTTGAAACTTAGTATACATGTGCCCTATGATATGATCTTTCTAATTTAAATGCCAAATTAGAGTTTTGACCCCAATTTTACGGTTCACTGAACATAGAAAATGATAGTGCAAATTTCAGGTTAAAGTTTTTGGCTTCAGGTTAAAGTTTTTGGTCAAGGTAGTTTTTGATGAAGTTGAAGTCCAATCAACTTGAAACTTAGTATACATGTGCCCTATGATATGATCTTTCTAATTTAAATGCCAAATTAGAGTTTTGACCCCAATTTTACGGTTCACTGAACATAGAAAATGATAGTGCAAATTTCAGGTTAAAGTTTTTGGTCAAGGTAGATTTTGATAAAGTAGAAGTCCAATCAACTTGAAACTTAGTATACATGTTCCCTTTGATAAGATCATTCTAATTTTAATGCCAAATTAGAGAATTTATTCCAATTTCACAGTCCTTTAAACATAGAAAATGATAGTGTGAGTGGGGCATCCGTGTACTGTGGACACATTCTTGTTTAACAAATGAGAACCAAGAAGTTATGTTAGATTTGTGAAGATCTTGGCTGCATTTATAAGCATCTTTCAATAGACTGAATTCAGTTGTAAGATTTTCAAATCTATACCAGTATTTTACGATTGACTTAACAATATCATAATGTAAGGGGAAACGCCCGAGCAAAATTGACACTCCTTTTGTGTATAAATAAAAGTATAAATTTTTATGTATACAAAAAAGTATAAATTTAGAAAATTTAAGATGGAGATTCTCACACTTGAGATTTTTAAAAATATTTTCAAGATCAAATAAGGAAGACTGTAATTTATTACAAGAGACATTATAACCTCCCCATACCTCTGAATTATATAACAGAATGGGTTATGATAAAAAATATGAACACAAGATTTTATTCCAGGAGACAAATTGATAAAATCCTTTCTAAGTTTATAGTAGGCCTTAAGAGCCTTATTATCAAGTTCTGTTTTAGCTAGATGAAAATTTCCAGATGAATAAGACAGAACAACAGTCTACAAAACACTATTAAAACTTGAAACAATGACTAAGCAACAGGAACTCTACAACCTAAAAACAAATGGCACCTATCATGTTGCTCAAACAATTATTTTTTAACCTCATTTTTGATTGAAAATGGACTCAAATGCTGTACCTTAGAATTCTCATAAAGTTTTGGTCCGAACACAATTTGTTGTATTTTGAAAACAGAAAACAGAAAATAGTGAGTGAGGACCAGCAGATTTTCCTCAAGGACCATGAGGGAAAAAGATTTTGAGAGTTCTGGAACCTTTCATTAATTTGGAATATATGATTTCTTCTTGTAGGTTGTAACGCTTGCCACTGTAATGGTCATGCAGAAACATCTCGTGGTCAGTGTAGTAAAGTGACTGGAGAGTGCTTCTGTACTCATAATACAGAGGGAGAACATTGTGAACGGTGCCAAGAAGGTTACTATGGAGACCCAAGGTTGGTACACTTTAGTATTGGGCAATAATTGCATAAATCAATAATCTTAAATTGTGGTTTGTAATTATATATTTAAAAAAATCATTTTGATATATTTGTCATTTTTGTCGAGCCTTCGACTTTAGTCGAAAAAGTGAGACTAAGCGATCCTACATTCCGTCGTCGTCGGCGTCGTCGGCGGCGTCAACAAATATTCACTCTGTGGTTAAAGTTTTTGAAATTTTAATAACTTTCTCAAACTATACTGGATTCTTACCAAACTTGGACAGAAGCTTGTTTATGATCATAAGATAGTATCCAGAAGTAAATTTTGTAAAAATAAAATTCCATTTTTTCCGTATTTTACTATAAATGGACTTAGTTTTTTCTGCGGGGAAACAAAACATTCACTCTGTGGTTAAAGTTTTTAGAATTTTAATAACTTTCTCAAACTATCCTGGGTTTGTACCAAACAAGGACATAAGCTTGTTAATGATCATCAGATAATATCCAGAAGTAAATTTTGTAAAAATAAAATTCCATTTTTTCCATATTTTACTTATAAATGGACTTAGTTTTTTCTTCGGGGAGACATTACATTCACTCTGTGGTTAAAGTTTTTAGAATTTTAATAACTTTCTTAAACTATCCTGGGTTTGTACCAAACTTGGACAGAAGCTTGTTTATGATCATAAGATAGTATCCAGAAGTATATTTGTAAATAAATAAATCCATTTTTTCCATATTTTACTTTTAAATAGACTTAGTTTTTCTGCGTGGAACCATTACATTCACTCTGTGCTTAAAGTTTTTAAAATTTTAATAACTTTCTTAAACTATCCTGGGTTTGTACCAAACTTGGACAGAAGCTTATTTATTATCATAAGATTGTATCCAGAAGTAAACTTTGTAAAAAGATTACTCCGTTTTTTCTGTAATTTACTTTTAAATGGACTTAGATTTTTTTACAATCATAAAATAGTAACAAAAGGAATATTTTTATTGATTTTTTTCCTCATTGTTGTTGAGCCTCCGATTTACAGCAAAAATAGGCGAGACACTGGGTTCCGTGGAACCCTTACAAATTTTTAGCTCACCTGGCCCAAAGGGCCAAGTAAGCTTTTCTCATCACTTAGCGTCCATCGTCGTCGTTAACTTTTTACATTTTGAACTTCTTCTAGAGAACCACTGAATGGAATGAAACCAAACATGGTATGAATGTTCCTTATGAGGTGCTGACCAAGTGTTGTTACTTTGTAGCCGATCCATCATCCAAGATGGCTGCCAGCGGGGGGACTTAGTTTAACATAGGACAATATGGGAAATGCATACAAATGACTTCTTTTAGAGAACCATTGAACGGAATGAAACTAAACATAGCATGAATGTTTCTTATGAGGTGCTGACCAAGTGTTGCTACTTTGTAGCCGATCCATCATCCAAGATGGCTGCCAATGGGGACTTAGTTTAACATAGAACCTGTATTGAAAATACATACAAATTTCTTCTTTTAGAGAACCACTGAATTGTATGAAATCAAACATGTTTGTACCTTTCCTTTTGATGTGCTGGCAAAATGTTACTTTGTAGCCACATTTTATCTTTTTTTGTATAATTTCAAAAACCCAAGAAAAGTCAGGTGAGTGATACAAGGCTCTTGAGAGCCTCTAGTTTAAAATTCCTTTGAAAGAATGTATATTAAACAACTGATATTTGTCAAATATTATTTTGTTTCTTGTTTATTGAATTCAGATTACACAATTTTGACTTTTGAATCATTTTCATTATTGAAAACATTACCCATTATATGCATCATATTTTAAAAATGTTGATGAAGGATTTAAGAGGAAATAGGTGCTTCTGAATTTTAAAATATTTGTATATTACATTAGAGCTGTTCCAGAAAACTATGTCCCTCCAGGAACAGCACTTTTTTTAACCCCCTACATCCACAGAAATAAAAATAAATTAGAACAACACTCCCTTTGCATTTTGGTATTTAAAATACAACCACCTACATAAAATTAAAGATGGTTGCCATCCCACAGGTTATGCAACATTTGCAGTCAGTTGAAGATTTCAAACCCCTATTGATTTTTATACCTTTTTTTTTAGAAATGGCGGCAAATGCTACAGAAACTGTGACAACAGAGTAATTTTGAACCAGAAGTCAGGGTCACTTGGTTCATTCCAAGGTTCAGGGGTGACCAGTACAAGAAAGCATTGTGTATGGATTATTTCAGACATAGATATAGACAAAGTAGAAATTGAAGAGCCAATGTATGATACGTCTGAGATCTCTATAACATTTACCATTGACAACATTGTAACCAAATGTGGTCGGGTAAGTGAACTTTTGGATTATTTATGATATTGACTTTTTTGGCAAATATCATAATATTATTGTGGCATTTATTATTGAAATCTTGTCATTTTAGACAAAAATTCAATTTGAATTTTTGTGATGAGAAAAATCATGTTAAATTCATATAAGAAATTTCAAAATGAGAGTTTAAATAATTGTGACCCTGTCACATTTTTCGCAATAATGAAAACTTCGCAATAATTTCTGAATTTACAGTGTTTCAATCATGTGGTCACCTGACTGATTCAATCTTACCTACGTTTGTTTGAATTAGTAACCTTTGATAATAATAAAATTGAGAATGGAATATTTTATTTTTGAGCTGTCTTGATAATATAGCATTCATTGTAGCCGAAGTAAGAAATGGTTACTAATTGTCAGTGCAAAAACCCTGATATTGAATGCTGTTGAATTTAGTCATTATCATAGATAATAGCTGTTCTGTTTTTCTATACTTTCAGTGGCTAAATTTTTGTGAACATTTAATTTGATTTACTGTAAACAGGGAAATGTTCGCGGCAGTTTTATTTTCGCTATTTTCGCGGTTATGAGTGAAACGCGAAAATAAAACGACCGCGAAAGGTTAAGGGAAACTCTATTTATAAAAGGTCACAGAGAAATCGCGAAATCAAAACGGCGCGAATTTAGATTGTGTTAATAAATCGCTAAATAAAGACAGCGCGAAAATTTCCCGGTTTACAGTAATAATTTCAGGCATTTTGTTAAATGCCTTTCAATATTTCCAAGCTTTGTTAAATGCTAGATAGAAGAAAAAAAGCAATCAATTTATGAAATGTCTAAATTTAGAAAATGCAAGTAACTTAAATACATAATTTTAAGATGTTGTATTTATAAATTTCGTTTATTGATATGTTGAAGAGTAAAAGAGCAGGGAAAGTTAATGTGCAATTGCAATAATTTTTATTTACTTTTTGTAATTCATAATTTTTAAACATGTTGGAGAAGAATATGAAATAATGTATAATGTGTATAATTACAGGAACATGTTTATGTTTATGAGGGAATTCCCAGCTTTATATATGGTCATAGTTCACCAGATACTGACACAGGACTATTGGCATCTTTCTGTGGATCTGAGACTCCAAAATCTGTCACAGTTAGGTCCAAAGTGATCACGGTCTTTTTTGAAACTGGTAAGTACTTGGGTCAAACAGTTTTCCTAGCACAATATCTTAGAATCTTCTATATTACTTGTTAGGCGCCTGACACCAGATAAAAAAAGGTAGAAACAAGATAAATAAAGGAAGAAACTTGTAAGATAAATATAGGACAGGGGCGGATCCAACCATTTTAAAAAGGGGGGTGGGGGGTTCCTAACCCAGGACAAAGGGGGATCCAACTGCACTTCTCTATTCAAATCCATTGATTGTCCAAAAAAAGGGGAGGTCCACCCCCAAGACCCCCCCCACCCCCCCCCCCCACCTAGATCCGCCTGAAGGAAGAATTTTGTAAGACAAATAAAGAAACAAAAAGAACAAATAAAAGAAAAAGAAAATAAAGAAAAAAAAGAAAAACAAAATAAAGAAAAATACAAACAAACAAACAATATAAATAAAGGAATCACCTTATCAATCTGTCTGTTTGTCATCTTTCCCGCTTCTTATCCCAGGCATACCTGCTGTATTGTAGAACTAAGTTTGACCAGAATTGTTATGTGAATGCATCATGGGTAGTCGAAGTGTCACCTACAAAAGTCTAAAGTCTAAGTCACTGTTACTTTAACTTTGATTACTGTGATAGTAATTCTTGTCTGATTGATGTCTGGAATTTGGATTGGATTTCAAGATCTTTACTACACTACAGCTAATTTGAAAATTAATATTGGACTATTTTATGGTTTTTATGCAGGCAGCTTACTTTATTATGTTAGATTTATTATGCCATGATTCGAACAATTGAGAATTGTGTTCTTTTTGTAGGTGTATTTAACCATCCTATCTGGATGTTAACAGCAGATATTGTGACCTTTGCAGGCAGTACAGCATGGCATAAAGGTAAGATTTGTGAAAGCAGCAGAAACATCCATGATATGCAAGTCTTTAAAATAAAGATAGGTCATTTTTGTACAGCAAAGTAATGCAGTAAAAATATTATCACAAATGACAGAACAACACATTAATTTAAAAAAGAACAAATTTTACTGCCGCAGACCAGTTCACAAAACTTAACTCAGTACATGGAGAACAAAATTTGTGCTTGTCACACCAAATCCAGCATTTTGAAGTCTGAGTACGATGATTGCACTCCAATAATATATGACTGCAAGGCCTGAGACTGATTCTTTTGGTTTACTTGTGCAACATTGAGGTGAGTTAATGTAAAGTTAAGATTTTGAAATAAATGCATTGAGACCACTTGTATTAACTGAGATTTCCTTTTAATTACAGAATTGATTGTGCCAGGATTTAATGCCAGTTATCAAGTGAATGATTGTGGTGTCAGCTGTAGGTACCAGCAGAGGTTACAGAATCCAGTCTGCCAAGGAAACAAATGTATCTGTGATGCAGGATTCGAGGGAGATGAATGTCGCAAGTTTGTCTGTTCACCAGGATGTTTGTTTAACCAGGTAAGCATTAGTTAAAGACACTGAATACACTGATCATTCACTGAACACCAGAATTGTTCATTTAATACACTTAACATTTGTTAGGAATGCAATATACTGTTAATTAGGAAATTAATAGGGCATTTATTATTGAGAATCTTTTTTCTCTGTCAAAAATCTGAAACTCAGTTGATACAATTGCAACATTTTTATAAAGGAATATTGCAAGTGAAATTATAAAAGCAAGGTTTTGTCATTTCAAACTTAATACTGTAGCTTTTTTTTCACATTTACAAAAATGACAGTAAATTCTGAATTTTATAGTATTCAGAGATAATCCTGACCATTCATGAAATATTTGCCACTGGATGTAAAGCAAAACAAACATCCAATCAATGATATACAGGTCACTTGTAGGATCCTAGTATTGCCTTTGTAACCTCATTAGAGATATTTTCCAATGTACACTGAATTTGCCTTTCTATGATTGACTAGCCTGTCATTGGACATTTCACTAGGTTTGGTCACCTTTCTACATGTGTATTTTCATTACAGAGTTTCCAGTCATGTCATTGTATTGCATCATTTCAGTCTAATACCGTATAGCGTTGTTTTTTTTTCGCGGGTGTAAATTTTCGCAGATAGAATAAAATTGCCAATATAAATTCCACCAAATTAAAAGTGCACATGCAAAGGTACTGATAAAAGTTTTGAATTTGCCAAAATAATAACCGCCAAGATATTCCTTATACCTTATTAATGAAAATCATGAAATTTACACCTGTGAAAATAACCCGCTATATGGTAGTATTATTTGCCTTTTTGATATGTTTATTTTCTTTAAGGATTCCCAATCATGTCATTGTAACTCATCCTTGGGGCCAGTGGAGATTTTCCCATGGTACACTGTGTTCCAGCCTTACACCAGATTGCCTGAGGACATATCACGGAGCAGATATGGCCACACCCTTGTTGCGTGTGGGAGTGACAGTATGTACATGTTTGGTGGGTACTCCCTGAGACATGGACTGCTGAACGATGTGTGGATGTTTAATCTCACAACTAGTAAATGGACCCAGATTGTGCCATTCACTACAACTGAGCCTACTGGAAGGTAATAACATTGTGATACTGTATATTAGGTTATGTTTGCATCTGGTTTTGTCCAGGGTTTTGGCTTTAGATTGGGCAGTTAAAACTTTGCTGTGTTCGTAAGTCCATTTATTAGCCATATGCAATGTATTTAAATAAAGAATCAACTATTTGCATTAGGATTAGATATGCAGGGAAAATGTTTTCAGTGAATTAACCAAAATGAATATACATGAAAATTTCCTATTATAATGTAGCTTTTTCATCAAAAAAATTTCTGAGTAAAAGTCATGAACCTGTCAGTTTAACCAACAAATTTCAATCTTATTTGTTTGTTTTGTAATTTGTCAATATACTACCTTTGTTAGTCTTGTATTATTTTAATTTTAGTTTCTTGTGTACAATTTGGAAATTAGTATGGCGTTCATTATCACTGAACTAGTATATATTTGTTTAGGGGCCAGTTGAAGCACGCCTCCGGGTGCGAGAATTTCTTCGCTACATTGAAGACCTGTTGGTGACCTTCTGCTGTTGTTTTTTTCTATGGTCGGGTTGTTGTTTCTTTGGTACATTCCCCATTTCCATTCTCAATTTTATAGTATATTATCTTAACAAGTGTGCAAAAAATCAAAAAATCTTATTCAACTGGAAATGTGTATTTGATTAATGACCTGAATTCTAGGCTTTATACCAATAAAATCCAATGGTAATAATTATGAATACACCATCTATAACTGCTTTAAAAGTTTAAATAGAAGCATCAGCACACAAGTTTTAGAAGGAGTTATGGTGCTTTTAGATATTCTACGATTCATTATTGTTCCCAGAAGCACATAAGAATCATAAATGTGATTCATTCAACGAAAGGCATCAATGATTTTCTAGAATTTAATTTCTATTGATTGTATTGGTGTGATAGCCCAAGGAAAAATATTTCTTCTCATTTATTATAGATATTACCACACAGCAGTCTATTTAGATTATCTAAAGACGATGTATGTGTTTGGGGGTTTTGTTAAAAGAGGAAACAACGTAGAAGCTACAAATGAAATGTGGAAATTTGCTATTGGTGCTCACAAATGGACATTAGAGGTCAGAAGAAAATTGTTTTTTTTTTCTTAGTTCATTTAAACTATTGCATTAAAATGTTTTATCAACTATAAATTATTTTTTTGAAGTTGGATAATATTTTTCATAGATTTCGTGGCTAAATGTGAACCATGAATTTGAAAATTAATATTCAATGAAATACTAATTTTTTTGGTAGTTTTGAATGCAGACTTAAGCAAAACACGGAAATCAGATATCTAGAAAATGCAATATTTCCTCAATACATAAAAATTGGTATCAACGAAAATATATGAATCCACATGACAGTAGCATTCAAATTCAAATTAGATATACCATGTAAAAAATGTTCATGAGTGATTTATTTTTCTGCTTATTTTGAAATGAATGATGGTGTGTAAATTGAAAATATGTATTTTAGGTATCATCAGAGGTACATCCTGTTGCTGGACATACAATGACAAAGATAGGGGACGCAAAACTGCTTGTGATTGGTGGATTTTCTAGAGCAGGTTACTTCTCTGAGAATATGTATGAATATGATGCTACTATATCTACATGGAGAGTCTATACACATAGAGACCTAATAGGAGCTCCAATAGGTATGTATTAGTCTTATATTGAGAAACACAAATGAAGCATTGAATGACTAACTAGATTTAGGGTATTCTTAGTAGAAAATACAAGTAAATTGTATGTGTAATGCAATCAATGGCAACCATGCTGTTTCAGCCGAATGTGATGATATGGATATCAGTCATCGTTGAAAAGGTTGTCAAACACCGAATCTGTATGACGTCATATCATCAATATCAGTCAAGACCTATAAAGGGCTGCAAACAGAAACTTTTGATCCTTTTAATTCACATATGTCATACCAGAAAAAGTTATGGTATTAAGTAAATGCATTGTTTATGCTAGCAAATCATATATATGCAAATGGATTTCATTGACAGATTGTACAAATCACATTCATTAAAATAAATAAAGGAGTAAGTTCGGAAAGTGCCATATTTGGCCCCAATTATAAAGTTCATGATTACAAGACAATAATTGATTTAAGTTGCCTTAAAGACATGTGGAAAAGTCAAACAGAGCTGTTTTTGTCAAAGTTTAATTCTAATACTTTGATTTTTACATCCCAAAAAGGTCAAGATAAGGGATTTTGGTGAAATTTGACAAAATCAGCTGGATTTCAATTAAATAAATGACCAGGAATCATAAAGCGCAGGCGTCGACAAGCTTAATATTCAAATAAGACATGTTAAATGTCTTCACAAACATTATTTTAAAAGATCATTGTTGTCGACATATGCGCTCTATGTTTCCTGTCAAATAATCTTTGGAAATTTACCCATTTTCATTGATTTTTTCGTGAAAAATCAATACGAGTACAACTTGTGACGTCATAATGAAACGCAGAAACGTAAAATTTTCAACAAAATGGCTTATATCCTATCTAGTCTATGTATTAGCTATAATTTATCGTGATATTGGTCAATAAATCCGAATTTGAAATTTACGCTAAAAAAGGGGGCCATTTTAGGACCTTATTGAACATACTCCTTTATAGAAGTTTTTTTTTGCCAGGACTTGTAGTATATTATTTTTAACATGAATGTAATAAGGAACAATGTTTTACATGTATATATAACTTTAGGATTGTATGGTCATACTGCTGTTCACCACGAGGACAAGCAGTCTATTTATATCTATGGAGGAATACTATACAGATCTCCAAGAGTTAATCTGTCTGAATCTCCTAGAGTGGTTTTGTCTGATGAGCTGTATTCATTTGATTTAGTGAGCAAACGTTGGAATAACCTGCAGTCAACTAGATATTCAGAAGAAGGAGCTGAGGTTAGTTTAATTATATGTCCCATTCATTATGCCTCATTTATGGGCCTTATGTTTTTCATTCTGTGCGTCGGTTTGTTAGTCAGTCCTTACGTCCATCTGTCCCGCTTCAGGTTAAAATTTTTGGTCAAGGTAGTTTTTAGGTAAAGATTGCATGAAATGCAATAAAAAACCTTATGGGACTGACTTGATATCTTAATCTTCCAAGGCTGATCACCGCCTTTTTTGATACACAAAATATAGTGCATTGATCATAACATTCTATACATACTATCCATGAACATTTCCAGAATTTTATCGATGTAATATATGCTCAGATATTCAAGGCACAAAATGATATTTCACTTGTCAAGAAAATAACATAACTTTTGCAACATGCAGGAATCTTATATCTGTTCTAAAAATATAAATCTTCCTTTGTCTAGAATAGCTGTTAAATCAACAACAACCAATGCATTATTTAATTTTACTTCCCACTGATAGATTGAAGCAATCTTTACCGTTCAGTGCTTTCAAGCACTTTGATTAATGTTCCCTATGAGATGATCTTTAATTTTAATGCCAAATTAGAGTTTTGACCCCAGTTTTATGGTCCACTTAACATAGAAAAGGATAGTGTGAGTGGGGCATCCCTGTACTATGGACACATTCTTGTGTTTTGGGGTGTTGTATTTTGTGTTAACTTTTTCTTAGGAGAGGAGGGAGTCATAAAGTTATTCTATGAGATATTTAAATGGTACATGTCAGAAAATAAAAAAAATTGAAGTATGTATCATTCTTGGAAATGTTCTTTTCAAAAGTGATAAGAAATGTATAAAAGAAAAAAGCTGATTCAAATAAGAAAATGAACCCAAACAATGAATATTAAACAGTTGTGTAAACCAGAAATCAATCTTAATGTGCTGTCTTAAAAGGCAAAACTGCAAATATTGTTTAATGAATATACTAACTTGCTCAAGTAGAGGGGAATGCAGGTTTTATGTATAAAAAAAGAAGATGTGGTATAATTGCCAATGAAACAGATCTCCACCAGAGACTAAAATGACACAGAAATTAAAAACCATGCTCTTAGTATGGCCTTCAACAATGAGCAAAGCCCATATCACATAGTCAGCTACAAAAGGCCCCAAAATGACAATGTAAATCAATTCTGTGTCTGTTTGTCTGTACAATATAAGTGTTGCATTTTTCTCTGCAACTAAAAGGTGTAGTTCTTTGTATGGCACTAAGCTTTATCTGTCTATGTCATACAATTTCTGCATGTATTTGAGTGTTAAATTATTGAGAAGTAGCCCAAAGAACAATTACTCTAATTTTTGTTTAATAACTAAACATCTGTACAATAGAAACAAAAAGTTCAAACTTGATGAATTCATTTTAGACAGGCTATATTGTACTTAAATTTTGCGCAGTAATTTTTCAAAGTTGAATATGCTTTGCACAGAGTAAGGTAGACAAATTTATTAGTTACTTTTAACTGGACATTTGATTGTTGATTGCAGAAAGACAAGAGGATATTCCACACAGCTGTTGATGTTGGGAAGTATATGGTCATATTTGGTGGACAGTCTGATGACCAACAACTGACTAACAAGGTTCTGGTTTACCATTATCTGTGTAATAATTGGCATTCCTTCCAGTTCAAAGGTAAAATCTATATGTGGATTTATAAATACGTGTATAATAAATGAAACAACAAATGTTTTTAATAGAAAAGTAATAATTCTCATTATGTTTTGTTTGTTTTAAGTTATGAATTACTGTAAACCAACTTATTTTCGCGAGCGATTTATTTTCGCTAATTTCGCGAGCATTAAAAAAACGCGAAAATAAATCGCCGCGAATAAGTCCATGAATTCTAATGGGGCATGTAACAAAATTTAAGATGAGAAAATGACAAACTTTATTACTGAAAGGAAATTGAAATAAAAACACAAACATCATTATGTAAACAAACAGATTAGACGACATAATTGTTCAGGTAAGTCATGCCGCAGTTGTGTACATAATCAATTATTTATCGACTGTCAACATTCCACTTCTCACTAAACCGTTACGGATTACACCTTTTTGATCTTTCACCTTTTGAATTGCTTGAATAATCCAATTAGCGTGTATTGGCTTTATGTTTGACAACTTCAAATTGATTTCAACGTTTTTGACAGTTTTACCAGCTTTCAATTGCATACCAACTTGTTGTGCATACCATGCAGTGAAACACGATTTCACTACCTCCTTAATCTGAGAATTACCAGATAAATCAAGGGGTTGAAGCTCTCCAGTACACCCTCCTGGAACATATTTAATAAGTATGCCTGCTTTCTGTAACTTGTTAATGAACGATTCAACACGATGAGCAGCAAAAACATCAAATATTGCTAGAGCTGGTTGTTTAAGTGGGAGATTTAAACGGTCACGTTGTTCGTGAATGTACGGCAAGAGAATAGTGTCAATAAATCTCAACATAGTTTGTTCGTTTGACCAGTGGTTTTCGGAATGATGAATATCCCAACCTTTAGGAAATTTCACTGGAGGGTGACATTGATCAGTTTTCCCCTGATACAGTAGTTGAGGGGGGAGTAAATTCCCTGCCATGGTGCATGTTAAAAGAGCCGTGATCTGGCGTTTATCCTCGAGACCAGTAATTTCAACCTGCTTTGACCCTGTAAATACAAAGGAGGGTCAATTTTAATGTCATTTAAATGGAAATGGATTTTATATATTTTTTATTTTTTACGTTTATTGTTTTATATAGTGAATTATCATCAATATTATTGATATCATGAGAAACAAAAATTATCAACAAAATATTTTTTTGTTTGCCCTGAATTGATCGTTACTATAAAAATAAAATAAAATAAGACATAACAAAATAAAATAAAAACCTTACCTTCTTCCTCCATTGTCCAATTCCCACATGGAATAATACTGATATTTGTTTGGTCAAAGTTCATCACTAATTCTTCGGGAATGTTATTTTCACTTATAATTTTTGAAACACTGGCGAGAAATTCTACCCTAAGTTCATCAAAATTAGCAGGCACTTTCCGTGCTGCTTTTGTCCCTTTCCGTTTAACGAAACCTATTCTCCTAAGAAAAGACTCGGCCCTAGATCTATGAAGAGCAATATGTCCACCGTTCTCCTGTAGCATACTTCTGCACTTATGCTCCAAGATTCCCGTAGCACAGGCTATCAAAATTTGTTTGTTTACTATTGCACCCGTTGCACGAAGTTTTTTGACGTAATCCACTACTTCTTCGTCGTATTTTCCAAGTAATTTTGGGCGACCTTTCGGACTTCTGCTTAATTCCACAATTTTTTTCTCTGGGGTTTTGTTCAGTTCATCGATATATTGTTTTTTCATAGATCTAACAGTACTTTCATTTATTGTTTTATCCAACAATTTAGAAAAATGTTTTGCAGCACTGGTATTCCCATGTTCGCAAGCATATCTTGCTATTTTAGCTCTCTGCTCGGATGAATAATTTGAATATTCGCCACGTTTTCTTTTTCGGTTAGGAGACTGCAGAACGTCTTTAACTGACGAATTTGCAACGGTGACAGTTTTCGCTGTTTCAGCGTCTTTTTCTACATTAGGATCAGGCAGTAATGAATCCAAAGCATTGTCTAATTCTCCACTTTTAGTTTTTTGTTTGATTAAATATTGCCGTAAAGACATCCTTAAACTGACAATTAAATGATAAGAATAAACAATTTTGGAGTTATACAGGTGCGTGAATTCAGTTCACGTTCGGTCAAGTTTTAATTAGTGACAATAGAAGTAGGGATTTTTATGGCCATTTTAAAATACACTCTAGGGAGAGTGTTAATCGCGAAAATGAGTAGCCGCGAAATTGAATTGACTTCTGAAAACGCGAAAATAAGTAGCCGCGAAAATAAGTTGGTTTACAGTAATATTTAAAAACATTTGAAGGACCTAGATTGTTGGTGTTGTCTGCAATGTTCCAGATGACCTAAATACATTTTTGTGAAAGGGAAGGCAACATATGTATAATGTTCCAGAATAACGAAAAAGTCCCATTATTATTACAAAATATTTTTTTTTATAACTGAACATTATGCTCTCAAAAATATGTATGCTTTTATAAAAAAAAATGTTCTATATCTTATAATTTTTAAAGAAACTGTTTCATGTTAAAATATATATATTTTGTATAAATTTATTACATTGTTTTCTTGCAGAAGTCCAAGAAGATGCACCAATAAACATAAGAGTGTCAGCAGCATCTGTTGCCATAGAAACCAGTGTTTACATCATGGGCGGTTACAGTGGTGAAGTTCATAGTGGGATGATCAAATTGACACTGCCAATAGACAGGTGTCGACTGATTAAGGACGAGCATGAGTGTGTCAGATCCTCTACTGGTTGTAAAGCATGTATTATCTCTAGTCCAGATGGGAGCAATGTCACATCCTGTTATTCAGCGCACATCCATAAATTTTTGCCAAACGAGTAAGTGTTAAAAATGACAAAGTAAAGGGATAAATGTGGGTTGTCGCATTGGAACTTAGATATAGATTTACTGTAAACCAACTTATTTTTGCAGATACTTTCATTATTATTCATAGGGTACCAATATTTGTGGATTTTGTGGGTAAAGATGTTCAAAGAAGTACAAACTTTCTTTAGGCTTATATTTAGACTTTGGTAAAACCACAAACCAAAGATCCACAAAAAACCCATTAAAATTAGTATCCACAAAAATAATGAATTCACAGTAATTTTTTATAATAATTACCTCCCTTGTTTATCAACATTTTGTGTATCAAATGATTTTACACACAAATTTTCAAAGCCTTGAAAAATTTAGAAATGAACTTATTTATTTGATAATGTACCTAAAATGTTATTATCTTTTGTTGCAGATGTTTTGGACAGACACTGTTACAAGGGAGAGGTGAATGTGATAAAAATTGGCATTTAAGGAGAGATTGTGATGGTTATACAACCTGTGATTCATGTTTAGCCGTGTTCCCATACTTTAAGGATATAAGACAGGTAGCTATAGCTATTACATTAACCAGACAGTAAAAAATTATGCATTATATTGAAGCAAAAATAATTATGAGCATCAATTTTATTTCTATGTTAATATTAGAAATTCAGTCCTACATATACACAGCTTATTTATTGTGAAAATAATTTCCTAATTGAATTCATGTTAACGCACACTTTCCTCTATTTGATACAGTGTCATCCCATTCCTGGGTTTAGCACTTCTAAGGATTTATACACAAACCATGTGGCTGTAAAAAAACATATACTTAAAACAGTGTTCTCCCCAGAAATTTTGGATAGCATCACATTTTGCGTAAAAAAAAATAACTGTATTTTTTTTTTAATGTCATTTGTCGCGTCGCGTTGATGCTCTATTTCCTTTATATGTTTTAGTTTATATTGTTCAATTCATAACTGAGAATACAATTAAACTATAACAACAAAAACAGTTGATTCAGTTTATGTTTTCTTTATTCATTTATAGTTACAGAATTATTTTTTTCCTCTTGTGCCAAATAAAAATACATATGTGCTTTCAGTTACCCAACAATAAGTCAAATGAATGAATGGTTCATTATAGTGCAACCTGTATATATACAAAACTAAATATCTAGTACACAAAATTAACTATTTTTTTTATATTATATTAAGTAAAGATAAAGTAGCAAAAGTAGCAAAAAAAAAAATATCAATTTAAAAACTTTTTTTATCATGTTTATGAAATTCATTGTTTCATGGCACTGAATGAATTAGTCCCAGTTGTTTCTTATCTTTACATCAAAATGATACGTATTTTCAACAAATAGTCTATTAATGCGTAGTTTTCTCTATTGGTATATTTTTTCTGTCTACCGTCCTTCTGTTGTCATTATCGTGAAAATGCGGATTTCTGTCATATCTGGTCCGGTTCCGATCCGTAGTTTACACAAAAATGTGCAATGGCGGCCGTAGAAAAATTTACAAAAATGAGTCCGAGAATAAACATTGTTTGCCAAGAGATTGTGAATGAATAAGACGCTTTTAATGCATTAAATGAATTAAACATGAACTAAAGCCAATTATGATCACTTTTAAAGAAGTATAAAATTTATTTTAGCTCAAAACCAAAATTCTCGCTCTCGTATTACAGGAAGAGAAAGAAAGTATTTTTTTGGAGAGTTGTACAAATAAACGACCTTTTAAAAAAAATCGTTTCAATCTTCGAAATTTCGTAATACAAAACATAGATTTTGAATTGTTTTTGTGATTGCATTTTTCCATGTCGAAATTGGTGATTGCAGACACGTGGTATTAATCATGTCACAAGTGTCGGCTTTGGATATTCGCATCCAAACAGTTATAACCCTAAGGGCAATTAACACCTGGCTATTTAATCTCTTAATTGCTTTTAGTGTCCGACTTAAAGGGATTACAATTAAAGGTGATATAATTTTTATGATCATAATCGATAATATATGAAAGTTCAAAATTGAGGACAAGTAAAATAGCATCTTCAAAATAATTATAGCGTCGCGGGAATTATTATAGCATCACGGTGAAAAAATATAGCGTCGCGGTACCGCGACGCTAAAACGGCCTGGGGAGAACACTGCTTAAAATGAAAACATTGTGAGATTCATTACAAAATGACAGAAACTGACAAATGAAGATCAAATAAAACACAAAGTCAGCACTGAATTCTTTTATTTTATAAGAAAATATTATTTTCCAAGAATTATGTAGGTTTGGCTCATAAAGATCTACTACTGTTTTCTTTACCTGGAAATTTGAATTCAGGCCATCTTTCTCTGGATTTAGAGATATTCTTCAGTTGCTAGATCTGGCAATTAACCTGTACCCTTCTCTAATTTACTAAGTTTACTCCTAAATATTTGACTTATACTTGAGTATGAATGATAAAATTTTAATGCTTCTTTTAAGTCCATGTTAAAGTACTGACCTCATTTCTGCAAGTGTTTATGGTCGTATTTCTGTTTATATATATGTATGTATAAGATTTTTGTTAATAAAACTGATTATAAGAAAGCCAGCATACAACTGCATCATAAATTTCAATAAATTTGCTTAATCATCAACAAAAATCTTATACATACATATATATATAAACAAAAATATGACAATAAACACATGCAGATAATTTATGATGTAGTTGTAATAATCTTATAATCAGTTTTAGAAAACGGGTTATGATCTTTTCTTTGTTCATATAGTCTATACACTAGCTATCTTCATATAAAACAAAAGTATTGAAAGTACATCCATCAGATAAAAAAATATTTCCTATTAAATTGATTACTGTAAATTTAGAAATTATTGAGTGCATTTATTATTCCTATTTTGCCATTTTAGACTCAAATGCGATTTGAATTTTTATGATTTTGAGAAAAATCCTGTTTAATTCATATAAAATAATTCAAAATGCAAGTTTAAATTATTGCGTTTACAACTCTGTTGCATTTTTTGCAATAATAAAAACCTCGCATTAATTTTTGAATTTACAGTAGACGTTTTATTACACTGTTTACTTTAGATATGCAAATGGTGTCAGAACTGTGGAGAGAACAAATGTGTGAAGGTTGGTCGCAAATGCACTGGTCAGACCTGTAAAAATCACCCAAGTTCTTCACCGGTCGGGGAATCCCACTGGTGTGGGATATTTGAATGTGGGACAAGTACTTGTGAAAGATGTAAAGCTCTGAACTGTGAATGGACCAGTACAAAAGGATATAGTAAGTTTTTGTACCAATATCATCCCGATAACTTGGGAAAACGATAAGTATGAAGGAATCATGTAGTTATATTGAGAATGGAAATGGGAAATATGTTAAAAAGACAACAACCGGACCAAAGAGCAAATAACAGCTGAAGGCCACCAATGGGTCTTCAAGGGAGTGAGAAAATCCTGCACCAGGAGATTGGCCTCAGCTGGCTCCTAAATAAACATATAAATGAACCAAAATTAAAAAACACACAAGACTAACAAGGGCTAGAGTATGTCCATTTGTGTATGTCCTAAAGTAGAATAATGCAAGGTTTAATCTTAATTTATTTCCACGTCCACGTTGTGTTTTTGACTGATGGATAATACATAAACATGAACTCTCGATTCATTTATTTCCTTTCATACCAATTTTCATAGATCAAGTATAGAGTGTGTTTTCATTGATATTTGAATGTGTGGTTTTGAATATTAAAGTTTGCATATAAACTATAAAAATGTACACTTTTCTTAACACTAGAATTCATGGCTCACCGTTACCAACTAAATCCATGAAGATAAGTACCCCAGGAATAATAATGAATCCACATTCCATAAATGTGATTATCACAAATCTTTGTCCTTTGACCTTTAATAAAGGGTTATCTTATTGGTATTCATACCACATACCTTTATTTATATTGATAAGTATTCATTGTATAGAGAATAATACATGGCAAAATCCGTATCACATGCCGTATCATCCTGAGACATCAATATCAGCCCAAGGGCCTTTAGGCCCGAGGGATGATATTGGTCGAGGGTGATACGGCATGTGATACGGATTTTGCCATGTATTATACGCTTTATCATATATTTCAACAGAAGAGTATTAAATTATATGAACTGTTTTCTGATCCATAGCCCTGGGTTACCTTCAGTTCTACTTTTGTCTTGTTTAAAAGGCCTTAAAAGAACTGCTCAATTACTTATCCGAAGCACCTGGGTTACCTTACAATTTGCGTGCTGTTGTTTTAAAAATATTTTGTTTATTATTGTATTTATTTGTGTGTTTTGTATTTTTTATAGTTGCATTTAGTGTGCCAAAAAATATGAAAACTTGACGTTCGTGACGTCACATACCAAACAATGACGTCATTCAAAAAATTGACCTACTAAGTATTTTGAGGAAAATTTTTCTTAAGCAAAAAAAACAACAAAACTGACTTTATTTAAGAAAAAAAAAAAAAAAAAAAAAAAGTAGGGGTGTGATAAAGGGTATGCGATAAAGGGTAGGGGTGTGATAAAGGGTATGCGATAAAGGGTGCGCATCAAAGTTGCGCGATATGGATTAAACAGCAGGCTATTTATCAAATATGCAAAACTACTGTATTTACTACTAAACATATGATAAATATAAATATTACAGTAAATATGTGTTTTTAATATTATCAGATGAAGAAGAGAATTGGTATTGCAGACGTAATAAGTCACCTAACATTACTGTATGCCCTGCACCATGTCAATTAAATGCTAACTGCCAGTCATGCATCAGAAGCGTAGGAGCAGAAGCTGGGTCGGGGAAATGTGTATGGAGTCATGCTCTACAAGAAGTAAGTTTTCTTCCTTCACATTGAAGAGGTCAATAGTCATGCTCTACAGGCAGTAAGTTTTTGTACCTTTACATTGAAGAGGTCACATGTTTTGATTCTGAATGATAATTGAAGTACCACTTGCCCAAATCTGTTGAAACTTTAACACAATGTCCTGGACTATACAAAAAATGGTCAAATTTGATTATGCTTGTTTTGACATTTACTGTTCAAGAGTTTTGGCCCTTAGCAAGGTTTAAAGTAAGTTTGTTTTTTTCGGCATCCAAATGATATTGATAGTGCTACTTGACTGAATCTTTTAAAGCTTGTAACAATATAATTGAACATTAACATATCAAGAGTTATGCCCTCAGTTAATATAGTGTTGTGTTTCTTTTGTTTCCTGATGATAATGATAACACCTTGAATTAAAATTTTGATACTTTGAATGCCAGTCTGCCAGTTTATCCACTAGCTCAACATTTTAATAGAGATTTACAGATTGAGTTAACGTAAGCTACAATACTGTAAATTCAGAAATTATTATGTGCATTTATTTTTGTGATTTTGTCATTTTAGAATAAAATGCTATTTGAATTTTGGCAATATTGAGAAATATTCTGATTAATTCATATAAAAAAAAATCAAAATGTGAGTTCAAATTATTGCGATTATTACCTTGTTGAAATTTCACTATAGTTAAAACGTCACAATAATGTCTGAATTTACAGTATTGTGACCGTTAGATTTAGAACATTTGGCTGCAGTAGAAGTATTCGACTTGTATCATCCTTACACATGTCTGCTTTGTATGAATGAATCTAATTGTAAATCACTACAGATATAATGTAAATGATCAGTTAAGTAATTTCAACACAATTTAAGTTGTGACTGTTTCTTTATTTTTCAGTGTATGTCAGAAGCTTACAAACCTCTTAGGTGTTCTCATGGCAACTGTGGTTTACTGATTGACTCTTCAACAACTGAGTGTTTAAGACCTTGTCATGAGTTCAGACAGTGTTCTAATTGTCTGAGAGCTCCAGGGTGTGGATGGTGTGCTGGAAATAATGGCATGGGCTTATGTATGCCTGGAGGAATGAAAGGACCGACTGGTGGTGTCTGTAATCCAGGAGATATTAGAAACTTTAAAACTGGTGAGTATTATTGTCTTGGATTTTTTATGCCCCACCTACAATAGGAGAGGGGCATTATGTTTTCTGGTCTGTGCCTCCATCGTCCGTCCGTCCGTCCATCCGTCCGTTCGTCCGTCCGCTTCAGGTTAAAGTTTTTGGTCAAGGTAGTTTTTGAAGAAGTTGAAGTCTAATCAATTTGAAACTTAGTACACATGTTCCCTATGATATAATCTTTCTAATTTTAATTCCAAATTAAAGTTTTGACCCTAATTTCACGGTCCACTGAACATAGAAAATGATAGTGTGAGTGGGGCATCCGTGTACTTGGGACACATTCTTGTTTCTAGAAATTTTTATGCCCCAACTAGTGGCATTATGTTTTTCAGTCTGTCCGTTCGTCCGTCTGTCCAGCTTCAGGAAAAAGTTTTGGTTAGTGTAGTTTTTGATGAAGTTTAAGTCCAATCAGCTTGAAACTTAGTACACATGTTCCCTATGATATGACCCCAATTTCACGGTCCACAAAAAAAAATTATATAGGGAGTAAGGGTTACATGTACTATGGACATATTCTTGTTTATTATATACTTAACATGTGCACCTCAATTTACTAAACCATTTAGAAATGTTTGTAGATTTTCCAGTGTTACATTTATGTAGAAAAGTAACCATACTTTTAAATAATTCCTACAGATGCTAACTTTAAAATTTGTAGAATGTTTGTATATTTATCATGTTTATTGAAGACCTACACCTCATTTTTTTGTACACATTTATAGAATTTTGGTTTTTTGGGGAAAGACAGCTTCAAGCTGTCAATTCCCTAATGGGGTTGGCCAGAGTATCATTCCCTCACGTCAATCATTTTGTTTTGATAGTTTGGAAACCCCCTCAAAATGTCATACTGAAATTGATGACAAGGAGAACAGATTGACTTTAAATACATTTTTTACACATTTCCCTTCTGTTTCTCTTGAAATTATCGTATATTGAGCTTTCCCTTACACTATATACGTTTCTTTTACAGTCCGGAAAAATCAGTATTACGAAATATTCTAAATATATCTAACCTAGTGACGTCATTAATGGAATGCCACACAGGGATATCCTTTATTCATTATAAAAATCATTCACAGTATTTGTATACTAATTTAAAATCCGTATTTGTTAAATGTAAACCTAATGATGTTTGCTGTAGTGTAGAACATTCACACACCAACATGCAATGCTTCAATCTGAGGCTATAATCAGATAATTTGTAGGTCAACTTTCGCGGTAAACAATGTCAATGGGGATACATGAGATTGGGGAGAGAAACAACAGTTTTCATTGTTTCTGTAAAGTTCTGTTTTTAGAATCTTCCTCCAATTCAGGAGCACCTCCATTGATGAGTTATTATACACTAAAATCAAAGTAAATGTTTCTGAACACTTAAAATGTGACATTTAGTATATGATAAGTAGTCTTCTATATAAAAAAAATTTTGTGTACCAACATAATTATTGAAATGGTTAAAAAAAATTAAAAAAATAAAATGTTGCTTTTTGTAGTTTATACCTATAGAAATTGGGGAGAGCAACTGCAGTTTTCATTCTTTCTGTAAAGTTATGTTTTTAGAATCTTTCTCCAATTAAGGAGCACCTCAATTGATGAGTAATTACCCACTAGTCTAAAATGAAAGTTAATGTATCTGAACACTAAAAAATGTCACATTAAGTATATATATGATAAGTAGTCATCAATTAAAAAATAATTTTCCGTACCAACATAATTATTGAAGTGGTCATTTTTTTTCCATTTATTTTTAAATATTGCTTTTTGTAGTTTAAAGCTATTTATTCATGAATTTTACAGATATATCAAAATGTGGGATCTGGAAACAAACTTCACACAGCTTCTATCAATCATATTTGATTTTATAAGAACATGTATCCCTGTGATGAAAGTTGTAACTGGGAACTTTATCAATGGAAAATTAAAACTGAATAGATTTTTCAGTCCTCACTTTCTTGAGAATACTGTCACAAAAAATTGAGAATGGTCTTAGCCTGCCGTTCAGTTGTACATAATTAAAATTCTAAAATATATTGTAGTAGTTGTTAAATTCAATTGAATTTTAGATAATTAACTCCCAACTTTAATCAAATGTTTTGATTTAGGAAGGTGCAGATCTCATTGGTCCAAATTGTCTCTATAATGAATTCTTGACTAAGGAAATGAAATAACAATAAACAACAATTAGTTTCATTATTGTTAGCCTTTCTATATGTTCTAGCTGTTCTTTTGCTCATTCTTTGTATGTAGACTATCAATAGATACCCCCCTAAAAATTGAAACAATGGCCGTCTTTTCCCTCAGAGCTCTTCAGCTCTTTGATTATATAAGTAGCAATGACTTAGATTGTTCAAAAGAAGAAAATATTCACATTTTGAGATTTTGTAGCAATGACTTTGATTGTTCAGAAGAAGAAAATATTCTCACTTGTAAGATATGAGATCAATCCTGTGGTGATACTGTAAATTCAGAAATTATTGCGATTTTAAAATTTTGTATATGAATACAACAGGATTTTCCGCAAATTTGCAAAAATTAAAATCGAATTTTAGTATAAAATGACAAAATCGCAATAATAGATGCCAGCAATAATTTCTGAATTTACAATAAATTGATATTTTCATGTCATTATTCGGTACAAAAAAATGCAAAACACACAGATAATTGTAGGTTAGGAGCAAAATTTGTCTTGATTATTAGTACTCAGTGTCTGAATTTGTTTAGTTTTTCAAAGCTGTTGTATATTTATCAATATGTTTTTTGTTTATTTACATAGATTCACCAATGAACCAATACCACTGGTCAATAGTTGAGCCGATGTGGTCCTATATAAGCTGTCCTCCTGAAAATGAATGTATCAATGGCCACCATACGTGTAACAATGTAACGCAGGACTGTTTTGACACGTTGAAGGGATTCAACTGCTCATGTAAAAAAGGATACATGGAAGATTCTAAGTAAGTAAAGGGAGGGGTGGGGAAAGGTGGGAGGGGGATAACTACAAAGGATAGGGAGAAAAGGGGGCTTAAATTAGACATTTATTAAACCAATTTTTAACTGTTAACTAGAACCAGTGCATTCCAACTGTTCAATAGAAAAATCTTGTGAAGGAGAAAAAGGGGGAAGGGTGCAAAAGTGAGCAGTTTATGGGAACTGTCATCACATGTGCACATGACTGGAAACTGTTGTGGTCACAGTTGCACTTATTTTACCAAAAAGCCATGTAAATTATTCCGTTTTTTTGAGAGACTTAACTTTTTGTATTTTAATAATATACCATTATGCATGTCTTTCAACATTTTTGAATAGACACGAATAGTCGCATCATATTTCAACAGAAGAATTAAAAGTAAAAGCTCTGCAAAGGTCACTTGAGACGCCAACAAAAAATTTAAAAGATTAAATATGTCACAGGTTCAGGGTTCATATAGTGTGCATGGATACAGATACATTGGCTTGCAAGCTATTTACTTTGAAATTATTTGTCAATTTATTTGTTTAGTGGTTCTCATTGGGGTCTAAATGTGGCGTGGGATTGCCGCTTTATGTAAGCGTGACACGTGAAAGTCAAATCATTGTGCCGTGAGAATGGGAAATGAGGTCTAGACTCTAGAGGGACACGGGAAATTACAAAAAAATGAGAATTGATTACGTACATAGTGTAAGCAGGATACAGGAATCTGTCAAAACAGTAAGCGGGATCCGGGATCACAACCCCCCAATGAGACCCCCTGTTTAGAGCATTAATAGATTTTAAGTTACATAACTACAAATCTATTTATAAATATATTTTGCATTAAAGTTTCGTTGGAGAGATTTGATTTTGTTAAATATTTTTCAGTACTAAAGAATGTATACCAGTATGTCATCAAGGGTGTCAGCATGGCATCTGTGTCAGACCAGATAAATGTGACTGCAGTTTTGGTTATGTTGGCAAAAATTGTACGGTAGAATGCGAGTGCCATAAAAACAGTGAATGTGAAAGTGTGGAAAAGACCAAACATTGTTTAAATTGTCATAACAACACACAGGTAAGTGATGTATTTAGTTTTATTAATCTTCCTAAATAAACATGAAATATTTGGCACTGGACATCAAGCAAAAAAAGGCCCTTGGTGTCCAGGTGGTCTGAGTAGTCAAACTACTGTATCACTTGTCAGTCAACACTGAGGTTGTGAGTTCCAATCCTTCACATGTAGGTACAAAGTCTCTAATCTTAATTCTAATGCAACAAGTCTCTAATCTTAATTTTAATGCAACAAGGTTTGTAACGTTCATTTTGATTGGATAACGTCACTTATTTACATGGCAGCATATGACAGATTTTAAATACATGTTTTAACGTTGTTTTCTGTCAGTTTCAGAACTAACGCGTCTCCAGAAAACTTAATTTGCGACCATCAAATCCCCAATTGATGCCATCAGAGCTTCAAATTCAATACAGTTATCTTCTTATTGACTAGGATTGTCAGATTTCCTATTGAAATTCTGTAGTTCTCTCTGGGGCACTCCCAACTCCATCCACCACAAAAAAGAACAATAATATTGAAAGTGGCATTAAACACCAATCGATCAATCAATCAATCAATTGGTCAATATGTTTTGTGATAAATACAGCTTTTAGAATCCTACAACTTGTCCACTGCAGTTAGTAGATATAAGCAGATGAGGTATGAGTGCCAATGAGACAACTCTCCATCCAAGTCACAATTTATACAAGTAAACCGTTATAGGTCAAAGTACACTGTTCAACACGAAACCTTGGCTCACGATGAACAGTAAGTTATAAAGGGCCCAAAAGACTGGCTTTTTTTTTCTGATCAGATTGTTCTTTCTGTTAACTGGAAATGGATTGACTTGTAGGGCAGACGTAAATACTGCTGTTGTTAAAGCATCTGATGCAGTTCAGTTGACATTAAAATTATTTATTGTTCATTATATCCAACTATGGTAGAATTGTCTTTGATAATGGACACTATTGTGTCATTCTGATTAAGTATTTTGAATTGATTTATGTAGAAGCTACATTATTTTATTTTTACTTTGGCACCCTTGTTGTTATATACTTATTAAAGAAAATGAAATTTAATTCAGTAACAAAAATGAGGTGTCAAAAAGAATGTTACAAAAAACAATCAAGACTAGAGTATTAAAAATGTGAATGAAAATTGCTAGAATAATTGTTTTTCAGCTAAGACGAGAATCGGACAAATTAATTTGATTTGTTAAATGCAACCATTTAAAAAATAATTATTGTAATTACAGGGATATCAATGTGAACATTGTAAATTGTGGTTTGTTGGAAGTCCAAAGATGAACCAACCTTGTAACTCCTGTTTCAATGTCTGCAATAATCATACAAATAGATGTTCTTCTGTCAAAGACTTTAAGAAACTGAATGCCAGTACCATTTATTCTACTTATGACTATCACAAAGTGGTGAGTGATTTGCACTAAAATAATTTCAAGATAAGATCCCAAAGGGCAATTAAAATCATTAGTTAACTATAAAAGAATATACAGCACAGAATGACAAAACAAACCCCTTACAAATAAGTAATGATTTCAAATGCTCTGTAGCAGTATTCATATTAATATTAAATAGACCACTTTTGAATTTTTTGCATATCTATCAAACCTTTGGTTTTTGTGAACATCATTCCTGCGTTTAGGGGCATCGCTACTTACTTCCCATGCTGAGAGAGTGGTTAAAAAAATATGATTCTATATTGCATGAATTATTTGTCAAATTGTACTCTTTTTAATTGATAATCAGCACTGCTGTCATTAAGGAATTGTGATTAAAATGACTATCACCAAGACACTTGATAAACTTTAATAAAGCTTAAATTTATGTACATCATAGTTCATCTGACCTAAGAAGTTGGAGAACTTTGTTGAGTATTTTTTTTTTTTTTTTTTATATAAATTCTGGTCCATACACACAAAAAGTTTAATCTTTTAAAAATTCTGTTTTTGTTTAGAATAAAGATTTTAGTCCTAATGGACCTGTAAGTGATCCAGTATGTATACGATGTCAGAACAACACAGACGGTAGAAAGTGTGACGGTTGTCAGTCGGGCTACTTCAGACATAAAGGAATGACCAAGTTTGATGCTTGTATTAAATGTCAGTGCCACGGCCATAGTCATTTCTGTGACAATATGACAGGGGAATGTCGTCCATGTAGAAACAATACACGAACACGTTGCTCCAGCGATGAAAATGACTCTCCAGATACGTGCTGGAAAAAACAGGTACATTGATAAAAATCTGATATGTATTTATTCAAGGGGTTGCAGAGTTCTAAACAAGTATTTTTTAATAGCAGTATGGGATTTGGAATATTGCTGTTTCACTGAAATTAAAGCACCACATTTATAAAACATTTTATTGTGAAATCTTCTCAAAGAGCACCCTTGTAAACAAATTAAATATTGCACTATTGTACCATTGTGCTATATGACCCTGGGAGAACACTGGGTTACCTTCTATGTGCAATATATATTAAAAGGGATTGAAGTTGGCTCAGCTATTGCATTATCTAACTTTATAATATTCTATACTGTGAAAGTACTTTTATTCGTGGGGAACCAATTTATGTGGTTTTCGTGGATGACTTTATCCACTTTATCCAAGTTTATATCCTAATAATTCTCGTCGTATGTATGGGAAGTAATAATTTCATACTGTGCTTGCTTTTGATAAAAAAATATTTTACAATTCAAGATACGTTTTTAGCATTTGTTTATGTAACTTTTTTTCTTTGGTGACATGTTTATGGCCTAATTACCACCTTTGTTGGTCTTATTCTGTTGACCACTTCATCTCAGTTTAACTAGTGTGACCACTACGATTTACAAGGGTCAATGTTTATTTTGCAATTTCCTTAAATCCAGACAATTTGTAACCTTTGTTTCTAATGGCTTCAACTTTTTAGGTTTTTTTTTCTCAAAAAGTAATATCCACGAATTTAAAAACCCACGCACATGTAAATGTTGCTCAAACAACGAAAATTGATACCCACGAATTAAAGTACTTTCACAGTATGTTAAGTTTTTCACAGATTTTCATACTTGAACACCCATCTAGTGAATAAGCTATGCCTGTAGAGTATATCAAAAGAAAATTTTATTTCTTTATGTGAAACACATTTGAAGGCAGTGTATCCTGTTTTAACACTACATATGAAACTTAATATGACGAAGAGGAGATATGTGATTTCAGTTGGGCAGCAGACCAACAAATCAAGCTAGATATCACCATATTGATACATTTGTACCACACCACATATCAATATGCATATGGAAAAATATATCAAGTCATCCTAATTAAGGATAAATCTTTTTTTACCTATTCATATGAGTAGGCTGTTCAGATTTAATATTTTTTGTAATTTTATTATAGTGTGCAGTGTGTGAAGAATACTTTCAAGGTCATCCAGTCCATGACCACCAATGTTACCGTCAGATGAATGTGGATAGAGAATATTGCCTTGACCCAGAAACACAGAATGAATGCAGCCAAAATCCTCATCCTTTGATGCAAGGACGAACTGTATTCTTTGCTGTACAACCACGATACCTCAATGTTGACATTCGTATAACTATAGATGTTCTCAAGGGAGGTAAGAAATTTAGTAAATGGACAACATGAGGACGATTATAAATACAAGAAGGCACAGAGTAAATGTTTATGAGGCAACAATCTATCAACCTTCAACAATTAGCCAAACCCATACTGCATAGTATTAAAGCTATGTGCATGGAATATACATGAGTAAAACACTCCTCAATGCAAACCATTTCAACTTCAGCTTTTGTGAAATTTTTTAAAATTGACAAAAGATTTTGTATGAAATTTGTTTAATGATTATTTAATGATTTAGTTTTATTAAAGCAATAATTACCTATTTTAATTTTGTAAAATTGTTTTCAATTGTCATTGAAAAAATATTATTTCAAGTTACAATTTTCGTTTTATCTAGGAGCAGACGTCTTCTTTTCATCCAGTGACCAGACCTTCACTGTGAAGGATAACAAAGAAAATGGAGTACACATCTTAGAACTCGACAGTGACCTTCACATAAGAGGTGGAAGCTCTCAGAGGTGGTCTTATCCAATCAACAAAAGGAGCTTAGATAATTATAATATACACATTCACAACATAATGACTGACTTGGCAGAATCAAAACCTCTTGACAAGAGAAGCGTTCAAAATAGTACGTCTGGAGTCTCTCATGAGTTATTGGAGATACATGCTAAGAACTTTCATACATACCATACGGTTACTCAAACAAATACTATTTTACGTGTGAAAAATGTGGAGTCACGATTAGTGATTACGTTACCAGTTCATAGTCATAATTTAAAATTTGCTCGATTTTATATCATCATGTATGGAGTAGGTAGTAAATACTCAAACAATACATATGGAAACTTATATTTCAGACAGGATCAACCACACATAGATTTATTTGTCTTCTTTTCTGTCTTTTTCTCAAGTTTCTTCCTCTTTTTAGCCGTTTGCGTCTTGTTATGGAAGATGAAACAAGCTGTTGATACACAACGTAGTCGACAGCAACGTGCGAAAGAAATGATGCATATGGCTTCCAGACCATTCTCAAAAGTTCTTGTGTATATTGAACCAGAACCAATTATTATGTCATCAACTCCTGTCTTAAGGAGACCAAAACTTCCCAAAATACCACACAGAAATGTGCCAATTATGGGACTTACTCCAGTAGATTTATTACCATCTATTATTCATCCAACTATTGTAAAAGAAAAAGTGCCATTTGATGTGATTCCAATAGCAGTTGAACCTATTATAAGTGGTTCGGCAGCGATAAGAACAGTTGTGATTCAGCTTCCAGGGGGAACACATGCTTCATCAAAACTTTGTATAGGCTCATCATTGACATCTAATTATAGACCTGCAAATAGTAATCCTAAATCTAATATAAGGAGAAGGCCTAGTTCTACTCAATGTTGAATAAAAACTACAGATTCATATAGTGTTCAAAAGATTATAGACCTGCAAATAATAATCCTAACGCTAATATACAAGGAGAAGGCCTAGTTCTACTCAATGTTGAATAAAAACTACAGATTCATATAGTGTTCAAAAGATTATAGACCTGCAAATAATAATCCTAAATCTAATACAAGGAGAAGACTTAGTTCTACTCAGTGTTGATTATGAAAAAAAAACAGATTTATATAGTGTTAAAAAGAATATAGACCTGCAAATAATAATCCTAAATCTAATACAAGGAGAAGGCCTAGTTCTACTCAATGATGATTATGAAAAAAAACCAGATTTATATAGTGTTAATTAAAAAGAATATAGACCTTCAAATAATAATCCTAAATCTAACACAAGGAGAAGACCTAGTTCTAATCAATGATGATTATGATTATTATTGTCCAGTGTTCAAAAGATGGAGTCAAGCTCATCTAATGCTGTTATGCTATAATCTTTTCAGCCAATAAACTGTGTAACACACCTTGTATGTATAGGTAATACAATGTTATGTTGATGAAATATAATCAAATTACAGCTGCTTTAATACCTGTAAAAAGAGTGATATATAAAAAAGAATTATACACCAGGTGAATAAATTGTTATTATAGAAATTATATGTATTAATATGTTTAAGGAATTTGATTCATTTTTGTTGAACCAAAATTTTATATTTTATTTCAATGCAATCAGTGTATTTTCCTTTGTAAGAATGCTGATGTACATGTATGCGTTTATTGTGATTCGGGCATTTATTTTATAAGGGAATGTCTTCATGGAAATTAGACAATTTAAGTATCATAGGTAAAATTTAAACAAGTCTGTTCTCTATTTAGTTGGTGCTAGACAATTTTCTTATGTGTTATTTTATTCTCACATGAAATGGTTTTGATTTAGATTCTAAAATTAAATGCAGGCCATGTTTTTTATGGAATTACTAAAACAGATTTTTTTTAAAGACCAAATAGCTGTAAAAGAATCAGCTTATTACAGATACTAATTTTTCAGACTATTAGATTACCCATTTGGCAGAAAAGCAAGGTTCTTAATCTTTATTTAGGATGAATTTGGTATTTAATATTGTTTTCAAAGAAATGATTTGAAATGAATTAATCACTAGTAACTTTTTTCTGAATAAACATTGAAATCAGTACTACGATAGGTATGTTAAACAACCTTGACTACCCATGAGGGTCTCCCTCAGCGGGGTCTTAATCTACAGCTATTGCATTAGATTTTATGGAATGAATGACTTGTGCATGTCAATTTTGAACATACATGTAATGATGTAAGGGAAAAATATTAATAAATTTTGACACTTGCCATTCAAAATCTTTTTTCAAATTGATGGAAAATGTAGTTCAGAGAATCTAAATATTAAATATACAGGAAATGTTGTGTGTATAACTTCAATAAGTGCAAATCCAAATTTATTTTACCTTGATGATGATGTGGATTTTTAATGACCTTGACTGGCTATAATTAAAACCCTTTCACGGTCAGGCTTGAAATATTTCAAACCTACTTATATTTTGTATCTACCTCTCTGATAAGTATATAACCTAAAATTCCTCCTTAGCTAGTTTATAATAGAATGCATTGTATTCAGAATTGCCAGTAAATAAAAGAAATTAACTGATAGCTTTTATAAGTTTCGATTAGATTAGTACATTCATTTTTTTGATTTTATAATGTCAAGTTTTTTGGGTTTTTTTTAAATTTCATTTAATGAACAGCATGGGTATAAACTTGTTGAAAGGATGATTTTTCTTGTAGAATGTTGTTTTTTTTTACGGAAATGTAGTAAATAATTTTAGTTTCTTTGAATACATTGGTATTTTCCAGTACTGTAATCCAACTTATTTTCTTGAGTAATTTATTTTTAGGCCATTAAAAAAATAATGTGAACATAAATTGTTGCAAAAATTTAAAACTTCAAACTTTCTTTATCATCTTATATGAATACATCTAGAAAATAAGAAATCGTGAAAAGAGATGGCTGTGGAGTCAGCTAGAAAGGGCTAAACACGAAAAAAACATTTGAGAGGAAATAATTTGTTTTACAGTCAGTACTTTAGATGAACATTTCTAGTCACATGTATTTTATTTAAACCAGTATTAATAAGATCTCATGTTGATTTATTTCTGATGAAAGATCCCCATAGTGTCCGCCATTTTTTTTGTGAGTGGAAAAATGTGATGGTGTGTTCTAGCAACTTAATCAGTATAAATTGGCATTATTGAATATCTGAATTTATATAATTCTGTCTTTTGTTTGAATGTAGGACAACTTTTATTCATTTATTGAAAGGATAGGCTGGGTAATGGGAGATAAAGAAAAGTGTCAGAAGATAGCAAGAAGAAAGAAAAACAGGCTATTATTTCGTCTTGGAATTATTTTTAATTATGGTTAATAATTTCTTGTGCTTTAAATTTTAATACATTCCATGTTTATTCTGTTTATTCTGTTTTATAATGTTTTTAGTAGTGCATAAAACTTTCCATACAATGTAATTTGAATAGATAGTGTTAAGCGCTGCACAATACATTCTATTGAAAAGGTGCTTTCTTCTCTAAAATAGAAAATGTTGTGTGCCGCACAAAACATTATAATTCATAATAAACATGGAATATATTTAAAATTTCAAGGAGAAGAAATTATACAAATTACATAATTCAAAATAATTCAAAGTTGAAATAAGTAAAAAATAAATGAATTGGGAATGGAGTAAATGAAGAGAAAATGGTGCCCATGTCTATCCCTTCTAATTTACATAACAAATCTGAAAAGTCTCTAAACAATGGATCTGTTTTTGTCTTTTGAGCTTTCAGAACCCATATACATGTTATTTATATCTATCATTTGAATTTATTTTGTAATATTTTGTGTTGATATGCTTACAATTTTAATACAATGTATATAAAGTAGACTCCACCTAATCAGATATCGGCTAAACGAATATATCGGCTATTGTATTATTATTTTAAAACTTGTAGAAAATAAAAACTTATAACTTTATCAATACATATACATCATTTATAGCATTAGACATCCGATTGTCATAAATCAATCATTTTATTAATTTTTTCATGATGGCATTATTTTCATTTGTTATACGATTACAAATTTGTTGCTTGTTATAATTATATCTTGAATTGTACATATTGTATATCATTGCCATAACGTTATGATTTAGTAAGTTTTAATATGTTATATATTAACTTGGAGAATTATTTGTTATATCTTGTATTATGTTGATATTTAGGCTACCTATATATAACAAAGGAAACCAGATTGAATTAGTGAATGAGGGAGTATCAGCATTATGCAGAAGAGATCAAGAAAGAATACATAGTTGTAATTATCAAACCTAGGGAATATAATTATATACTCACACTTCAACTTAAGGCACAGTTAATATTTTCAAGCATACCTAATAGATCTTTCTATGTCCCCACAGTAGTGGAGGGGACATTAAGTTTTTTTTTCATTTTGGAGAAATAATTTCAAATTACAATTTTTATAATCAATTTGGTGAAATTTTTGTCTTATGCAATAATGTTATACTTGATTCATAAATTGTGATAATTTATCAATATTTTAATTTTTAGCTTTATTATTGTCAATAGTCAGATTCTTTGCAAAAACTAGACAATCATGTTCTAAATTTTAGATTGAACTATAAAAGCTAGTTTTCTAAATTTTCTTATCCATAAATAAGATCTATTATTTATTTTGTATGCTAAGTAATGTTGAAATATATGTATATATTTGCGCCAGATAATGCATTTTTAGAAAGAAATAATTGAAGAAGAATGAATTGATGAAGAAAGAAAATTATCATAGAAATGCTTACAATGTTTTAAATTTGTTTGTTATGGTTTTACAGTCTCTTGTGTTGGAAAACGGACGAGAAATAAATCTTTTGATCTCCTTTTTGAATAAATAATTAAGTTTCGATAATATTCATATTCAAATATTCTTTTTTGAAGACCATTTATTGACATCTTAACATGTTGGTTTTTTTTCGAGTTGATGTTTCATTGACAAAAACCAAAGATCCACTTCTATTCATATGTTTTTCACCAAATATCCATAGTAATGCCTTGCTCAAAAGACTTGATTTGTCATATACAAGTACAAAATCGCAATTGTGGGTGTGTTGGAAATGAAATAATTTTTGTATTTATTGAATTTAGGACAAATTTTGGACAAAATTCCAGGGTTTTAAAAAAAAATTATACTGGTAGATAATTTATCCACAGAAATCCATCATTTCTAAGAGTCAACTATAGGTGGTTGTCATTATGTCACACCAAGTCCTGGTTATCATATTTTTTTGAACATGTAGTTATTAAAAATTCTAAGTTAAAAGAAAAAAACTCTTGATATTAAAGTGTGTAAACTTGAATAGCAACTATGTTTTAAAATTGGTGACCTGTATGGACTATAGCATTTGTATCTATGCTGACATTATGTCATTACAAATAGGGCTGGTGAGGACTATTCCATTAAAATGTAGTGGGAGGTAGGATGGGAACTTTAATTATTGAATGTTGGTCATGAGTCTTTTTTCAGTATGCGTCTAATACCATCATGCAAAATTATCTAAAAAATGGTTTTTGGTTGTAGGGACATCCCTTCCCTCCTACGTACATTTTAATGGAATAGCCCTGAGCGTAATTATCAAAGATTTTCTTAGTAACTTTGACACATTGTACTCGTGAAAAATAAATTATAAGAGAACAGTTAGTTTCATTTTTGTCATTATAAATCATCTTCTCGTGTGATATTACATTACACATATTTTGTCAACTCTACAAGTATTTAATCAGGATATACATGTTTGTCTTATGCCAGTATTATTGCTTTTTGATTGTCTTTTTGAATGCTCTAAATAATCTAGTAGATATCTATATAGTAGACAATTGGATCATGTAACTATTGTTGTACATTTTGATATTTAAAAACATAGATCTGAATACTGTGGTGCATTTAACTATAATCACAGGAATTTTTACTGAAAAAAAAATAAGAAGTGAAATAATGTGGCCAAATAATAAAGTAAGCAAAATGAAATTGAATTTTAGATGGAGGAAAAAAACATGTGTCCTATTCAAGGGCCCTGTACTTAAAGGTTTTTCAATTTTTTATTTAATATATTTTTTCTCCAGCAAATTCAAGTTACAAGTCAAATGGAAATTGGGGGGTTGGGGTCTTTAAAACAGTGCCTCCCATGCCCCCTTCCTATCCCCGTGTGTTTGATTTTTGAACTGCCTTTATGAATATACATTAACAAAACCTTGGCCTTAATCAATGATATAGGGTAATATCATTAATAAACAGGTCAACTTTCCTTTTCATTTTTGGTACCATGATATATATATTATTGTGCAAAAACAAACCTTAGACAAAACCAAAATAGTTCTTACCATATTAGAGAGAATTAAAATTGTTCATCCATCAAATAAGTTTTAATGACTGCATTACATGGATTTTTAATGCATAGTTCATTTTGTTGGTTTCAGAAACTCATAATAAACAAATCAATGCAACAAAATGTTGACCTTATTAAGGGTTTTACTGCTCTAATAAATTCAGCAATACACTTGGAACTATGTTATTTGTAGAATTATACTATCAGATTATTGTCTTGTTGTAAATTATTTTATGTGATATTAAGATGGTCACACAATTTCATATTGATATAAATGTATTGCATGTAATATTTTGCAATTATTTGTGTGATGGTCAATTTATCATGCACATCACAATGCAATAAATCATTTGATATAATAGTCTTCTTTATTATCATTGCACTGCAAATTTTTCTTGGTGGTGTCCCAAATTTCTGTCTGAATTTCAGTCAGTCTGCACTTCTATGTCATATGATAAGTAAAGATTAGCTGAACAGATTTTTAGCTCACCTGGCCTAAAAGGCCAAGTGAGCTTTTCTCATCACTTGGCGTCTGTCGTCCGTCGTTGTCATTAACTTTTAGAAAAATCTTCTCCTCTGAAACTACTGGGCCAGATTAAACCAAACTTGGCCATCATTGGGGTATCTAAATTAAAAAATGTGTGGCGTGACCCCGCCAACCAACCAAGATGGCTGCCATGGCTAAAAATAGAACATAGGGGTAAAATGCAGTTTTTGGCTTATAACTCAAAAACCAAAGCATTTAGAGCAAATCTGACAGGTTTTAATTGTTTTTCAGGTCAAGAGCTGTCTGCCCTGAAATTTTCAGATGAGTCCAACAACCTGTTGTTGGATTGCTGCCCCTGAATTGGTAATTTTAGGGAAATTCTGCTGTTTTTGGTTATTGTCTTGAATATTATTAAATGTATAGATAGAGATAAACTGTAAACAGCCATAATGTTCAGCAAAGTAAGATTTACAAATAAGTCAACATGACTGAAATGGTCAGTTGACCCCTTTAGGAGTTATTGCCCTTTGTAGTAAATTTTTAACCATTTTAAGCTCACCTGGCCCGATTGTCGTCGTCCGTCGTTAACTTTTACAAAAATCTTCTCTGAAACTACTGGGCCAAATTTAACCAAACTTGGCCAAAATCATCATTGGGGTATCTAGTTTAAAAAATGTGTCTGGTGGCCCGCTTACCAACCAAGATGGCCGCAATGGCTAAAAATAGAACATCGGGGTAAAATGCAGTTTTTGGCTTATAACTCAAAAACAAAAGCATTTAGAGCAAATCTGACATGAGTAAAATTGTTTATCAGGTCAAGGGCTAATTGCTGTTTTTGGTTATTATCTTGAATATTATTATAGATAGAGATAAACTGTAAACAGCTATAATGTTCAACAAAGTAAGATTTACAAATAAGTCAACATGATCGAAATGGTCAGTTGACCCCTTTAGGAGTTATTGCCCTTTATAGTCAATTTTTAACCATTTTTAGCTCACCTGGCCCAAAGGGCCAAGTGAGCTTTTCTCATCACTTGGCGTCCGTCGTCCATTGTCATCATCGTCCATCGTTAACTTTAAAAAAAATCTTCTCCTCTGAAACTACTGGGCCAAATTTAACCAAACTTGGCCACAATCATCATTGGGGTATCTAGTTTAAAAAATGTGTCCAGTGGCCCCGCTCACCAACCAAGATGGCCGCCATGGCTAAAAATAGAACATAGGGGTAAAATGCAGTTTTTGGCTTATAACTCAAAAACCAAAGCATTTAGAGCAAATCTGACAGGGGTTAAATTGTTTTTCAGGTCAAGAGCTGTCTGCCCTGAAATTTTCAGATGAGTCCAACAACCTGTTGTTGGATTGCTGCCCCTGAATTGGTAATTTTAGGGAAATTCTGCTGTTTTTGGTTATTGTCTTGAATATTATTATAGATAGAGATAAACTGTAAACAGCTATAATGTTCAGCAAAGTAAGATTTACAAATAAGTCAACATGACTGAAATGGTCAGTTGAACCCTTTAGGAGTTATTGCCCTTTGTAGTAAAATTTTAACCATTTTTAGCTCACCTGGCCCGAAGGACCAAGTGAGCATTCTCATCACTTGGCGGCCGTTGTCGTCGTCGTCCGTCGTTAATTTTTACAAAAATCTTCTCTGAAACTACTGGGCCAAATTTAACCAAACTTGGCCAAAATCATCATTGGGGTATCTTTTTTAAAAAATGTGTCTGGTGGCCCTCTTACCAACCAAGATGGCCGCAATGGCTAAAAATAGAACATCGGGGTAAAATGCAGTTTTTGGCTTATAACTCAAAAACCAAAGCATTTAGAGCAAATCTGACATAGGTAAAATTGTTTATCAGGTCAAGAGCTATCTGCCCTAAAATTTTCAGATGAATCTGACAACCCGTTCTTGGGTTGCTGCCCCTGAATTGGTAATTTTAAGGAAATTTTGCTGTTTTTGGTTATTATCTTGAAGATTATTATAGATACAGATAAACTGTAAACAGCAATAATGTTCAGCAAAGTAAGATTTACGAGTAAATTAGCATGATCAAAATGATCAATTGACCCCTTTAGGAGTTATTGCTCTTTATAGTCAATTTTTAACCATTTTTCGTAAATCTTAGTCATCTTTTACAAATGTCTTCTCCTCTGAAACTACTGGGCCAAATTAATCCAAACTTGGCCAAAATCATCTTTGGGGTATCTAGTTTTAAAAATGTGTCCGATGACCCGGCCATCCAATCAAGATGGGTGCCATGGCTAAAAATAGAACATAGGGGTAAAATGCAGTTTTTGGCTTATAACTCAAAAACCAAAGCATTTAGAGCAAATCTGACATCATATCAAATTGTTTATCAGGTCAAGATCTATCTGCTCTGAAATTTTCAGATGAATCGGACACCCCGTTGTTGGGTTGCTGTCCCTGAATAGGTGATTTTAGGGAAATTTTGCTGTTTTTGGTTATTATCTTGAATATTATTATAGATAGAGATAAACTGTAAACAGCAATAATATTCAGCAAAGTAAGATTTACAAATAAGTCACATGACCAAAATGGTCAGTTGACCCCTTTAGGAGTTATTGCCCTTTATAGTCAATTTTTAACAATTTTTCGTAAATCTTAGCAATCTTTTACAAAAATCTTCTCCTCTGAAACTACTGGGCCAAATTAATCCAAACTTGGCCACAATCATCTTTGGGGTATCTAGTTTAGAAAATGTGTGGCATGACCCGACCAACCAACCAAGATGGCCGACATGGCTTAAAATAGAGCATAGGGGTGAAATGTAGACTTTGGCTTATATCTCTGAAACCAAAGCATTTAGAGCAAATCTGACATGGGTAACATTGTTTATCAGGTCAATTTCTATCTGCCCTGAAATTTTCAGACAAATCGGACAACCTGTTGTTGGGTTGCTGCCCCCGAATTAGTAATTTTAAGGAAATTTTGCAGATTTTGGTTATTATCTTGAATATTATTATAGATAGATAAACTGTAAACAACAATAATGTTCAGCAAAATAAGATCTACAAAGAAGTCAAACATGACCAAAATTGTCAATTGACCCTTAAGGAGTTATTGCCCTTTATAGTCAATTGTTAACTATTTTCATAAATTTTTGTTAATTTTTTTGTAAATTATTAGGAAATATTTTCCACTGAAATTACTGGGCCAAGTTCATTATAGATAGAGATAATTGTAGCAACAAGAATGTTCAGTAAAGAAAGATCTACAAACGCATCACCATCACCAAAACACAATTTTGTCATGAATTTTTCTGTGTCCATTGTTAATATGCACATAGACCAAGGTGAGCGACACAGGCTCTCGAGAGCCTCTAGTTTTTATGCACTGAAATTACACACAATGTTTGTATAATTTTTGATTTTGCTATAATACATTGTTAGAACAATGCATTGACTAGGACAACTTGATGTTTATATTATTATTTTGTGTTCAAATCAGAAATATAGGTTTGCAAATAGTGAAAAGATTCGTTAAAAATTAAAATACTGTTAATTCAGAAATTATTACATGCATTTAATACTGCAATTTGGACATGACAGACCAACATGTAAAAATTATCTCATTACAATTTAAGGAAATTCATAAGACCACATTCATTCTGTGTCAGAAACCTATGCAGTGTCAACTATTTAATCACAATCCAAATTCAAAGCTGTATCCAGCTTTAATGTTGTGTCCATACTTGCCCCAACTGTGTAGGGTTCAGTTTCTGCGTTCGTATAAAGCTGTGCCCTGCGGAGCATCTGGTTATATCTGATAAAAATCTTATCTAAAGTTCCCCTTTTGTGTACACAAGATTGTTGTGTTACATAAAAGCCTTTTTACAGTACCAATTTTTCTGCGTCAGATGTGCATTCCAACAATCAATGTCTCTTCAGTGGTGCTCGATGACAACATATTTGAAAATCAAAAGCTTATCAAAAATATGAAGAGCTATAAACAAAAAAGGACCAAAAGGTATAGCCAAAGCTTGACAAGGAATCAGAGCTTTGCAGGAGGGAGATACATTCCTTAATTTTGAATTGTATCTATACAAACTTCTGTGCATTATGAAATTGACCTATAATGGTTTACTTTTATAAATTTTTATTTGGATGGAGAGTTGTCTCATTGGCACTCATACCACATCTTCCTATACCTATTACGAAAAAAATAATTGTATACCTCATATTTTTGGTGATAACTGGTCTGATATTTGTTTTGCAATTAATTGTTAGAGACACACAAATGTGTGACTGTAAAGACATTCTTTTCGTTTATTACTGGTTTTTTTAGCCTGATAAACCTTTATCGTTCTTATTTTACATATAATGGAGACATAATCTTTCAATAAGTTTAATGGATGTCCTCAGCTTGCATGTAAGTAACTGCAAGTTGATCTTTGTTAATTTATGTTTCATTGTCATTTCACTTATTTTTTATACTACCGCAAAAAATTAAAAAAATTTGGTCGTATACTGGTATCACGTTATCGTCGTTGTTGGTGTCATCATCGAAGACAGATGGTTTCCGGATAATAACTTTAATATAAGAAAATAGAAATCAATAAAATTTTAACACAAGGTTTATAACCAATAAAGAAAGGTTGGAATTGTTTTTTGGGATTATGGTTCCAATTGTTTAGGAATAAGGGACCAAAAAAGGGGCCCAAATAAGAATTTTTGTAGTTTCCAAACAATAACCCGTGTTTAAGTTTATGAATCTCTCTAAAATTATACTACAAGTTTCCATACAACAAAGGGATGGTTAGGATTGACTAGGGGGGGGGGGGGGGGGGGGGGGGGTTATGGCTCAAACCATTTAGGAATTAGAGGCAAAAAAGAGGGGAAAACAAGGTTTTTTCTGGTTAAAGGACAATTAAGACAATTTAAAAGCAGTCTAAAGGAGGTAATCCAATCCCAATTTAAAACAACGTTTGATTACCTCCCTTAAGCTGCTTGTAAATTATGTATTAAGACATGATGATTGTAATGATGTGATTAGCTATAAATTTTATTTTTAAAAGTAACTATTGATTGATATTAATTTTAACCATGACTATGAATGTCATTTTATATTTTAAGACTTGTATATTGTCTTTAAAAGGGTAATTATGGTTGCAAACTTTATATCAAATTGGAATTGAGATTTTGACTATATCATGAAATAAGGGAAAGGGGGAGGTGAAAAAAATTTGGAGGGACTTTTTTTCTTATTTCAGATTTCAGAAATCAAAAAGAAAATTTCTTCAAATAATTTTTGTCAGGGGTTAATATTCAACAGGATAGTGTCTTGCACAAAATAAAAAAAATGGGGTCAATTTTATTTTGGGGATAGGGGGTCAATTCACATCAGCATAGTGTATTGCACAAAAGCAAAAAATTTAATATAAATTCAATTCATAAAACCAATTTTTAATTTCTTCGACTTTAGTTATTCTGTGGCAGAAACCTATTATGTGTCAAATATTTAATTACAATCCAAATTTAAACCTGCATCAAGTGTGAATATTGTGTCCATTTTGGCCTCAACTTTTCGGGATTTAAAATCTGTGGTCGTATCCAGCTGCGCTCAGCGAAGCAATTTTTTTGTATACATATTCCAAAGTCAGATTTCTGTGTCTGTATTCCTTATGGTTAGTAGAATATTTTATTTGTTGGTATTTGGACTTTTGATTTAATACTTTGCAAAAAGTATAGCTCGGAAGTTATTGAATGTCTAAAAAGCAACTTATCTTTGTGATTTTGTTATAAAGTATGATATCTCCGAAAGTAAATAAATGCTCTTTCACCATATAAAAAAATACAAGTTAGTTTATTATTTAATTTTTGAGTCTACTAAAAAGGCTACATTTTGTATATCAGACCAAGAAAGTGGTACAAGCTCATTGAAATTTTATATATTAGTAAAGTGGTTTTTAAATATTTTTGGATTCTCAATAACTTTGGCTTTATAAATATTTTGATATAAGCGTCACTGATGAGTCTTATGTAGACGAAACGCGTGTCTGGCGTACTAAGTTGTCGAAATGCGCATCTGGTGCTAGAAAATTGGTAACGTTAATTTTATTATAATCCTGGTACCTTTTATAACTATTTTTGATTACAATTTTATTATTTATTTATCAGTTTATTTTCGATTTATGATTTTGACTGCCCCTCTGGTATCTTTTGTCCCTCTTTGAATGAAGTTAAATGTATTTTGAACAAATATAATGTGTTTTAAAAGTCAATCAAGTATTGATTGATTAACAGTCCGAAAAATAACATTGTTATATATTGTTTATTGATTACTTCAGCAACCTGAAATGTTAACTTTATATAGCTCATCCTTGGCTATACTGTCTTCATGTATAGAACATCCTATACAGAGCTGCCCTGTCAGTGTTGGAGTGAAAGCAAGAGAATTTGGATATGCTATTCCATTGTCTGTTGTCTTTACGTATGTAATCATTTGTTCAGAGTTGTTCAGAATGTATAGGGTATGAGTATCAATATCAGCTACAATGACATTGTCTCTTGGTGTTGTCACAATTCCTTCTGGTCCAAAAGGTTTTTGGAAAATGACGCTTTCAGCGGCATGTTTCCGATACTAGTGAACTGAACTTCCATTACATTTCTCTGCCTACCGCGCTTGGTTCGTATTTACTTTCCATTACATTTCTCCGTCTACCGCACTTGGTTTCGTATTAAATATTTTACATACAAACTGGAATTTGCTTGTATTATCATTTTTGTGTAGTAATCAACCGGGAACCAGTTTACATCCGGTCCTTCTTATTACCAAAAAGATCGAGGTGTACCAACCAATGTTGTTAAGATACTCATAAATCATAGATTTGTTTAACATATATTTTTAACAGTATTTTAAGCAAAAAGAGTAAAAATAAGAAATGGGTTGTCCAGAAATTTTACAGTATTTACCCAAGAAGAGGTAGATAAGGAAGGGGTTGGCCAGAAATATTAACCTAATTTTATCATGTTTATTCACATTTTTAAGAGTTGAATTATTTATATATATTATTGGATGCCTAATTGACTTTAAATAGGTGCCGATTTGACTAGATGTCGATTGAACCAGGTGCCGATTTGACTAGATGTCGATTTAACCAGGTGCCAATTTGACTTTTTCTATGGGTGCCGATTTGACTTGTACCCGATTATGAAGGCCCTATAAAAGTGAGTTTGAATATTGTACGGTGTTTTACTTGGCGGAATGTCAATACACTCACAGTAAGAGTTATTCTTCACTTGCTTTTCCACAATAATTGTTTCGTGGTATTCTTTGAATTTCTAGGCAGTTATGGTTCTCTTCGGACATGCTTTTAAGAGGAATTCGTCTGGTTCAATAGCGTGAATCAGCCCCTCAACTTCTTTGTACATAAATACTAACTTTGGTTTCAACGCCATGTACATGTTCGTCCTTGTCTGGAGATCTTGTTGTAGTTCCAGTTTAGCAAGCATTTTGGAGACTTATCCATCCTCTTTTGACTTGTAATCTCTGGTGATAAATTTTGCCGCTTGACATGTTTATTTTTGTTACCAGGTAGGGGTCGCATACGATGGCTCCATATTAGATTATGAGATCAATTCCTAAAGGTCTAGTTCATTATCCAATCATGACACAAATTTCAATAACTGGAATGCCACCCAAGTTGAATATATGGTGACCCACTATAACAGCATAATTACTTGGAATTGTGTTTAATACCATGATGGTTCAATGGCATACACTTAAATGGAGACAAAATTTAACATGAAAGATTGTGGATTAGTGTAGAATAAAAAAAACTAGCTTACTATGATATATGGTTAAAGAATGAATATCAAATTATATGGGTCATGGGCAGAGTTGTTGTAAAATATCAATATGGCAGAGAAGTGGTTTCAAGTCTCATATAAAGGGACCTGACTGACATGAAATAAAAAAATCAAAGGAGTATCCCTATTTGTCTAATCTTCAATGTGAAATAAAACAAGTATAACAATATTGTGTAAATCTACAGATATAGAATTTGCTTCAAGTAACAGAAATAACTACATTTGTGTATGTCACTAGTAACTTATTTAATGAGTATGTGGGTAATTAGTCCTATAACATATGACCTCAGGAGCATTATTTACTATTTCTATTTACTGTTCTGATAATTTTTTTTACTATCAATGTGTCACACTTCGCATTCAAAAATAAAAAAAAAAATGAAAATATTAGTATAAAAACGTTAAAAATTGAATAAGAATGCAAACTCATATGTTATAGGACTAGTGGTGTATAAGAGCTTATTACAACAGGCTCTTCATAATGATAAATCATTTGGTTTGAAAGGATACTAGTAGTCTGTATTCTTGATTTAGAAAAATGTAATTGCAAGAAAAAAACAACACATTACTTAGAACACTTTAGATCGTTCAGGTAGTATTTATTTAGTACGTACAAAAGAACAGCCAGTAGTCATTGGATATTGTGGATCAAATAAATAGTCTTGACCTATTTATTAGTACAAAAGAACAGCTAGTAATCATTGGATATTGTATATCATTCCAGTATTCTGCACTTATTTATCTGTACAAAAAAAAAAACCAAACAGTAATCATTGGATACTGTAGATCATTCAGGTAGTCTTGACCTATTTATTTGTACAAAAAAAACAGCCAGTAGTCATTGGATACTGTAGATTATTTAGGTAGTCTTGACTCTTGACCTATTCATTTGTATTAAAAAAAAACCAGTCAGTTGTCATCTTCACTTATGAACCTTATGAACCTTAGCAATGCAAGTAGGGCAAACGAGTTTGTCACATTTTGTACAGAAAAGACAAGAAGATTGTTCTGAATGTTCTTTACACATTATGTTGGTAAAATCCAATCCTTCGACAGGAAGCCCTATATTCTTGATGTCTACTACCTTATGATCTCTACCAAGTCTTAGATGTATTTTATCTTTACATTTACTGAATTCCACAAATCAAGCATTTCCATTTTATATTCTTCTTAGTTTCACATAAATTACAGTATATGGGAATCTGGCTTCTAATTCGGATTTAGAAAACGCCATTATTGAAGCAATCTTTATTCCTAGTTTATATCTCAAGGGACTATAAAGTATGGTTAAAATTAACGTTAGGTAAATGTTATATATAGGTTTAAATGTGCGTTATAGTAAGACAATTATCGTATCTTGATCACATTATATGACGCTAGTGTTAACAGTTTCATTTTTTTAATATAAAAGAACCTTTCTTCTACATGTATCAATAAACAATTCATTATCTCATTATTATTAATAATGCATAACAAAATGTCTTTATATTGAAAAACAAAGAAAAAACATCATATGCTTTTGTGTCTTTCAAACTGAAATAGCTTTTTACCCAATACCCCATATACATATGCTATAAGCTTTCCTTGGTTTCAGTGCAAAAGGTGCACATTTCTGTTTCTATTAAACCACATTTATAAAGAAAAGAGTTTGTGTATACAATTCTATGTAATAACTTGAATTGAAAATTCTGAAGTTTAGTGTTTTTTGTTGCTTGAAATGCCATCGAATAAATTTTTCCCCAACCATCAATCTTAACACATAAATCATCAGACCATTTATTTTGTGACCTTAAAGGATTTTCTTTAATTTTTTCTAGAAATAATTGATAAAAATATTTACATGGTTTTCTTTCAGATATCTGGAATTGCACTAACAAGACCATAATATTCAACAAAATTGGTTTTAACTGTATACTGAGTTTTAAGCTGCTCAAATGTCAGTATGTTTTTCCCATTTGAGATTAGATAATTTATAGAAAATATACCATCATTACAATAATTTTCAAAAATAAATGGCTTTCCCATGTGGGAATTTTAAACCTCCCTCATCATAATTATTTATAATAACTTTCCTTTTTATTTTGTCTGGTTTTCCATCCCATAAAAATTTGATGAAAATTCCTTGTATTTCTTGTATAACCTGAACTGGTGGATTTGGAAGGACTATCAGAACCTGTACCAAAAGTGGGAGCGCCAAAGTTTTGATAACAATGGTTTTGCCAATATATGTCAAGTTTCTGTATGACCATAAATTGAGAAGGCTTTTCATGCTTTTAATTTTTTCTGTAAAGTTTTCTAAAGTTTTATCCTCATTTAAGAGATTGAAACGAATTCCCAACAGTTTAAACTTTCCTGATGTATTCCAAGATTATTTCTTGTTTGGTAACAGTTTTTCATTACTGCCTAATCTTGAGCCAACCCATATGGCCTCAGTTTTATCTACATTTACCCTCAAACCAGCACAGTCAGCAAAACTATCAAAAATGTGCAATGCTTGTTTAAGAGATTCCTCTTTTTCATCCAGAATCAGAGAGGAGTCATCTGCATATTGACTTAGTAACAACTCAGAGTCGTTTACTGTGACACCAGAAACAATTGGGTCATATTTTAAAGCTGCACTAAGTTGTTCCAATACAAGGATGAAGAGATAAGGGGATAAAGGGTCCCCTTGCCTAGCCCCCCTAGCCAAATTAAAAAATTCTGATAAATGTCCATTATTTGTAACTGTACTGGTAATATCTGTATAAAACATTTTATCCATCTACAAAGTGTGGGACCAAACCCATAAAAATCTAAAGTTTTTTCAATAAAGGACCATTCGACCGTGTCAAAGGCTTTTTCAAAGTCAACCAGTAATAATAATCCTGGAATATCTTCTTCTTCTAGTTTATCTATCAGATCTGCAATAATTCTTACACATTCACCAATGCATCTTCCTTTTAAGAATCCTTTTTGTGTCTACTTATAATATTGTGCAGTAGAGGTTTTAATCTCTTTGCTATGCAAGCAGATGCTAATTTATAGTCAACACATAATAAAGTAATTGGACGCCAATTTTTGATGAAGTGTTTTTCTTTTCCCTCCTTTGGTAGACATACTATTAACCCTTGTCGCTGACTTACTGAGAATTTTCCTTTTTCAAGGCTCTCATTCAGGCAATTGACAAGTGGAAATTTTATGTCATTCCAGAAAAATTTATAGAATTCTACAGTAAAACCATCTATGCCTGGTGACTTTAAATTTTTCATATTTTTAAGGGCAATACTGCATTCCTTTAAGGTAATTTGACCCTCACAGGAATTAATCTTTTCTCTGCTAGGTTTATTTTAGAAGGGGTTATTTTCATTCATGAATGTGGCATTCTCCTCATCCCCTGGGTTAGAACTTCTGTACAAAGTTTCATAAAATATTTTTTGTTCCCTAAGAATAGCATTTGGATCTTGAATTTAAAGTCTTGGTTTCCCTGGTTAAAGATTTCACCCATTACTTTTTGCGCTCAATGCATGCACTCTACCTACAGACATTCAATTGGAAATTCATGTGATCAATTCCTTCTTTCAAACAATCAGCTGTCAATCTTGGCAAGCTGAAACGGGTCTTTTTTATGCCCCAATTATGGGCATTATGTATTCTGGTCTGTGCGACTTTTCGTTCATCCGTTCGTTCCTTCATTTGTTCATCTTCCCTCCGTTCGTTCGTCCGTCCGTTCGTTTGTCCATTCGTTTGTTCATCGGTCTGTCCCGCTTCAGGTTAAAGCTTTTGTTTAAGATGGTTTTTGATGAAGTTGAAGTCCAATCAACTTTAAACTTAGTACACTTGACGTCATGTTCTCTATGATATGATCTTTCTTATTTTAATGCCAAATTAGAGTGTTAACCCCAATTTCACAGTCCAATGAACATAGAAAATGATAGTACTATGGACACATTATTGTTGTATCTATATTTTAGGAGTAAGAGCAAAAATAGATGTGTCCCCTGCTGTCTCTTATATTGTGAGTCTGTATAATCCCACTCTACTTATTAGTTTAGAGCAAAGAACTATCGGTGAACGTTTAACATTCTGCAGGGAAATGTTGATCTTTGCAATAAATTCACAGTTTACTTTGAGAATAGTACGTTTTTGATTTATTTCACGTAATTTACATCCCATTTTTCTTACAAATTTTTGGCATGGAAACTTGCGGTAGGGATAACATTTGCTACACTCCCAGTAGTGCTGGCTTCTAGAGTCGATATTTCCCGTTGTATGGCCTGTATAAGAATTCCAAGTGTTCATTCATCGTTTCCGTTTTCTCCTGTTATGTTACTTTTTACGGTATAACTGAATAACTGGAATCAACAGGGAACCATACGTATCTTGGCACTGTCCTAAAGATTCCAATCCACGGATATAGACCTCTGATTTATCAGAAAAATTACGAAGACTTTCTTGTGTGTATGAGGGTGCTTGCAAATCTAATAGTGCGTTCACAAAATTCTACGGCTTTGTGGTAATTTGCGCTTAATAAGTTCAAATTATTTGTGACATTGATAGCTCCTGCATCAAGAATTGACTGTCGGTAAGTGAATTTCTGTATTTCAGTTAAAGTATAATTGTTGTGAATGGTGGTTTGAAACGACACTCAAAAGTATTGCCACTCAAGAATATCCTAAGAAAAAGTGTGTAGGGTTAGCTTCGGCAAGTGGTGATTTTAACTTGACAACGAACTAGTTTGTGACGAATATCTTAAGATGAATTCTGTCTTCATAAAAGGACGGGTTTCAGAATTGACTTCATGCATGTTCATGACGGGGCGTGTGTTTGAGATGCTTTTGTGAGATAATTCTGTACATGACGTACGAGGAACTGTTTGTGCTAATTTCTCATATAGGCGTAAATGTGTTTCAAGATCTAAATTATACGCATCTGCATCTGTGATTTCAACTTCTATATCTTCTTTCGATGTATTTTTAAGATCTGTTCATCAAATTTAAGAATTACACATTGTTTTTTACTATAGCGTCAATAATTGGACCTGCAATATCAAAATTCCATCTCCGAATTTGTGTTTAACTCATTTAGTTTCTTGGATGATTTCGCGATGGCGGCTCTATTTCCAGGTCAAATAGAATCCATCTTTTATCCTGGTCGCGGTACCAATCTCGTGATCGTATAATTGTAGAATGCGTTGTGTTGTGAAGTTAGAAAAAGAAGTCTATACACATGAATGATTTAATGCTGGTATACAATGACGTTTACACATAGATATCATGACGTTACATATAGACAGCGCTAACGCGTATAAATTCATGTATAACTCACGCGGTACTGGGATAGTCTCTAGATATTCTCGACAGGTATATCAGACGCATGTACACCATTCAAAGCGAAGCATTGAAACAAATCTTTCTGAAATTTCTAATATCACTTAACTTTCTCAGTATTCTATAACAAATATTGAAACTCATATATTTATTTCTGACAAATTTATGAAGCTTCATCAATATCCAGTGTAACAGAAGCTATAACATCATCTAAGCAGAGTTTGATTGAAGGCCTAAGCCCCCGTTTTAATACACTTTTTATTATTTTCACAAAGCTGTTGTGATAATTGACAGAAAGTTGTTATCTATCACTATTCCAATAGATTGCCTTTTCTCTACTTGGAACACCTTATTACATTTCGCCCTCTTGCGACATATTCCATATTTCCTAAACTGCCAAATGAGCTTTTTTCAAATTGACAACTTAGTAAGCCTAATATCGGCCCACCTAATACCACATATATTAACTCATCATAGAAACCAGGATTATAATTTCGTATACACGCCAGACGCGCGTTTCGTCTACAAAGACTCATCAGTGAACATTTAACCTCTATAAAAGTGTGTTTAATCCTGTAATAAAACTCCCTTAAGTTAGTTAGCTGCATTAGATGTAGTGTTTAAGAAAGATTCTGCTTTTGTACATTTTGTACACCTAATAAGCGATTTTGAGAGGTTTAACCTGGAAAAGGCAAGTATAACATTATACGTTTCCTTGCCTTATAATAAACAATATTTATTATCATCATTTCCACATATTATTATTAAGTATAAGTTCATATGATTATTAATAATTGATTGATATTTTCTACATATTAATATAATTATTTCTATTTTGCAGGATTGATTCCATTATATGGCCAGCTTCCTAAACAACCTTCAATTAAGAACTAAGTGATTTTGTTTTGGGATAATTTCTAATTTTCCTATGACAATCAAATCTCTAATCGAATATTACGACAGCAACAAGAAGTCCAGCATTCAGTTCAAAAGCTTATTTCAAAGATGATGCATATACATTCATTATATTGGACCAGTTATAAGTTTTTTGTTACAATAATGAATATTCTTTTCATTGCTACAATTTTAAAAGGAAAGTTCCACTTCTGCACCTGCTGTTATGGTTGTTAAAGCAATTACTGATATTCTTACATTTATAATTCTAGTTCATTTTAACATTCGAACGAAGTACTGACTTAATCTAAGACATAAGGTGCTATATATGTGAAGTTTGTCAAATTATTCTCCCCACAATTTTTCATCATTTATCATTAAGCCTTCCAATAGAGAGATTTTTTATATTTTCGTTTCTATGAAAATCAAAACGATTTTGCACAATCAAGAATGAAATTCTTTTCAGTATTTGTGTATGTTCGTAAGTGTGTGGCATCGACCCAGTGGTTGTAAATAAACTCATCATAGATTCCAGGATTAACATTTTTGATTTACGCCACACGTACTGTTCGTCTTAAAGAAGACTGATCAGTGACGCTCGAATAAAAAAAAGGCCAAATAGTGCATGAAGTTGAAGAGCATTGAGGACCAAAATTCCTAAATGTTTTTCAAAATACAACTAAGGTGATATTTTTTCAGAGGTAGAAAAGCCATAGTATTTCAAAAATTTAAAAGTTCAAAATTTCAGAAATAGCTGATTCAGATATTTACTACCTATACCAGGTGTGCATTATTTATCATCAATGCTAAGCAAGATGTTCTAACAATAGATATTACAAATAAACTCATTACAGATACCGGATTAAAAGTGTGTACGCCAGACGCGTGTTTTAGATTCTGCACGGACTTATCAGTGAGGATCGAATTAAAAAAAAAATAAAACACCAAATAAACTACGAAGTTGAAAAGTATTGAGGACCAAAAATTTAGAAATAACTTTGCCAAATACGGTTAAATTAATCTATTTCTGGGGTAGAAAACCCTTACAATTGTAAAAAGTTAATTTATGATTATGGCTATATCAATGATAATCAATGTCAACACTGAAGTAATGACTACTGACCTCGTGATACCATGGGAGAGTACACTAGACTGGCTAATTATTAACTGTCAACGTCCTACGGCTGATTAAAAATTAAATTCAGGACCAGGAGAACATGTTTTAAAATCTAATATAAATATTAACCGTGCTTTGTACTAGACCGACATGCCGTATTGAATTTTTAAAATGCTATTTGACAAAATATCAGGACTGCACAATGAACGATAAACCCCAAATTTTTATGTGATATCGTCACTGTGTTAATTTTAAAGTAGTATCTCTACAAACAATTGAAAGGTCTTTCCTGTAAAAGTGGTGTTTTCGTAATGCACTTTGTACGACCTTTCGTTTGATATACGACAAGCATAGCTTATGAAACTTTTCGCTTATAACACTTAATGACCTCATCCGCCTACATTTTTGAGACCGGAAGTATGATATATGTAACATAGAGTGGATGAGCTTTCATTTGATATGCCACAACGCCGTGTTCTAGAAAGTTTGATTTTTGTACTTAATAACCCTATCCAACTAATTTTTGGAGGTCGGGAATTTGATATTTCAAATATACACATCACGACCTTTCATTTGATATGCAACAACCCTATCTTAAAAGAAAATTTATGTTTTGCACTCAATGACCCCATCCAACCCATTTTCGGGAGACGTCAATTTGAAATTTAAAATGTACGCTTTATGTTTTTTCATTTGATATACAACAACCTTACCATCTGAGAAATTTGAATGTTTGCACTAAATTTCTCTTGAAAGATTATACACAAAACATCTTATTCGTGAACCGGAAGTCGTAGAGATTTGGAACCTTCGATAATAATCTTAAGTTCGTATGACCTTTAATTTGCACCCAATGTCAAATGTCACTGAGTGCAAAAAAAAAAATTAAGCTGCAATTTCAATCCTTCATATTTAGAAAACAATAAGAGTTTGCTGTATACATACAGCGTATAAAATGTTCCTCTCGACGAGCTCTTCATTTTATAGAATAAGTCCAAAAATGTCCGACCGTCTATTCAAAAGCTACGACGGGATGATTCTTAAAAGTATAGAATTGTGTGTATATATTTTTAATGTTAACAATTATCAATCTACTATAAACTGCAAAAATGATCAGTAGTTTAAGACCTTCAATTTGAGGTCAATGTCAGGTCATGATAAAATTTGACCTTGACCTTTAAAGTGAACTATGACCTTGACCTTTTAATATCTAAAAGGTCAAGTGGTGCCGAGTTGAATGGTGGTAGTCCCATGTTTCTACGACTTCCAGTTCTCAAGTTTTGTATTGCATCATATATTTGATGATTCATTGTGACCTTGATGAACGTCGGAATTGTCCAATTATTTTTTTACATTTATGTCCTTCAACTTTCAACTGTAGATCATTTATCATTTAACAGATTTGCTATATCTATTGGCGTTTTAGAGATAAGGCAAATTGAAATTTGGCGAGCAGAGGCATGTATTTCTGAATCCACAACAGCTTATCACCTAAAAGTTTCAGAAATTGAAGAGTTAAACATGGTTATATATTTTACCAAATACCAAAAACATTCAATGAAAAATTTGCCCATAAAATTAATTTGAAATTTTCAGGTTTTGCATTGATTTTTAAGTTTCATAAGTTCTATTTATATAATTGATATTGCATCATTTTTGGCACTTTGCCGAATGGGGTCATTTGATATACCAAATTGAAGGTCTTTATGAGCTCTACTCAAAAACTAAAATTTCAAACCCCTTTTTCTTTCCAGTGGGAAGAGTGAGGTCATTTAGTGAAAAAAAATCGAACTGCTCAGATGGTTGGGTTGTCGCATATCAAATGAAAGTCCATAAAGCGTACATTTCAAATATCAAATTGACGTCCCCAAAAAATGGGTTGAGTGGGGTCATTGAGTGCAAAAAAATAATTTTCATTTAAGATAAGGTTTTTGTATTTCACATGAAAGGTCTTATTGTTTACATTTCAAATATCAAATTTCTGTTCTACAAACGTGAGTTGGATGGAGCTATTTAGTGCAAAAATCAAACTTTCTAGAACATGGTGTTGTCGCATATCAAATCAATTGTAGACAACAAGCTAAGAGTTATCTTTTTTCATGAGTTTCGATGAGGTTCAAAACTGTGCGAAAACATTAAACTAACGTAGATAACATTTTTTTATTTCTTGTTAACGTTCCTCCAAATTCTGGTTCAAGTCTTATTTCTCATACTCAATTTTAGATTCAATGACTTAAATGAAGGATTTTAATCGATAACAGACATCTATTAACATTTAATCACTACCATTAATGAAAATAAATTATTAAAAGCTGTATCAAGTAATTCGATGATTTAAATTTGACATATTATAATGTATACACATTACTTATATCTTAAAGGTTAAAAAGAAGGACCAGCCGGATCGTTTACTTTCTTGAATGGTTCGTAGAGACGATTGTGCCATCTTATGAATAAATGTATCTATTTTTAGTTATGTTTGTTTTCGGTCTTAGCTTCTCTGACTAGTTTTTTATTGTATGTATGTAAACAGGAATTTATCTTTTGTTTAAATTTCCATTTGGATATGTTCATCAATATAAGATGTTAACAATATATAGGTTGTTTAATATACTAATTGATTATGACAAATGCTTGACCTACCCCTTCCTTTTTTATCATATATATTGAAATATGTGACACCTCAATAACAAACAGTAATATTATTTTTATGCGATACAATACATTCATATTATTTCTGATCAAGGTAAGTTTGTAATCAAATACATGTGAAATATCTTTCAAATAGTGTTTTCATTTTACTTTCTTATTTTCTCTTTCTTTTTTTCATTGTTATGAAGAATAATGTTAAAACAAAGTGAAACCAGAGAGAATATTAGGGGAAACATCTAAGGCCACACTAATTTAATTTTTTTTCTATGGATTTTTGGACTCCAAAATTTGGGGCGAGCGATCGATTTGAAAATTTTAATAAAAAAAATATTTAGGCAAAGCTTGAAAAGTAAAGGCGAGCGATTATAATTTTTTTTTGTAAACATAAAATAGTAGGTTTTGACAATATTAAAACTTGATTTATCACTTGTACTTTGACATTTCTTTAATTTCTGAAGTATTTTTTCCCTGTTCACCAAGAAAAAATTAAATCTGGTATATGTATGTGTGACTGACAATGAGACAATTCTCCATCCAAGTCATAATCAGTTTAGGGGCAACCCTTTATGTTATAAATATATCCTTTTTACATATTTTATAAGGGATCAATATAAGTTATAATATATTTGTTTGTACAGAAGGGCTCATATTTTCTCATAGAACTATATATCTATCTGGTATTAAATGGTCAAAACATGTCCAAGAATTTTGTAATATTCCTGGACTTAAACCATGTTAACACATTTACTTTAACAGTTAAATATTATTCAAAATAAGTGGACCCCTCTTTTAGAAAAAAGTTGTTTAAAATATGATGTAACTCTCCTCTTTTTGAGTACAAAATTCTAAGTTTTCAAAGGTTTTGTATAGAAGAACTATAAAAATCCTTGGTATTTTTATTTTCTTTTCTACATCAGTAAAATGACCCCTCAATTGTCTGAGGGAGGGTTGTTCTCAACCTGATAAAAACAAACACAAGTCAAAGTACGGCCTTTTACACAGGGCTATGGTACAGACCAACCAGCAAGCTATAAAGGACCCCAAAATTATTAGCGTTCACAATTCGAACAGGAAAACCAACGATCTAATTTATATATCCAAACGGGATAATACCAATGAACAACATCAACAAACAATAACTGCTGAAACGCATGCCCCTGAATCAACCAGGACAGGTGCATAAACATGCAGTGGCTATGAATAGTTTTGTTTCGCCAGCATACAATATAACTGCAGTTGAAGGCAAATCCTTCAGAAGTTCTTTGTACTTTATTCTAACAACGAACATTTTTTGATAGGGAATATAAGTAAGGGGGAAAGAAACCAATTTTTTGTTCTTCACAGGTATTTCCGCTGTTATAAATTTATATCGCAGCACTCCCACTTTGTATAAATAGGTTTCATGCTGAAACAAATATTCTCACAGATATTTACACAGTGTGGTGGGGTGCTTTTATGTTTAAAGTCGTTATATACAGGTTAGACTGTGATTTTAAAAACAAATGTTGATATCTTTTTATAATATTTACAAAAAAAAAACGGTGCGGGAAATGGACATGATTACATTTCCGGATGCGGGAAGCGGGAATATAAAAATTAAAAAAAAATCTGTTTTGAAAAAAATAGGTGCGGGCGGGTCCGTCGAACAAGGAATCAAATTGGTGTGGCCTAATGTTAGAATTAAATTCTTTATACATTTTTGTAAGTGTATTATTCTACACTTAGACTGTATTTATGATCAAAGATTTTACAATAAGTCGAAGACCACATTATGGTCTTTAACGCAGTGATATAATCTCGCACCCGGAGGTGGTCCTCAGCTGGCCCCTAAAATAGTTGTGAACTAGTTCAGTGAAAATGGACGGCCCACAAAACTCCAAAATATATATTTATATGAACTAAAATTAAAAACATACAAGACTAATAAAGGCCAGAGGCTCCTGATTTGGGACAGGAGCAAAAATGCGGCGGAGTGAAACATGTTTTGTGAGATCTCAACCCTCCCCCTATACCTCTAGCCAATGTAGAATAAAGAAACGCTTAGCAATACGAATAGTAAAACTCAGTTTAAAAGAAGTCTGAGTCCGATGTCATAATAGGTAGCAAACGAAATTAAGCAAAATGACATTGATACATACATTAAAAAGGACTACTTGTAGTTACTGACATGCCAGCTCCAGACTTAAATCAAACTGATTGAAAGATTATGTCTTCATCATATGAAAATCATTACAATCCCTCCCGGTAAAGGTTTAGTATCATACTACCATAAAATATATGAGAAGAAAATAACCCGTATCATGCCAACAACTGATTTTAGAACAATTGTGTTTATTTCCGATGCAAAGACCCTATGAGTGAATCATATTAATACCGAAATATGCAATCCTTAATTACCTGACCGTTTTATCCTTTCCGAATAAGTCTTTTTGGAAGTTTGTTTAGCTTTTGAGATGAATGCTGACATTTTTGTGCTTTACAACTCTTTTAGATTACAAAGAATAAGTGACTTCTAGTAATCTGCTACACACATGAAATTACTAATTATAAATAAGTCTTTGCCAAAACTGAAAACGACAAACCCAGTGAAAAGTCTTCTTGGGTAGATCATATTCGGGGGAAAAGTCAACGAAGGTGTGGTTACGACAAATGGAACATATCTGTCATCATCTATTGAACAGATATGTCATAACGAACCTCCAACTGGTAGTGGTGAGCGTGAGGGATGATTCCAACAGAACCACTAAAAATGCTTTTTTTCATAGCTTCCTTGTAAGAAACAATTCCCTATCAAGAAAATCATGATAGATAAAGAAAGACATACAATATCAACGGGGAGATACTATACAAAATTTGGAATAAAATGTGGCATAAAGTACCTTATATTTTTACAGCCATTAGAACTATCTTTATAATGCGATTTAAATCATGCAATGTTTAAATCTTTTATTTATCAAATATTACATTCTGTGGTCAGTTGTTCCGTGCACCTACTTACGGAGAACCATGGTTTCAGGTAAAGGAGTTACGTGCTCATATAAATGATATTCTTAACACCCCAAAGGACTTACTATCAACATCGTGACACAAATCAGATATGAACTTTAATATTAAATATTTAGGTAACTTATAGACCCAGTGGGTCGGGTGTATATGTATATATTATGTTAAACTATGTTAATTGACACACTGCTGTAATTACACAAGTCACTATAATAAATAATCTACTTACTTACTTACATACTAATGTTTGTGCTTGTTCTGAGGTAGATACATGAAGTTATGGTTGTTATATGCTGTTTGCAATATTTGGTTTTTTTTTCTATATTTATTTTAACGTATATTAGGCGGTTGGTTTTCTCTTTTGAATTGTTTCACATTTTGTCATGCCGGGACCTTATACAGTTGATTGTGCGCAATGGGTTTTTATCATTATGGAAGGCTGTACAGCGACATATAGTTCGTTCAAAACTCGTCATTTCCTCTGTCGGATAGTGTCCATTCGTTTGATGTGTTTGATCTTTTAATTTTGTCGTTTGATTAAGGACTATCCTTTTTGAATTTTCCTCGGAGTTCAACAGTTTTGTGACTTTACTTTTTTCTATTTGACATTCATATCGCAGCTACTTATTTTATATTTAGGAATAAAAGTACTGTTTTTTGTTTGTTTGAACGATGCGATATGCCTGTGTCTCCTCTTATTTTCGACATGTTTCTGAGACCTTAGATCCTTAGATAACAGAATGGCCATCAAATCTGCAAATTCACCAAACGTGTCCTTTTCGCGATTATGACATTTTTGAGTGGGGTTTCGCATGACGGATGGTGCAAGCTCAACAGGAGTTACCCTGATGACACACCCAGTCTCGCGCCTTTTCTTGTGCATCAGTTATTATGTTACCTTTATGTGTATCATCTTAATGATATATAAACATTTGGAAATTTGACACTATGAAATCCGAATTTGGTGTTGATGTCTCTATGAAAACAGTACTGTTATTTTTTTTCAAATGCAATATTAGAAAATGTTTTGAAAAGTTATTTGATTTTCTCGCAGCTTTGAAGGCCCATTGATGGACTTCGACTGCTGTCTGCTCTGTGGTCGGGTTGTTGTCTCTTTGACGTAATCCCCATTTCCGTTTTCAATTCTATCTTGAAAACGTCAACTGCCAATGCACAACGTTGTTGTCAATGACCGTAGTATTTATGAGAGGCTTTGTTCAACAAAATTTAGTTGGTTTAAAGCTATTTTTATAATAATGTTTATGAGGAACGATTACATCGAAAATTTGATTTCGACAAATCTTAATAAATCAGCTGAAATTTCAGATAACTCTTTTAAGGCTACACTCTTCAAACAAACTTAACTTAAGAGGATCTTACCAATTATGTTAAAGCTTTCTTTATTTTTTTTTTAATTCTCTAGCGTTTTATATGTTTAGCTTTCACATAAAGATATTCGGTTGCACGTTATGTGTCTATGAAATTTGTATTTTTCTTCTATTGTTGAAGACCATTTGTTTAAATTAATTATGTCTGTTTTATTATAATATTGGGATAACGTGTCATTTATATCTATCCACCATCTATAATTCAAAGAAGTACTGTAATATATGTTAAAAAAATGCTTATTTAGCGATATAGATAGATAAATGCAGCAGCAGTTGTATGTATACAGGTGTTTAAAAGTCACAAATCTATTGAGAGAAAACAAATCGATATCGAAATATGTATCATGTGTGAATTCCAAAAGTGTTATGAAAAGGACATATCATCCGAAAGTTTATGATAAATGTACATACACAATTAAATGTACCATTAGGTACGAATGTTTGAAAAAAGATTTAAAAATTAATCAAAACTTTTTACAAAGTTGTACCGCAAAATTCAGGATTTAATTTTATTTTAAAATTAAAACTAGGTCCTTTAATAGTTATCAAAGGTACCAGGAATATAATTTAGTACGCCAGACGCGCGTTTCGTCTATATAGGACTCATCAGTGACGCTCATATCAAAATATTTATAAAGCCAAACAAGTACAAAGTTGAAGAGCATTGAGGATCCAAAATTCCAAAAAGTTGTGCCAAATACGGCTAAGGTAATCTATGCCTGGTATAAGAAAATTTTAATATTTATTCAAAATTATGAAACTTATTAAACAAACATTGTTCAATCTTCAAAACAGACGTCTGTTCGATAAATAAAATTATCCAACAAAGTTCTAAGTTATACGAGAAAGGTGTAAATTTGGGCTGCGTTTATTATTTGTTATGTTATGTCTTTTGATACTTAAGTGCTTTTCTGTATGTATCAGTGGTGTTTGTTTAGCAGTTTCAGGTGTCATTTAATGTAAACATGGTAAACATGGATATGCAGTTGTATATTCCGATGGAATCTATTCAATGGGCAACTGTTAATGGGCATTAAGATTTGCATGCCATACATCGGTCACTGTTTTCTGTGACTGCGCGGATTCAAAAGCGCATTGAGTATAAAATCGTTTTTCAGAAAGGACATGTTAATATATGAGTCTTTACGTTTGTTCTTATACAGCAAAACACTTTTCCTATTTCCGTTCGGATATATTTATATGTAGGTATAATGTTATGACGATATATAAATTTTTTTGTTATTAATCATAATGACATATGCTGTACCTATCCTTCTTATCGTAAAAAACATTTAAATATGTGATGCATGAAGAATAAAGTGATTTTAGACTATAAAACATAACAGTTATCTATGCACTAAAGGTAAGTGTGTGTTTTATAAAATGTCTCAAAAATAACTATATGTTTGTGTAATTCTTGTAATTGTTGTACACATATTGAAAATTAAAAGGCGATAAACATATGTATCTTATATATATATATATATAAGTGAACATTGACATTAGAATAAAAATGTCCTAACTGTACGAACATTATATAGATATAATAAAAGAAAACAAACCACCTAAAGCTTGCACTCTGAAAAGACCGCTGTTATGCATTTGGGTTCTTTGGACGATTTTTTTAAAATGAGACTTATCAGTAAATAATTTACTTTCTCTTTGCTATCAGATCAAAAAAGAAAATGATCTTTTCTCTAGTTCATACTATGGAAAGTTTCTTTTAATTTGTTGACGTGTTTTTAACTTATTAAAATATCAGCAAGTTGAGTTATGTCGTACGTGGTTTTCCTTTGTATCTCTTACTTATCAAAAGATTGATAGGGGAACAATTGTTAGTACTTAAAAACTAGAACAACCTCGCCTAATGTGTATGTCCTATGCCGAGATACTATAGTGAGAGGTAAATTTAAGTTTTTTCCTCAAGTCTGATTTCTTACGAATCCGATGAAGTTATCTATAAACTTTTGAAACTTTAATTATATATCATCATTCTGTGAAACAAAACATTATTTAAGAAACAGACACAGCTTCCCATTCTCGTTTAATTTTGTAGTTGAACCCCTATTCAATAAATAGTTCTACCAATTTAATCTTGAATTCATTCTCAATTATAGAAACATGAGGTTGTATCGTCCTCAAAATGAGTACCGATCAGTAGATGAATTACACACATATACATCAAAGTCAAATATCGAAATATGTCTTGTTTTTTCACCTTTTTTAAGAACATTTTGACAGTATTCAATTGCTATTAATCATTTATAAGAAATTGATGTCCGTGGTATATTTTTGTTTCTTATTTTTAAAAAGTTGACGTTTTGTGGATGTTTCTATAAAGTTTACTGGCTAAGCTAGATATATCACCTGTTGATATATTATTGTATGTGTGTGCGTCAATGTAAAAATTTACGCGAAGATTTGTAACTGTACGGAGTGTACTTAATTGCTGTCAACTATCACAAATTAAAGTAAATAATAAACAAAATGGCACAGACAGGCTTTTTAAAAGAAAGGCTTCAATCAATGTTTTGACCAAACAAAGAACCAGTTCAAAAACAGTAGATATATATAATTTGTTAAAAGATTGAGCCACACGAATCCTCACCAAAATCCGGTATATTTATAGTGGATTGCGGCGAAGACTGTCTCGTAAGAGTATACATTTTTATAATAATACAATATATTCTTTCGAATATTACTAGAACCACAGCAACAGAATGCATAAAACACATAATAATTTAATGTCACGGGAAAGTTATGCCTATGTATGTAAACTTACAAAATATTAAAGTTGTGAACTTTGTTTATTGATAATAAACTATTCACTGAAACATCAGATAATATGATGACTACAAATTCTTAATTTTCAGTATAATGTATAAAACAATTAAAATACTTTAGTAATTATATATCATGTAAACAAGGGTCCAAGTTCCTGTTCATTACAAGTGACAAACGCTGAAAGACTGTGTCACTACTTTGTGTAAACTGTTCACAATGATAAGTAAATCGCCAGTTGGTGTGATTGCTCAGAAATTGTTTTTTCGTTATCTTGTATCTAGCAGTTATCGTTGTATGCTTTCTTGAATTATTGGTTTTTATTTACCGTTTCAAAACATTCCATTTGTTTTCCATCCAACTTTTTCACCAATTGTAATCCTTCGTATTTTTATATTTTTCTATAAACCTGCTGGTGAATATTATCATACTTTTATATCTAGTAGATAGTTGTGTCATTGGCATCAATATAACATTTCTAATTTTTTATCTTGTGTTTAAACAAGGTCAACTTTTAGATGCTAAAACTAATATTAAATCAACTAATCAATACTCATTTTGGGTTTGCTTTTTCACGTTTACCAAGACAAGACAAGACAAGACAAGAAAAATACTTTATTAGAGTCTCGCCTCAAAATTGACATACATTTATACATTTATAAAATAACAATAATATTTAAAACAACATGAGCTACTCTAAAAAGAGTTATGAGAGACTATAAAAAAAAAATCATTTCTACAAAACACATTATTATCTACAATTATATAAAATACCTTTTCTTTTTAATAATACATCATAGCAGATTTTGGCTAAAAAGTAACACACATTTTCATCAGTAAATAAAAATTTGAATTTATCATCATCAGACAAATTAACAAAATCACAATTAAAAGAGCTAGCATGTCTAAATAAAATAGCTCGTAAATCTGTATATACTGGGCAGTTAATTAACACATGTTTCTCATCTTCAATAATGTTATTTTTCTTACATTGCTCATTAAAACATAATCTATTGTCAACCATAATGCCTTCATATCGACCAGTTTCTATTCTCAGAGGTGCAACACCTGAACATAAGTGAAATTCAAATCAAAGCTTTATAAATTAAGCTTTGACATGAATGAATTGAACTGAACATCTTAGATTTGCTCACCTTGTGGTCGAATGAATATCTTGTAATTACTTACGAATAAAGTAAAATAGTTATCAAAGGTACCAGGATTATAATTTAATACGCCAGACGCGCCTTTCGTCTACATAAGACTCATCAGTGACACTCATATCAAAATAGTTAAAAAAAACAGTACAAAGTTGAAGAGCATTTAGAACCCAAAATTCCAAAAAAAAAAATGTGCGAAATACGGCTAAGTAATTCAGTCAATGACCAATGAGGTGACATCTAATAAGTATAGTATAGTATAAATAATCAAACGATTGATGAATTGATGTTTTACGTTATTTTGTAGAACTAATTGAGAAAATGGCCAGAAGACTACCAAGAACAACAACAGCTTCACAATTAACAGAGTCCCTTTTAGGAGGATTTCTAAACGTTTCAACATTAGAACAACATAATAGAACCAAAGCATTCAATTTAATAACTTATTTTGAAAGTGGGGCCTATATTTATTACGGATATGTAGGGCCAATAATTACTTTCTTTGTTACAATAATGAATATTCTGCTCATTGCAACAATCATCAAAGGAAAATTCAGGACTTCTACGCATGCCGTTATGGTATCTATAGCAATTGCCGATATTCTGACCGGCATAATTCCGGTACCTTTTAACATTCAAGTGTTTAGTGTCAAACAAAGTAGAGACTTTTTAAAAATAGAATGGTGCTATATTTTTGAAATTTGCCAAGTAATTCTTCCTACAGTTTTCCATCTTATATCATTAAGTCTTACAGTTGGCCTATCGATAGAAAGATTTTTCGTCGTTTCGTTTCCATTGAAAGCAAGCCGATTTTGCACTATGAGGAATGGAATTCATTTCAGTATTTGTGTATTTGTCATAAGCTTATGTGCACAGATTGATACATTTGAAGACGTAACATATAATCCGGTTGAAATCACATCTTTAAAAGGAATCAAACTTACTGGATGCAGACGATCAGTGAAGGACAGATCTGATAAAGAATACATAACCAGGATGCTTATTTTACGTTTTATTCCATGTATGCTTCTTGTCATTTTCACTATTCTTTTACTTCGAAAATCATCCGACATTCAGGAATGGCGGAAATCAACCACTTCTTCTTCCGGTGCAACAGCGTCGTTAGAGCGAATGGATTTTGCTGTATCTTTGATAGCAACCATTGTTTTTTTGACAGAAATAACTATTGGTACTTTGTTGCTTATTGACCACCTCAAATCCCGACGACGAATAACATCAAACAACGCCTTGATTTCTGGTATTACGTATGTAGTTTATATGGTTACCAGTCCTGTCAACTTCGCAATCCTTTGCTTTCTAAGTAAAAAGTTTAGACAAACATTTTTTGGTATGTTTTGCAGACATTAACAACATGGAATATAAAAGAACTTCGGTTGAAAACGTTGCTCACATAAACCACTACTGTAACAGTATAATGTCTCATTTTGTGCAGCATCGCGATGTTTTAGTCATATTACATGAAGTCTTGGTGACTTAGACAAACTATAATTCTTCAATTCGTTACTTTTTATATGACTTGTACTATCAATGTTTTATCTCAGCAGATAAATAATATCAATCGAATGTATATGTAGTACTCAATATACTTTACCTCATTTTGTTATTGGCTGAGCTGGTTGGCCGTTATTGAGTATCCGTTTCACAGATGACGACGGATTTGTTCTTAAAGTCGTATTTTCAATCCGTCCCCTTTTCTCAGAATGTGACCAACCGAATTAGACTTATTACCGGGTTTGTACTTACTTAAACAACACACCGGGATGCCAATGTGGAGCTGGATCTGCTTACCCTTCCTGATCATTTGTTTTTGTGGGTTACGTCCGTGTTGCTCAGTCTTATGTTTTCTATGTTGTGTTTTGTGTACTATTGTTTGTCTGTTTGTCTTTTATTTATAGCCATGATATTGTCAGTTTATTTTTAGAGTTTCAATCTTTGGTACATCTGGCCTCTCTTCTCTACTACTACACACGCGTATATAATCATACTATTCACGTTACTTTCTTTTAACTGAAGACCCAAGAAAACAAGTATATTAACCTTGACCTGCTTTCTCCTTTATAATAATAATTCATGTTTTATTTCCGTGAGATTTGTAGATAATTTAGAGAACACTTCATCATCACTTATGAAGAGTTCGAGTAAAAATGTATGCTTTTCTTCGAGTAAGAATTTGAGACTGAGTTGCAATGTAAGTTAAAAGACAAAAACATATGCACGTTCGAGTTAAAAAAAAATATATTCATGTCAAAGTTCGAGTTTAAAATGGCATATGTTTTAAGAAGTTGCAGTTTATAATCAATAAGATTAGAATGAGATACAGCATAATAATGGTCTTATAGAAGCTGAAATATGCTCAAGTGTAAAGTCAATATAAACCTATAGTACTGATTTTTTGTAGTTACTAAGTATCCCTTTTAAATATCCATAATATAATAGTTTACAAGAAACTATCATTTGACTTTTTTCACAAATAATTAGCTGTTGATAAAATCGTAAATTAAAGAACGTTAGTGAGCGCGCTCACATACCCCACGGCCCCACATTGTCATTGGAGAAATAAAATAAGTGTAAGAAAGAAAATTGTATAAGAATAAAAATTGAATCAACATTTCCTGTCAATATGCACATCTACATAGTATGTCCTTATTATCTACAAATTTTCATGAAATGACCGGACTAACGGATGGACTGACGGACGGATGGGTCAAAAACATTATACCTTTTGCAACTTCGTAGCGTGGGGTATAATAAATGCAGTTTTCCCCCGAGTAATATATTAAAATTTGTTATGCTATGATGGCAAAACGATTGGTCATAATTATACATATTTACATATAAGCAATACAATTAAAATGGAGCACCTATCGTTATTGACACTAAAATTATTTAAACTTGAGAAAATTTAATATCTTTATCAAACCTGTCCATATTTACAGTTTTATATGTGGGAAAATGTTGATTCTTTTATCCAAACATATTGATTTTACATACAAACTACTAGTACGTGTTTGTCATTATGCATATATATCATCTCTATTGTAATCAGTATCCTGGAGCAGTCAGTACTAAGGTAACCACCAATAAATAAATGACAGTTTTCCATAAAGTGAATGTTAGACATCAAATTAACATGAAAGGATCTCAATTGGGTCGTAAGTTTTCGTTTTAAATGATTCACAGTTTGTCATGTCGGCGCCTTATATAAGAGGGATGACACGCTTTTTTTTTTATAATGATTAAGATTTTAACACAATGTTGAGTGCTGTGCCCCTATTTATGACATTGTTACCAATTATGTCTGTTTGTTTGTTCACACATCGTTGTCAATATAATAGAATGTTATGCGACTGTCATAATCCCCTTTTTTGAGATTTTTACCAATTTTGTGTTTGTTTGTTCACACATCGTTGTCAAAATAATATAATCGTATGCAGTACTGTCATTTAAGTGAGAGGTTAAGCTAGTACCCATAAAACCAGGTTTAATTCACCACTTTTTACATAAGAAAATGGTGTACAAAGTTAGAAATATGACAGTTGTTATCCATTCGTTTGATGTGTTTGCACTTTTGATTGTCATTTGATAAGGGACTTTCCGTTTAGAAATTTTCTTCAAGTTCGGTATTTTTGTTATTTAGCTGGCTAAACCTCTCAAACACAAAGTCACTTGTATGACAGTTGCTTAAATTGTCATTCCAAAAAAAAAATGGCATATAGACAAAACACATTAGCAAAAGGAAATGAATTCAAAAATTGATCATAGCACAATAACACAATGTCGGGATGTGTATATAGGTATCGAGCCACGACAACTGATAGTACCAAATTGCACTTAACACTAAAGGTAATAATTTACAAAGACACATCGAAGAATACTTTAGGTTGCACTTTGTAAATACAGTCGGTTCACAAGCAAACCTTTTTTGTGGCGATATATTTTTAAAGTCATAGATATTTTGTTTTGTTTAAGAACATAGAGTTGTGTGTCATATTTTCAACATTTATATTCTGTTTTGTCGTTGTTCTCCTCTTATATTTGATGTGTTTTTTAGTTTGTAACCCGGATTTGTTTTTTCTCAATCGATTTATGAATTTCGAACGGCGGTATAATACAGTTACTGTTAAGAGTTTAAACTTGTACTAAAATTCTGTACTACCCCTGCATCACTTTAGGTATTTCTCAGTATTCAATTTTAGCAAGCTTCTTCGTGTATTTATACTAGTAACATTTCAAGTTATGTATTTAACCCCTTTGACAAATAAAGCATTGAAGATGAAAATGATGTTCAAGACATCAACACAGAAATGGAGATGACTCAATTTTCCCGAGAAATGACCAAGTGAAGATCATAATAGATGGTTGATTGTGGTATTATTATTTCATGCATTCTCTTGACGAGAAAAAAAATAAAAATAAATACAATATGTAGGTCATGTTATAGATGCCATCTGGGATAAAGGTCGGAGAAATTGGGACTGCCACTGAAAAATGTCGGTATATACTAGATAGGAACAGCAATTTTGCATTGAAATAGAACACCTACGGACCCGTAGAAGAGTTGTTGCAAGGATTTATAACATGCAAATAGAATGGCATTATTTTAACACGTGACATCGGAATCAACGTCACCATCCTTACCAGACGTGGCTACGTACTTGTACATCCAGCACAGTTAAACGGGCGTCCTATTTAGACAAGGTTTTTATTGCCGGTCGGAAGGAGACTTAAGACTTAAGTGCATGATCATACGCACATTAAAATTCAGTTCAAGAGAAGTCCGAGTCTGATGTCAGAAGATGTAACCAAAGAAAATAAACAAAATGACAATAATACATAAATAACAACAGACTACTAGCAGTTAACTGACATGCCAGCTCCAGACTTCAATTAAACTGACTGAATGATTATGATTTCATCATATGAACATCAGGCACAATCCTTCCCGTTAGGGGTTTAGTATCATACCATCATAACATATATGAGAAGAACATAACCCGTGTCATGCCAACAACTGTTTTTAGAATAAATGTGTTTAGTTCCGATACAAAGACCTTATCAGTGACTCAATATTAACGCCAAAATATGAATTATGAAATATGAAATTTTTTTAATGACTTGACAGCAGTATCGTAATTATATCCCTTCTTAATAAATCTATTCAAAGGTTTTGTAAGTTTCTGAGGTGAATACTAACACCTTTGTGCTTTATAAAGAATATTTCCATAAAAAATTGGATGTGAAATACCTGAACGTATTAGAAGTCTGCATGTTGAGCTATGTTTACGAATGATGTCTTTATACTGATGATAAAATTTAGTAAATGTTTTGACTAGTTTGTGATATCGAAAACCCTAGTGTAATAATTTTTCAGTAATACATAAATTTCTCTCGTTAAAATCTAAAACATTGTTACATACACGAGCGAATCGTACAAGTTGAGATATATAAACACCGTAAGATGGTGACAAGGGAACGTCACCATCTAAAAACGGATAATTAACGATAGGAAATGAAAAATCATCCCTTTTATCATAAATTTTAGTATTCAGCTTTCCATTAGTGATATAGATATCAAGATCGAGAAAAGGGCAGTGGTCATTGTTAGTATTAGCTTTATTCAAAGTAAGTTCAACAGGATAAATTTCATTAATATACATACTGAAGTCGTCATTATTGAGAGCCAAAATATCATCCAAATATCTAAAAGTATTATTAAATTTGTTTATCAGATGTTGTTTCGATGGGTCTTTGCTTATTTTTATCATAAATTGTAACTCATAACAATACAAAAACAGGTCCGCAATAAGTGGTGCACAGTTAGTCCCCATTGGAATTCCGATAATCTGGCGATATACGGAATGTACTAGTTCGGTGAAAATTGATGCCACACTAAACTCCGAAACCTACAAAGTAACTAGAATTGAGAAACATACAAGACTAACAAAGGCCAGAGGCTCCTGGCATGGGGGACACGCGCAAAAATATGGAGGGGGTTAAACATGTTTAGGAAGGTCTCATTTCTCCCATATAACTGAAGTTATTCTTTATATATCTTACAAATCAGACATCCAAAATTCAACAGAAACTAATATATGCGGATATGGGATAATTTTTTGGGTAAAAGCATAAAGACGTTACACAATGAAAACATACATACCTACGTCTTTGTCGTTGCCTTGGTATATGTAAATTTTAGAAACACGGACGATGTTCCAAACCTCTTGTGATTTTTGTCGCGGTGAATATAACATTTTACCTAAAAAGATTTCTAAAGCTTTTAGCCAATGAGATTCTCTCGCTTGAGCCGGTGCAGCGAAAGTGAGAAAAGCAATCGAGTTGTGATGACCAATTATAATCCGTCCATCACTATTTTACCTATGACGACTGGTTAATATCATTGACGACGCGGCACGTGCTTTTTCATTTTTAGGTTTTCAGTAGTCCTTCAATGATCTGAAGATTATTTACTGTTTGCGCGCGCAGCGTGGCCTACATATATATATTTATAAATAAATTTGGTGTATTTACTGTCTTCTGATTGGTTAAAATTATTAGTTTTATTTTCAATGTTGTCAATTTTGATGGCGACGCGCCCACTCTGACGTTGTGTATTCATACGCCAACATGTGTGTACGTTGTTATTGTTAATATAAATAATATAAAATGTTCCTTGAGCCTATTTTTGATAGAAATTTATTTATAATGAATGGCAATAATTTATTTTGATTTTATTGAACCATAAAACTAATCTTTGACTCTTCACATTTTACATAATCCGCTTCGCGGATTATTCAATGTGAAGAGTCAAAAATTAGTTTTATGGTTCAATAAATTAAACAACTTTCCTGTAGAGTTGGCCAGTTTTGGGTGTTTATTTAATATTTATTAAAATTTAATTTTAAACAAAAACAGAAAAAACAAAAATATTTGGAAATAAATTTGAGGTGCGTAATTTAATTTTATGAATTGTGTTTAAAACTATGTACATAGGCTAATAATGAGTTAAATGAATTTGTGGAGAATAGCTGGTGTGAGCTGTTCTGTGAAATGTGTCAACTGTGGCGACAGCGACTGTTTGCATTGGCAATAAGTTCCACTGAGTTAAGGTATATGGAAAAAATGAATATTTATATGTATCTTTTTTGGTTGAAATGTGTCTAAAAGTATAATTGTGGTTTTTGCGGGTTCTACTGTCTCATGGTATGAGAATAGCAGATGGTAAAGCTACGATTTGATGTACTATTTTGTAGAACATTATTAATCTTGTGCGTGTTCTTCTTTCCTGTAGAGTTGGTCAGTTTGGGGTGTTTATCATATCTGTTGGGCTACTGATGTTATGGTATCTGTTACAGACATATCTGGCAGCTCGCCTTTGGACCATCTCGATTTTGGAGGTTTGTTCAACTGTATGAGGGTCCCATACTGAACATGAACATTCCAGTTTAGGACGGACTAGTGCCAGATAAGCCTGAGTTTTGATGTTCCGACAAGATGTTTTTAAGTTTCTTTTTAAGAAGCCCAGGGATTTGTTGCCATTAGCTATGATGTTGTATGTATGTTTTGACCATTTTAGGTTTGCTTGAAGTGTAAAGCCCATGTATTTAGCCGAAGAGACAAGTTCCAGTTTGTGATTGTGGAGGATATAGTCATGTTTAAATGGGTTTTTCTTCTGTGAGACTGTAAGGACTGTGTATTTGTCTGGATGGAAAGCCATCAACCAGTCTTGCTCCCGCCTAGCAGCAGCATCTAAATCTAACTGTAGAGCATCACAGTCGCTGTAAGATTTGATGGTTCTGTAGAATAAGATGATACTGTCATCGGCAAACAGTCTGAGCTTACTTGATGATAGGTATTCTGGTAGGTCATTAATGTATACCAAGAATAATACTGGGCCCAGAACTGTGCCTTGAGGGACACCTGATGTTACTGGGGCTAGGTCAGATGACTCTCCATCCAGGACAACTGTTTGTGTTCTGTCATTTAAGAAGGCAGAGACCCAGTTTAAAGTTTCATTTTGGATACCGTAATAGTGTAATTTATAGAGTAATCTTTCATGAGGAACTTTGTCAAAGGTTTTGACAAAGTCCATTATAATTAAGTCTATTTGAGTGTTGTTGTTATCATTTGCTGCAAGTTCTTGGATGAATGAAATGAGTTGAGTTTCGCAAGATCTAGACTGACGGAAGCCATGCTGGAGGTCATACAGTATATTGTTCGTTTCAAGATGGTTGATGATGTGTTTAGTGATGATATGCTCCATAAGTTTACAGGAAATACATGTCAATGATATAGGACGGTAATTTTCTGGTTTATATTTTCCCCCTTTTTAAGTACTGGTGCTACGTTGGCGTGTTTCCAGTCTGATGGTATAAAGCAAGTTTCAAGTGATGTTTTGAAGATAAGTGTAAGAATTGGAGCTGTTTGGTCATTGAGTTCTTTAAGTATTCTGCCGCTGATATTGTCTGGGCCGGTTGCCTTTTGTGGGTTTATAGTGTGTAGGAGTTTCTTGACACCAGGTTAAGATATTTCGAGTGGTGTTATCACAGGATGTGAAAGGAAAAGAGGGACGAAAGATACCAAATGGACAGTCAAACTCATAAATCTAAAACAAACTGACAACGACATGGCTAAAAATGAAAAAGACAAACAGAAAAAACAATAGTACACATGACACAACATAGAAAACTAAAGAATAAACAACACGAACCCCACCAAAAACTAGGGGTGATCTCAGGTGCTCCGGAAGGGTAAGCAGATCCTGCTCCACATGTGGCACCCGTCGTGTTGCTTATATGATTACAAATCCGGTAAATAGTCTAATTCGGTAGGTCACATTCATGAAAGGGAAGGGGATTGTAGCTACGACGTAAAGAACATATCCGATATCATTTGTGAACCGGTTATTCCATAACGGTCAACCAACTCGTGATGGCGTCCGTAAAATTTACGAAGGGATGATTTCAACTTCACCATTTGGAACTCTTGGTTTAATAGCTTCCTTGTGAGCAGTAACCCTCTATCAAGAAAATCATGATAGGAAATGCAAGCACGGGAATATCGTATCAATTGGGAGATATATACCCCGTATGCAGGTGCTGCTTGAATGTGGCTACTTAGAAATGGAAAGTTCACAATTGGAAAGTTGAAATCATCTCTTTTGTCGTAAAGTTTTGTTTTCAACCGACCCTCATTGTCAATTTCTAGATGTAAGTCAAGATATGAAGCCGACTTAACTGTATCTGTAGTATCCTTTATCTCCAATTCGATGAGATAGATGCGTTCCACATAGTCACCAACTTTTGAATTGTTTAGTGAAAGAACGTCATCTAAATAGCGGAAAGTAGAGTTAAAGGATATTGCTAACTTCTTATCTTTCTTCCTAAGAAGTTCCTGCATGAAGTCAGCCTCATAATAATAAAGAAACAAGTCGGCAAGTAGAGGGGCACAGTTTGTTCCCATTGGGATGCCGACAGTCTGTTGAAAAACACGTCCTCCGAACGTTACAAACATGTTGTCAATCAAGAAATCAAGCATCTTGATAATATCGGTTTCAGAGAATTTTTTGTTTGAATCAGAGTGATTCTTTACAAAGTATGATTTATCCCTCCCTAAGACAAGATACTTGTATCTACGTTGGCCATTCTTTTTTATGAAGCAAAGTAATACCAAATCTTTCAATTTGTCTTTTAGTTTGGAATGTGGAATACTTGTGTAAAGAGTAGAAAAGTCAAATGTTTTAATACTGTTACAAGATGAAAGAGAGTTAGATTGTATGTACTCTAAAAGATCTTTGGAATTTTTAAGTATCCACATCTGATTCCCGCCACCTCTAGAATAGGCAGTTTCACAATAACTTTGAAGCCCGTCTTTGATTGCTGATAAAATAGATGTTAATAATTTAGAAAGAGGTTTCGTGGAGCACTTGGAAGACCCAGCAATATACCGTTGTTTGTAAGGACACTTATGTAGTTTAGGTATCCAATACAGTGATGGAAGATCCAGTTCTTCCTCTTTGGTTGAAATACCAAAGGAACAAAGAACAGACCTATGATTATCCAGGATTTCCTCTTTGGTAATTGTCGTGAGGGTATATGTTGAGTTTCCAAGTGAATTGTCTATACCTAATTCGTTTATCAAGCAATTAATGTAGTGACTTTTACAGACAAAAACGATGTTATTTGGGGCTTTGTCTGCGGGGACAACAACATATTTATCATGGAGGTCGGATAAGTGTTTAGCAACATTTGGGTCTTTAAAGATTGACGTAGCATGGGCATTGGTGGACCCATTCAGTTTCTTGATTCTAATTTGTATTAACGACCTCACTGCCTTAATCCATTCGGATAGAGTGTCTACGTCTTCCTTTTCACGTTTAGCCCATTGCCTGGCATAATCCTCGACTGAGTCCATCAAAATTTTAAAGTTGTATTTCCAATTGATGGATTTAGGCTCACGATATTTCGGACCTTTCGATAACACATTTCGTAGAGAAGTGTTATTAACAATGTTAAGGTCACCGGTAATAACGTGGCCAGCAGGATTATATATGAATTGGGAACTAGCACAAGTGCAATCAGGAGGTTTAGACTTGAAGTCGTCAATATCAAGATTCTGCAAAACGCGTTTGTAATTGAAAATTTTAGTTGCAATAGGTTTGGTATAGGTATAAGAAATTATTGGTACAGACTAGTCTTTGAAATAAGGAGGTATTTTCGATTGAACTAATTTATGATGAAGGATATTGCCTAGGTTGACGCCATCGAGACCTTTGTTGGCAAAGGAAAGATTTAGAAAAGATTTTTTCTCTTTTTCATCTTTTCCAATGCGAACTGGCTTGAAAAGTCTGTGACTTGCAATATCCGAAATTATAGCTTGAAGTTTGTATTGGTTTGAATGAGGGTTTGTAACAGTGGATTCCAAAAATAAATTGAACAGAGAATGAAGTTTTGAAAGGGGTAATGAATAAAGTTTCGTGCGAATTTGATGAATACCTAACGGCTTTTGTATGAATGACAGCAAGTCATTAATAGAGACATCATGCAGGGAAGGTGATGTATAATGACGATGACCATGACTGCGTCTACGTCGAGGAGTCGAGTTGAAAATATTCATCACATTCACCGAGTTACACGAAGGACTAGATAGAATACCTATACCATCAATTTTGTCATTGCAGCCATACGGTGTTGCAGTTCCCAATTGTCTAATCCAGTAGTCTTCTTTTTGTCTACGGAGAGTCGTTGAAATATTAGGATTGTTAGAGCTATGGTATATCTTTTCGATAATGCGAACTGTCATAGAAACGATGGAATGATCGGGCTGATTGAAATGCTGGTATAGAATGTCGTTAGCATTGAGGTTAATGTCTGATCTATGACCGCACATACGTTTGTTTAGCCTTCCTTTCGTTTCACCGACGTATACCAATCCGCAAAGGTTGCACAAAGGTGTGAGCTAGGACCTTTGTCTGGAATGGTGTTATTTGATTCAGTTGTAAACACTGATTGGAATTGTGTGTTGAGGATGTCTGCCTTTTGCTTTGTATCATCTATTTTAAAACTGTCCTTTTTTTAGTGGTGCGACACCGTTGTTATCTGTGCTCAGTGATTTAATAAAGGAAAATAGCTTTTTAGGTTTAGATTGATTGTTGCACTGTTGGTCTGGTTCATTTATGGGTAGGTCTAATATCATTTTTTTCAATATAACCCCAGTATGCAGTTCTTTGTTCTTTTTGTACTTGTTTTCTCAGACGTCGGTACTTTTCAGCATACTTGGTGTCTTGTTTCATTTTATGATATAGCTTGTTTTTTACTATTTATCATTTTCCTTAAATTGTTGTGAATCCAAGGTAGTCTATTTTTGTATGTTAGGAACTTATGAGGAATGTTGTTTTCCACCGATTTTGTAAGGTTTGTTTTAAATGTGTCAACTTCCACATGTCATTTACATTTGTTTTGTCCTCTAGGTTTAGTAGATCTTTGTATGTTTTTTCTAGATCTGATTTGATGTTACTCCAGTTAGCTTTGTTGTATTTCAATATTTTTCTAGGTTTTTCTCTCACCCTGCGCAACCAAATGTCAGATTCTACATAAACAATGTCGTGGTCACTAAGGCCTATTGGTGGTAGTGTACTAACCTTGTTAATGTTGGATGGATTATTGACTAGTACTAAATCTAAAAAAAATTCTTTCCGTGTTGTTATGTTCACTATAATTTGATGAAAGTTTCTATCGATAATTTTTATAGCACTCTACTGTGCTGAGAAAGGAAATCATCAGTCAGTGAGATCAAAGCAACATTTCGTAAATTAGCTACAAATACATTTCTAACGACAAAACATATCATTTATCTATATGTTTAACTTAACAAATATTTTCGGTTATCAATAAAAAGCGCAAGGAAATACCTGAGGCAACATATAACATCGCTATGACCTCTCAGTGTTATCAGTGAGGGCTCAGCCAATGTAAAAATATCTTGATACATTAAGTATTTATACGTTTTCCCTAAAATCAAATCATATACTGAAAGAGTTGTTCATGAATAATATCGCTAAGCCGCGCGCGATCTCTACCAGGAACGGTCGAAAATTACGTCATCGATCAATCAGTTAACCCTCTTGATGCCAGATTTAAAAAAATCAACGTTTCGACGTTGTCAATAGGCAATAACAATTTGACGTCGCCAGTGCCGAATTCTTTTGACGTCGTCTTTTTGGCGTTATTTTTTTCATATTGATTTATAAAGTAGTTTTTTCTACACGAACGGCATTCACAAGGGCGGTGACCAGTAGAACATTTTGATAATTCTATATTGACTGATTAAAATCTTTTTATACAAATTTGCATCTTGATGGACCAAGGAGATTCACAAATGTAAAGTAAACTGATATTTTTTTCAAAATGCTGTTGAATTAGTGCAATTATGAAAATATCTTTTTTAATTGAGAGAGAATTTTTTAAAGTATTATGCGCCGCCTACAATTTTTTGCTACATATTTTCATTTTTATCAAACCTTATGTTGAAAGACACGGAATTGCCGAAAATACATTTGTTTATATGGTCATAATTTTATCTTTGATTGTCTTTATTTTCTACTGATGTGGACATCTATAATAATATTTTTCAAACCAATTTTGGTAAAATATATGGCAAATTTCAGGATAAAAAAATAGTGTTTATATCTCCAGTAAAAGATAGTTGTAGACTATTTACTTTATGAAGTTTTATACATTTTGTAGACTATTTACTTTATGAAGTTTTATACATTTTGTAGACTATTTACTTTATGAAGTATTATACATTTTGTAGATGTGATTACGTATTGAATGTTTGTTTTAATTTATTGTGTCTTTTGATGTTGGCCTATATAAAAAAATAACATGAAGGTCACGAAATTCCTTTTGTGTAAATTTCTCAAGAACCACATACATTTCAAAAACCTAGCAAATACAAAACAGTATGAAAGGAAGTATTGCCCGTAACTATTATCTAAAATAATTTTAGTATTCATACTCCTTGTACTCCTCACGTGCAAAACAACTTATATTATTTCTTAATTGTATATGTTACATCATTATCCGAATCAAAAGATAAAAATAGGTCCAGATTTTTTAAAAGGCCTAAAAACCGCTGCTGGTTTTGTGTGACAAAATTGTGCCATTAGAGGGTGTCTCCTCTTATATATCTTTTCGTGTTCTTTTCTAAGTCTTCTAACGAATGCCAAAAAAATGGGTGTTCATTTTGGATTTTTTTAGTGTGAATCATCGCTTTGGCATCAACACTAGAACGACATATGTGTCGCTTTGGCATTAAGAGGGTTAACCTGAGACGTAATAGCAGACGAAGCATTGTACCATATAGGAAATTTAAGGGAAGTTGCACGAATTCGGAAGTTGTGTGTTACGGATATTTTCATGAAAAGATACAGATAAATGCCATATATAGTACAATCCACTTCAATCAGTGAATATTCTACGACGATCGAGCATTTGTATATTTACAAAGCCTTGTGACGACACAGTATAGCGGTACGGCAAAATAATGTGCTCCTCTTAACGGAGGAAGTTAGAGGTTTCTATTTGGACACAGGTCAAAGCGTTCTGTTAGTTTCTTTCCCCTGTCCACAATAAACGCATACTTTTTTTCAAAATAAATAATTTTTGGAGGTTTATGTGAAAGGTATGCAGAAAACTGGACAGTCTTTACAGGTAAGTTTACAGATGAAAAGAATAATGCTACAGTACCCAATATTCACCCAATGTGAAAGCAACGTAAATCTAGATTTTCAACTCTTTTTTTCCGTCGTCTTCTCTCATTCTCCGTCTACAAGTCTAGTGTACTTATCCCCGAGGAACCAGTAATGACGCACCTAGCGTTGTGTTTGTCTCTGCATTTAATCTACCATTTAAAAGAATAAGAAACACGGAATAGAATGAAAGATTGATCACTTGTTAATGTATTTCAATCATTAAACAGTTGATTTTTGAAACAGTAAAAGCAATAAAAATCATGTTTGCTAACATTACAAACGGACTGTCAACTTATGATGGGTACCAGTAATGACGCACTATAAGCAAACCAGTAAAAACCACTTGCAGTGTACATGATGTTCGAAAAATTGCTTCAATCTGGATAATTTAAAGTTAACACTATTCAACAAATTTAATTTTAATAACAAATTTTGACATTTACAGTCACTTTTATGATCATGTTGATAGCAACACAATTTTTTTCATTAATTTAATTGTAACCTATATTTTATTTCAAATTTTATATAAAATTGTTCCAAATTTATCAAAGTGACATATATATTCCATATACTTGAAAATAAGAAGTAATTGCATTCATAAAACAACATTGACATTAAAACATTAAACAATGTATACTTCGTACAATGAATGAAAAAAATCTATAAACCATAGAAAATTATATAAGCGACAATCATTTGTTCTACAGTGATTCCCGCTTAAATGTAAAACCATGTCACATGACAGTCATATGATTTGAAAAACACAAACTGGGGCAGCATGTGCTTACATACTTTTGCCGGCCAAAGTGGATTTAGGACTGATAATCATTCTGGGAAGGGTAGACTGTTTTTGACCTTAATAAAATGGCGGAAATTGCATTATCTTTACTAATTCAAGCAATAATAACATGTCTGGACAGAGTTTGAGGCATCTATGTTGTAGTCATATGACCTTCACCATCATGTTATGAATAGTAATTATCGATGACGTCACAGCTTTTGTTTAGAAATATAAAACCCAAAACTAAATTGGTGCGTCATTTCTGGTCCGCGTCAAAACAGGTACCAAGACGATATAACATTCTTTTAAAGAATCCAGTTCTTAGCATGGAAGAAGAAAAAGAAGAAGAAATTATCATGATTATGTCCAAGAGAGGATTATCTACAATAGAGATTACCCTGTCATCACGACAAAGATTGAAGATTATGTTCCAAAATGCATAAAAAACACACCGAACAAATATGACTAATATCTGACCCTGAGATGATACTTTCCATTGACCTTAGTGCTATTTGTCTGCCATTACTGGAAGTCACAACAGATTTACCCATTCTAGTTTAAATTTTGGTCTGGGGACAGAGATGTGTGTGGGAGGGTAAAAATCACCCTTCTGATGTACTGACAGGGGCGTAGCTAGGTATTCATTCAACTGTAGGCACACATCGGCAGGGGGTCTGGGGGCCACTTAAGGCCCCCAGCAGGTCCATGGCAGAGCCCTGGTAGGGGGTTCAGGAAAACGGTTTTCAGCGTTTTACATGTAGCTGCAAAATTTTATGTACTAAAATATTAGATGTACTGGTTATTTAATCATGATAATTATAATATACATGATGAAGAGTTCGAAGTATTATGAATAATGTACCATAACATCTGACTAGTGAAAATTTTTAAATAACACAGTACAATCCGTAATATAAAAAAAATATTTACAATATGCATTGCCCAGCGTAGATCAGCGTATCCCTTTAATTTAAGCAGTACACCCTGTTTTGTATTATCATATCTATTCCGTTCTGATTGATATATACGTTAACTTAATTAATAGTACATATTGACAATCCTTCATTAAAAAAAATAGGCATGTAAACACTAATACTACTATATAATAGAACTACATGTATCCTTTTGACTAGACATCAACCATCAATCTTTTGAATCTTAAACCTTCACCCTAATCAGGCCTAATGCCTAACAAAATTCAAGAAATTATTATTTCTTTATATATCCTCTTCTGTAAAATCCCTACCTGCTTAGGAATTTTGAATAATTGTGGCCATTACACACAGATTTGAGAGTTCTCAAAATTACTGGAAGCCAGTTGATTGATTGATTTGTTTACAGCCAGTGTCAAATATATATGCAATTTCAGGACCGTTGAATTTAATTTTTACAATAAATACAACTTGGAGCTAGGTCCTGTAATAGGTGTCGTCCAGGACAAAGGTCTGGAAATTTAAAAATGCCATGCATTTGAAAATGAGGGATTATTTGATAGGAGCAGAAATTTGGCATTTCAGTAGACCAACTACGAACTCCTTAAATAGTTGCATTCCCTCTACAACTAGGCATCTGATTTAATGTTCCCATTCTGACAAGGTGTGACTGCGTATTTAAACATCCTGCACACCCAAACAGACGACCCACATCATGAACATTGGCAAGTCGGGTGAAGACAAAGTGGATTCAAGCTATTTGAAAACTGACAACAACTAATTAAAAATACTCATGTGTCTAAGTTGAGGTTCATTCAAGTTTTTTTTGATAGAAGTGAAATGATCTGAGCAAAGTTATAGTTTTAATATACAGTTTCTATATAATGTAAAATCATATAAACATTCAATTCTATCTCATTTTCACTAGTGTACACATGACATTCAATAATTTAAGAGTTTTGACAACTTCACCAGCATCTACAGATGACAGATAACGGTGTTTAGTATTTTTTTTGAAAAAAAAAAAATGTGAAAAAATTATGTGTAGGCACGTGCCTAACATGCCTAAAGTGCCTAACGGCAGCTACACCCTGACTGATATTTTGAGCTCCCAGAGTCAAAATCAAAATCAGGACCCTAAGCACAGTAAACATCTATATCAACCTCTTAGACCACAAACCCACACTAAAAGTGCTACAACCTTTTCATTCTCCACATACATTTGTACACTTATTGCTATCTACTGGACATCACACAGGTTCCCGTAAAATTTTGACGTCATATAGGTAAGACATTTAAAATACAAAATATCTGAAGCCATAATGGAAAAGTGATTGTTGTATGACGTCAATAGTTCAAGCAGGACAGATTCTCGGATCCACCTGGAATAGAAATAAAGTGTATTGAAACAGCCCTTTCTCAAAAATCCTACTTTAGACCACATGGTCTTGTATCCAAATATTAAAAAAACTACTGTATGAAAGAATGCTTGTAATTAATGAAAACTAACTTAAGCTCTCAATTTAATCACCTGAGATTTAAATCACTGCTGCTAAAAGAAGGGCGAAAGTCATCCGAGGGACATCTAAACTCATAAATCGAAAAATAAACGCCATGGCTAAAAAGAAAACGATAAACAGACCAACAATAGAACACCAAAAACAACATAGAAAAATAAAGACTTAGCAACACAAACCCAACCAAAAATTAGGTGGGGGGGATCTCAGGTGCTCTGGAAGAGTAAGCAGATTCTGTTCCACATGTGCGATCGTCGTGTATAATGATGAAATATCAATGAATATTTACTGTTTTTGTGCAGCCTATTAAACTTCATATCTTCATTCTTAAGCAATTAATACAAAGAATTGAATAATCTTGACAATTGTAGAATATACCAGTATACGAAATCAAACTGATTGGAAAAAGTAGAAAAAAAATTATCGTTAATCTCAGAAATTTCTAAATTTAACAACAATGGTATAATTACATTGTACATTGTTGGTAAACATGGTAAAAGAAGATTTGGTATGAGTGCCAATGAGACAACTCTCCATTCAAGTCACAATTTGAAATAGTAAACCATTATAGGTTAAAGTACGGCCATCAACACAGAGACTTGGCTCACACTGAACAGCAAGCTATAAAGCATTAAAGGGCCCCAAATAATGACTAGTGTAAAACCATTCAAACAGGATAACCAACAGTGTAATCTATTTTAAAAAACAAGAAATGAGGATCACTTATGAACCACACGATATCAACAAATGACAACCACTGAGCTTTACATGTATTAAACTAATGTCAATAAGTATGTATTTTGCAAGACATATCAAGTTATTCAAGTATAAATGTATTAACTTTTTAATTAAAAATAATTTTTTTCAGATCCAACTGAGAGAAAATGTTTTCTACTAGTACACAGAAAAAACATTGGACATTTACAGGCGAAACACAGATAACGCAAAACAAAAGAGATACTAATCATAAATATGTAAACAAACATGGTGGTGCTAACCTTGATGTAAGTAAAACCTCTTCCAGAAGGTATTGAGGGTGTCTTAGAAGTTTATATTTGTTCTGATACTAAAAATAAGTAAATAAAAATTAAAGTATTTACTGTCTAAAAATCATTTGAATTTTGAACCACCCTTACATATGTTTTAGTAATACTTTTAAAACCTTCCAATCACTCCTGGGATTTTTTAACAACTCTTATACAACTCTTAATCTGAAATTACACTTATGACATTAAAACAAGACAGGTGACAGGCTACAAAACAATTTGTGTCATATTATATTTTGCTTCTTAACATTTAAACGTAATTTAGTATCCTGAACTTGGTGGCTTACAGCAAGACATAATGTTCTGTTTCTGTTTACAATTTCATCTTGCCATTTGGAAAAAAGGACTACACATGTTTTTATGCCCCACCTACGATAGTAGAGGGGCATTATGTTTTCTGGTCTGTGCCTCCGTTCGTCCGTCCGTTCGTTCATTCGTCCGACTTCAGGTTAAAGTTTTTGGTCAAGGTAGTTTTTGATGAAGTTGAAGTCCAATCCACTTGAAACTTAGTACACATGTTCCCCATGATATGATCTTTCTAATTTTAATTCGAAATTAAAGTTTTGACCCCAATTTCACGGTCCACTAAACATGGAAAATTATAGTGCGAGTGGGGCATCTGTGTACTATGGACACATTCTTGTTGTTAATGTAAAAATGTACATGAAGTGGATAGCCAAAAAATGGGTAGGTATATTAATGCATGTTGTAGGAGATTGATAATGCATCCTACAGGTAGATATAGCCTGAAAAAGATTTTTCTCTTGTCTTGGTCTTATATAGGGAGAGATATAAGCTTAAAAAGTAAGGTGAAATATACCAGTGGGACACTCAAAGTCATGTCAGTTAAAAATAAACTTTAAAAAATTGAAAAGACCAATAGACAAACAACAGTATACTAATTCTGGCATAGAAAACTAAAGACTGAGTAACTCAAAGCCCAATCACATTGAGGGATGATCTATGTTCAGAAAGGGTAAACAGATCCAAGGACAAACAACAGTATACTAATTCTGACATAGAAAACTAAAGACTGAGTAACTCAAAGCCCAATTACATTGAGGGATGATCTATGTTCAGAAAGGGTAAACAGATCCAAGGACAAACAACAGTATACTAATTCTGACATAGAAAACTAAAGACTGAGTAACTCAAAGCCCAATCACATTGAGGGATGATCTATGTTCATAAAGGGTAAGCAGATCCAAGGACAAACAACAGTATACTAATTCTGGCAAAGAAAACTAAAGACTGAGTAACTCAAAGCCCAATCACATTGAGGGATGATCTATGTTCATAAAGGGTAAGCAGATCCAAGGACAAACAACAGTATACTAATTCTGGCATAGAAAACTAAAGACTGAGTAACTCAAAGCCCAATCACATTGAGGGATGATCTATGTTCATAAAGGGTAAGCAGATCCAAGGACAAACAACAGTATACTAATTCTGGCATAGAAAACTAAAGACTGAGTAACTCAAAGCCCAATCACATTGAGGGATGATCTATGTTCATAAAGGGTAAGCAGATCCAAGGACAAACAACAGTATACTAATTCTGGCATAGAAAACTAAAGACTGAGTAACTCAAAGCCCAATCACATTGAGGGATGATCTATGTTCATAAAGGGTAAGCAGATCCAAGGACAAACAACAGTATACTAATTCTGGCATAGAAAACTAAAGACTGAGTAACTCAAAGCCCAATCACATTGAGGGATGATCTATGTTCATAAAGGGTAAGCAGATCCAAGGACAAACAACAGTATACTAATTCTGGCATAGAAAACTAAAGACTGAGTAACTCAAAGCCCAATCACATTGAGGGATGATCTATGTTCATAAAGGGTAAGCAGATCCAAGGACAAACAACAGTATACTAATTCTGGCATAGAAAACTAAAGACTGAGTAACTCAAAGCCCAATCACATTGAGGGATGATCTATGTTCATAAAGGGTAAGCAGATCCAAGGACAAACAACAGTATACTAATTCTGACATAGAAAACTAAAGACTGAGTAACTCAAAGCCCAATCACATTGAGGGATGATCTATGTTCAGAAAGGGTAAACAGATCCAAGGACAAACAACAGTATACTAATTCTGACATAGAAAACTAAAGACTGAGTAACTCAAAGCCCAATCACATTGAGGGATGATCTATGTTCAGAAAGGGTAAACAGATCCAAGGACAAACAACAGTATACTAATTCTGACATAGAAAACTAAAGACTGAGTAACTCAAAGCCCAATTACATTGAGGGATGATCTATGTTCAGAAAGGGTAAACAGATCCAAGGACAAACAACAGTATACTAATTCTGACATAGAAAACTAAAGACTGAGTAACTCAAAGCCCAATCACATTGAGGGATGATCTATGTTCAGAAAGGGTAAACAGATCCAAGGACAAACAACAGTATACTAATTCTGACATAGAAAACTAAAGACTGAGTAACTCAAAGCCCAATCACATTGAGGGATGATCTATGTTCAGAAAGGGTAAACAGATCCAAGGACAAACAACAGTATACTAATTCTGACATAGAAAACTAAAGACTGAGTAACTCAAAGCCCAATTACATTGAGGGATGATCTATGTTCAGAAAGGGTAAGCAGATCCTGCTCCACATGTGGCACCCATTGTGTTGCTAATGTAAATACAAACCCATTGATAAGTCTGATTTGGAAGGTCACATTCTAGTAAAAGAGGATGGGATTATGGTAATACCAATTGGAACATATCCATCGTTATCTGCGAAACAGATATTTAACTTTATAAATGTTGTACATTTGTACTATATATTAAAAGATTGAGAATTTTTGCCAAAGATTGTAGCAATGAACATTATTAAATCAAAAAAAGTATGTGATTCATAAAAAATTTAACACAACTCTTCGTTTGATTTTTAATTAATTACTTTCAGGATGAAACAAAAGAAAAGAAATACTTAACATTTACAGAAGAGAGGATCCTTGGAAGACATTTTGAGCATGTACTTCGTGAATTTTGTAATGTTTTCCAACCTCCAATGCCAAAATATGTAATGGTAGGTAAATTCTTTTTAAAAAAAACACACACACATTGTACCAGCAACAACAAAAACAAATACTTCAATTCCCAATCACGGCTGCCTGGATTAGAAGAATAATTGCCACTATTATTTTTAAACAAGATATAAACATTATTTGTGCTTAAGGTGGTACCCAACACTTTCACTAAAATTAATTTGGCTCGTTTAATTTTCATAAAATTTTGACAAAGTATTTACTTTGACCCTAAAACAAGTATATAAAAATTTCAAAAATTTTGAACCAACCGTTTTGTCAGAAAAATTACACTGGTTATATAGCAGTTTGACAAACAACAATTTTGATCATTGAGAAGCTTAATATTCCCTTTACAACACAACGTAATTAAAACGTTTAGCTGATTTTACAGAGTTATCTCCCTGTAGTGTTAGGTACCACCTTAAACAAAACTATAGTGTGATTAGTTATTGTTTTGATTAACATTTCATAATAATTTAATTTTGCATGTAACGCATCTTCTGATTGGCTGACATTATTTTGTTATCAGCCCATAGACATCATTTAGTCATGTGACCGTGACATCATCAACGTTTTTTCATGCATTTCTACGGTTTAAAATGGAATTTAGAATTAAATTATAAGAAATGACTGTAATATTTTTTCTGTCTATTCGAAATAACATAAAAAATGTGGTGCACACTGTTAAATAACCCGCTACGCGCGTTATTCAGTGTGCACCAAATTTTTTATGTTATTTTTTCATAGACAGAAAAAATATTACAGTCATTCCTTAATTAAAGTAAATGTTATAAGTAGAGACAGGGGTCTAGAGTTGGAGCTACTGTATGATAAAAATTGAAACAAGTTAAATAAGACATTATTCTACACAAGTACAATGTATGTATTATATTTATCCTTTATTTCATTCAATCAGACCTAATAGGAAAAACATGTGTAAGTTTTAGGATATGTCTACCTATTTTGTTGCTCTTTTCAGCATCATATCTTATTGATGTATGTTATTTTAATTTAATGTCTTCATTTTAAGATGATGCTGTTCTATTTACAACATTTTAGGGTACAGCTATGTGTTATTTCAAGAGATTTTATGTAAAGCATTCTGTGATGGACTATCATCCTAAAGATATCATGTAGGTATTCAGAGATTATTTTATATACTGTAAACCTACTGATTTTCAGGAGCAATTTATTTTCTTGAATAGAAGAATAATGCAAATTTAAATCGTCACAAACCTTATATAAATATATCGAGAAAATGAGAAGATTGAAAAAAATGAATTGCCACAAAATTGGCTAGAATAAACTTATCATAGATACCAGGACTAAATTTTATATATACGCCAGACGCACATTTTGTCTACAAAAGACTCATCAGTGACGCTCAAATCCAAAAAAGTTTTAAAAAAAAAGCCAAATAGAGTACAAAGTTGAAGAGCATTGAGATCCAAAATTCCTAAAAGTGTTGCCAAATACAGCTAAGGTAATATATGCCTGAGGTAGAAAGCACTTAAGATAAAAAAAAAAAAAAACTGTCTGCACGAAAATAATTCGGTTTACAGTATATATTAATATATATATACAGCTTGTAAACAATTTTTTTATTCTATATGAACTCTAAATATGAACTAAAGGAGATACAAGGTTACATCATTTTTTAACTCTCTGCTAGCTCTAGATTTATAGCAGATATTAGTCTTTTTATTTGCAAAACTTTTATAAAATTTTAAGTTTTATGAGTTGTGTCTATTAACATGATTAATCACAGAGAAGAAGTAGGCAAAATTACCATTGATAAAATTTATCAATTTTAGTTATTTTTCAAATAGATTGAAGAAACTTTAATTGAGTACTACCATTGAATTTATGGTCTTTAAAAGTTATGGAAATGACTAAAAATGATCACAACTCTTTTAATTTAATGTTTTGAAGGTTTACATTTTGTTTTTCAAACCAGTAAAGCTTTTTAAGAAGTTAATGCTTTTGATCACATGGTTTATTTATTTTTTTCAGGTTGACATGTGTTTATTTAGCCAGTAAAGCTTTTTAAGAAGTTAATGCTTATATCACATGGTTCATTTATTTTTTTCAGGTTGACATGTGTTTATTTAGCCAGTAAAGTAGAGGAATTCAATGTTTCTATCACACAGTTTGTAGGAAATTTAAAAGGAGATAGAGACAAGTTTACAAATATAATTCTAAGTTTTGAACTTATGTTAATGAAGAAATTACATTACCATTTAACTGTACATAACCCATATAGACCTCTGGAAGGTCTTATTATAGACCTCAAGGTTAGTGTTATGTGTAATCATTAGTATTGATGTAAGTTCAGAAATTATTGCATGCATTTAGTATTGCGATTTTGTAATGTTTAGACCAAAATGCAATTTTAATTTTTGCAATATTGAGAAAATTCCACTTCATTCATATAGATATTGCAAAATGCAAGTCTAGATTATAACAATTACATAGTAAAATCACAAAAATACTGAACTCCGAGGAACACTATAAACGGAAAGTCCCTAATCAAATGGCAAAATCAAAAGATAAAACACATCAAACAAAAGGACAACAATTGTTGTATTCCTGACTTGGTACAACACTGTCACCATAAAAACCTTGCAATTATTTCCAAATTTGCAGTATTAACTTTCTTTCATTCATTGAAAAAGTTTACAACAAAAGAGATGGCTAATAGATTTTAATAGCTGAAAAAAGAATCTTTTCTATGAATGTATTTGATCTGAAATTAATTCTCTTTTGTTGAAGTGGAAAAAGATTTAGATAGGTTGTTTGTGCTTGCATGGTCAACCATGTATATATAACTGTGTGTTTAGGTCAGTTTAAGGGAACCACTTATGATAAACCAATAGTATTTGGTATGCTGTTATATTAGCCTTGAAAGGAGTAGGTCCGGTAAGGGCCTATTTTGGCCTCAAATTTCATGTTCATCTAACGAAAGATTTGGACACTTTTTAAACACTTAAGTGTCTATTTCAATTGATTCGATTCGTTATGAGAAAGATTTTAACAGATTAAGTCATTTTAAGGTAACACGATACCGAATGGCATATCTCCCGATTTCCAAACTTTTTGGCATACATGTTCTTTGAATCGAGTTACATCGGAATATGTAATAAAAAATGGGGGTCACCATTTTTGTTTTCTTTGTAATTTTCATAGGAAAACGTCAATTTTGGCGACAATTTACTTAGGTATATAGGGAAAATGCCTTTTTTTCGGCTTACCTTTTAAGATTTCCCAGTGGATGGCTATTTACTTATATACGGAGAAAAACAAAAAACTAACATAAAATCCAGGATTGCATACTGAATCCATAAACGTATAGAAACTCATATGTCACCATCCTTGTTTTTAAGATAAATGGCTTCAAAGTTGATCGATAGGCCTAGAATTTGACTAAAAACGTGTGACGTTATAGTATACAGAATATAACGTTATCCTTTCTCAGAGAAATGATAAACACAATATGTGTCAGGATCTGAATGAGTATATTTCATTTTTTTATAACCCCTGTCGTAAATTTCCGAGTAGTGCAATATAAAATTCTACAGATATAATTTTATTTCATCCTGGACATGGAATTTCATTCATATGAATTAACATTAATCTCGACTCATTTTCACACCAAACGAGCATATACTTGAAACTTGCTTAAACTGGTTGGTTCCACGTGAATATTATATATGATAATAGTTCATGCATAAATCAAGTAATTTTGTACACGTTAAATTCACGTATTTTTTTAAAAATAAAATTATTCAAATAATGTCTTTATTCTAAAATTTAATTAAAATCATGAAAAATACCTTCAGATTTTTGTAAAGTTTACGTGAAAATTATATGAAAAATTTCCCGTGAGATTCATCCGAAGTACTGATTTTTAACTCCATCGTATTAGACAATTGTGGTATCATCGCTGCATCCAGAAATAGAGCAATTCAAAAATATGGTGGTATCATCGCAGCATGCAGAAAAAGAGTACTTCAAAAATTTGATTCAGTTTTTTAATTGCTCGGTTTGATGGTTGTTTAACGTTCAGTGGCATATAGTTCATGAATTTTCGGGACGATATAATACAATTTTGAAAATAGTTGTTTATAAAAGACACATTTGATGCACCAGTCAAAAAAGGTTAAAAATTCTGTTATTTGTGAAAATTATGAGGGAAAAAATGATCCTGAACACATTCTAAAAAATAAAATAACAAAACTCCAAGAAAACTTCAAAACGAAAAAGTCCCTTATCAAATGACGAAATAATAAGCTCAAAAATATCAAAAGAATGATAAACAGCCGTCATATTTCTTGACTTGGTAAATACATTGGTATAGTGGACTCTGCGTGGTGTAAATGTGTGACTTGTTTGCTCAGCAAGTCGGACAAACCTTGCAAACTGTATGCAAAATTTCACAAAGTTCAACATTTTGTCGTTTGTGAAAAATTGTTTTCAAAATAAATCTTGAGATCATATATGCATTCTTTATATGAGTAAAAGAAATTGCGAAATATAAAATTTCCAGCTTGAAATTCCACCTGTAGGAGATGTAAGCTGGAGTCTGTACTCTGCGTGCCTTTATATGTTATCAAAATGTCTAATCCAGCAGCTTCTCGCGGTCTACGTTTTTAAAACTATATATATATATGTCGATTTCTTTAAAAAAAATAGAGGCAATGATTCAAATTTTAACAACTTAAGTTTCAAGCTACGGGTGTAAATTGTATGATTGATTGATTGAATTGCTGTTTGGTTAATGTTCAGTGGCAAATATTTCATGCATGTTCAGGACGAGAACAAGTCAACAATAAATACAATAGGTAGGTTTTGCAATACAGGCAGGCCATCCGGGATGATGGTCAGGGAAATTTGGACTGACACTGGAAAATTGGATAGGGACAGAAATGTTGCCTTGCAACAGGCCACCTACGGATCACTACGGGTTCTTAATGTGCAAAGAGCGTGGAACTTTATTTACACAAGGCATCAGATTTAACGCCCCCTGTCTGACCGGACGTGGCTGCAAACATTATATATCCAGCACAGCCAAACGGACACCCCACTTTGGCAAGCGTTTTACTGCCTGTTGAGAGAATACCAAATGACCCCATTTCTATTCCCCAGTCGTCCTGGGAAAGGGGGTGGGGGTGTAAATTGAGGAATAAAAACAACATAAAAACTATGTACATTGTTAGAAATATAAAATATAAAATTTATTTGTACTCACTAAGAAACAAGTTGAAAGCTCGGCGAGTCTCGCATTTCGTCGTTTTTCTAAAGCTCGTATGCATACATTTTATATTTTCCGGCAATGTACATATATAGAGTATAGTTATCCACACAAAGAAATACAAACACTTCTTTTTACATGTATATACTTGTATACTTGTTCTAAAAACTAATTTTTAACTCCCCGGGCCTTTTCTGATGCCTAGTATGTGAGCAATATGTCCCTCAGGGCCCGGCCAAAAGGCAACTTTGTTAATTTTCTTTCAGTCAGTCGTTTTGTCTCCCAACTTGTACATGTACATTATTTCCAACTCAAAACACAAAAAAAAAACACAGTACCACCGAATACCCATGCAAGCGTAAATTAACATGAATATAAAATCTAAACGATTTCAAGATCTAGCATTTTTTCAGTCTCTTTCTGCCGGTTGAATAATAATAAGTCAGTCGTTTGCATGTAAATTTCGAGAAAAATCAATATAACGGAATCAGGTACCATGGAACCAGTCTGACTACAGTCAGTTCTATAAACTACAATGTATCAACTTGCGTTTATAGACGCAATTGGATACTGGGGGCTGGCTTTAATAGACTGTAACAGGACCTGAATTTTTTGAATTTTATTTCTGCCGAATCAAGTGCCCATGTATTTATCAGCCTTCGTTAACTTTCTCAGGCCTCATTCCGATGTTGCTGTCTGTCCTGTGTAGACCTGATTCATACGATTACAAAGCTAGCACTTTATTTTTAAAATGTTTCCAAAACTATATCGGATTTACTCGGTACAGACCAATGAATTTCAGAGACTGTTTTTACTTAGACACAGGAAAATTTATTAGGCAAAAATAACCACTTTTTTTACATTCTATACAAACAAAATATTTTCTGTACGATTTTCAACGTCTGCTTGTATTGTGCTTTTTCGCCTAATTATCTATTAAATTGCATAGATTTTGCATGTATTAAACAATTTTGTACAATAATAATATATACATATTGATCAAGACATCAGAGTGATCGAATGATTTAAATGTCACATATTAATAAGAGTGATTGAATCAGTTGAATGTCACTTTAAAGTAAATGATAATACTGAATCAGTTGAAAATAAACCAAGAATAAAATAAAGTGATAAAACTCAGTCTGTTATGCAAAAGAACATATATAGATAAATCGTGCAGATGCTTAAATATCAAAGAAACAGAATATTTAAAAAGTAAAGTAATACTTTTTAAAGATTAACAATGAGCAGAAGAATTGCCGGAGAAAGATAAAACAATCTATGTCAAATAACCGTTACGTATTGCATCAAAACTCTCGGCACTCTGCATCTAGAGAAATTTACCGTTCAAAATGTCACATAATTACCTAATCACTTTGTGATTGCAGACTCTAGACTCTGCTGCAGTGGCTTGTATGTGTGAACGTTATTCAATAACGTCTGGAACGATAACTCGTGGCGTAACGTCATTCGGTATGGTGTTACCTTAAATGCTCCAATTCAAGCTTAAACATGAAAAATCTATCAAATATGCCAAAAAATGTCACCTTTTCAGATGTTTTTTGTCAAAAAATGAAAGTGGCCGCATCCATGTTGATCCTCTACCTTTATATGTTATGTATTACCATCAAATACAACTTACATTTCAATATTATGAATGAACATGAATGCGGCCACTTTCATTTAAGGTGGAAACTAAAATGCTAAAATTGTAAAGATTTCAGTAATTTAGCATAACTTAATGATGCTAGTACTCGATATATGTGCATTGTATTATCAAAAACAGCCCATATTTATGTAGCAGAAGCATTCTACTTTCCAATTAATAGCTAAAAGATTGCATTTTCACGATTTTGTAAAACTGCTATATTTTGGTGCAAAAAAGCGGTCTTACTGAACCTACTCCTTTCTCATTGCCACATAGATGATTTGGACCTACACCTCATGTCAAGGTTCATTGGCTTTGTAAGGTTTGCATTTATATAACATGTCCAAGTATTGCCATTCAACAAGTTCTAAAATTTCATTAATTGCATAACACTATATATAGCTATAAAAATAACATGAAGGCGAGACATAATTCAGTGTCAAAATTCTATTTTATTTATTTTCAGACTAGATATAAATCTATAGAAAAAAGTCGTATAGATAAGATACGCAAACTTGCTGAGGATTTCTTAGACAAGTCTTTAGCCAGTAATGTCAGCTTGGTATTTGCTCCATCACAGATTGCATTGGCAGCCATCTTAAGCAGTGCAGAAAATGACAAAGTCAGTTTGGATAGGTAAGAATCTGAATGGTATTTGCTATCATCTAAAGTAGTGCTGAGAAAGTTTCTGCAAAGAATTATTGATACAGTATAGTTGATAATTAGATATAAGTGTTTGTTGAAAATCCTAAAATCTAGTTTGTTATTGAAACTAACACAGATTGGGGTGAATTCCAATGTGACAAAATAGAAACTGAAGAATTTATTTGGTGTATAGAGGTCAAAACCATTGTTCTCCTTTTAGGGACTTATCATTTTTTATCTGGGAGGAGCTGGTCAAAATACAGATGGGATCAAGTTTTTTTCTGTATGTGGAAAAGGGGGGTTCAAATTTTTTTTATAAATTCAAGTTTTTATGCACATGAAAATAAGTATTTTACATACTTTAAGAGACAAAATGTCTAGAAGAACATTACAAGATCTTACAACAGTCAAATCAAAATATATTTTTAACACCATCTATATACAATTATTAAAGTAAGACATCACAAGACTTTGCATGGTGATGTAGGAAGCTGCAGCTTCATTATCCAAATAATTCAGTCGTTGTACATGTATTTCACTCACTTTGATCACTAAATTAACAAGCCTTACTGCCAAGCTTTATTTTAATCAGCTTATTAGTTTGAGAGAAATTAAGTATAAATCAAAACGAAATCTACAGCAATTTGTGCAAATTTTTGTCCAAACATACAAATCATTCCACATTATGAAAAAACATAGTGTACAGCAATAAATTCTCCTAAAAAAGATTAAATATTTATCTACTCTGCATTTGAATATTGATACACATTGATAATGATTCTGAGATGAAGAACACCATAATGTATCCTTTTGTTTTTATAACAAGATCCCTTTGGGTCCATTTATACCTCTAACTCCCTCAAAATTTGTACTTTTTAGACTAATAAATTAAAATTTTAAGGTTACTGTCACACATTTGTGAATGAAATGTGACAATAAATGAGTAATTGAATTGTTCAAGCTGAAAGCATGAACTATCCATATAAAAGTTTAGTGACTCAATTGAGGTTTCAATAAGGCCTTACTGTAAAGCTTAAGTTTATAAGCAGCGTTCATATAATCATGATAATAGATTCCTATTAATAAATAATGTGTTGTTGCATATACTGTTTCAAAAAGTTATTTTTTGAGTTACTTAGGATCAAGATTTCTTTTATAGCACAATATAGAAAATTAGAAAAAAAAGTCAGAAAAAAGTACTAAAAGCACTGGCTTGCTCTACCTACTTATATTCATGGAAACGGCCTTATGGAAGAGCCCTATTTCAAGACATTTTCCCTCAAATATGTTTTCATTTTCAATATTTTCGTGAAATTACAAGTGTTTTTGATGTTAAAATATTAGTATGTAAATAGAGGGGAGGGGGTAAAAATTTTTAAATGTTTTTACTGGGGGGATCAAATAAAAATAGTGAAATATTATGGGGGGATCAAGAAATTTTATATGTTTGATTTCAAAATGACACCCCCCCCCCTCCCCAGGTAAATAATGATAAGTCCCTTACTAAAATTATCCACAGTCTAGAAGGAACATTTTCAACTTTGAATTGAGACTATCCAGAAATCAGCCAGTTTTATTTGGTTATCTAGGTACCTGTAGTACATGTACTGATATGTAAATATTTTAATAATCAATGTAAGGTCTTAAGTAGTTTTAGAACTGTACCTATCTGCAAGATTACCTTAAGCTTTTATTTAATAAAAAACAAAGGGTTACACTAATGTCCTGACAGAGTCCTGACACAAATGAAAATGCTAAATACTTTTTTATTATTGGATGGATTTACTTGAAATTTGGAATCAAGTAAGATGAGAACTTCTATTTAATAAATAAAATTAAAAAAAAATATAAAAATATTTATAAGAGTTAGAAAACTTGACCTGACCAACTTGACTTTGAAACTACTAATGTCCTGACCGATATGAAACAGCTACAAATTGTTTTACTATTGACAGGATATACTTCAAATTCGATACCAAGGAAGATTAAAACATTTAATACAAAAATATAAGAAAAAAGAGAAAAAAAATATTGTCAAGAGTTAGAAAACTTGACCTGACCAACTACGTCTTTCCCATGACTAATGTCCTGACCGATGTAAAATGCTAATAACTTTTTTTATTCTTTAAAGGATCGATTTCAAATTTGATGTCAATGAAGATTATAATACTAAATATATAGATACAAGAAAAAGATTTTTAAAAAATAATTTAAAGAGTTAAAAAACTTGACCTGACCAACATCGACTCTGCTCTGACTAATGTCATGACCGATGCAGAAAATGTTAATAACTTTTTATTATTGAAAAAAATGTCCTTACCAAGGAAGATGAAAGCATTAAATATAGGAATTTATGAGAGAAAAAAATGTTTTTTAATTTTTGAAATGTTAGAAAACTTGACCTGACCAACTTGATCTTTGTCATGATGAATGTCCTGACCGTTATAAAAATGCCAATAACCTTTTTGTTATTTATTGCGATATTACTAAGTTTGGTATCAGGGAAGATTACAACACTTAGTATAAGCATGTAAAATAAAAATATTTTAAACTTGACCTGACCAATGTTTACCTTGTCCTGCAATGTCCTGACTGATAGAAAAGACAAATATTATATAACTGGTTTTTTCTCTCTCTATAAAGACAGAATAGACTTAATTAATTAAATTATATTGATATTTCCTTTTTTTTTTTTATTTAAACATAGTTTAGAAAGAACTTGGATGCACTTTTTATTATTTGTAATATATGTGTATAAGAAAGCCAAAAGACAGTGACATAATAAAATTATGTTTATTATAAGTTTTTATATTTCTGTGTGATTCTAACATAATTCTACTTTGAATGCTTGTAAAAACAATATATTGAAATCAAAAGAAGCCCATTTTCTGTCCTTATTTATGTTATTTGACATGTTTAATCCCTTATTAACTAAACATAAAAAAATGAGTGAAATAAATAAGAAAAATATAGGTAAGTAAACACTCCAATTTGTGTTAATTTTAATTAATGTAGGTGTGATTAAATTTTAATTATTCATGTCACTGTCTTTAGACTTAATTGCATTCTGTACATCTTTATAATACTTTCATATTAAATGTAGAAAAGGTGCATTTACTTAGTATCTACAGCATCTCTAATCACATACTTAGTGATATGAAACTGTGTGGTTATATCCCTTTCAATAACAAAAAAGTTATTGGCAATGCAATTTTATAACGGTCAGGACATTCATCATGATAAAGATCAAGTTAGTCAGGTCATGTTTTCTAACATTTCAAAAATTAACAAACAATTTTTATGCCCCACCTACGATAGTAGAGGGGCATTATGTTTTCTGGTCTGTGCGTCCGTTCGTCCGTCTGTCCCGCTTCAGGTTAAAGTTTTTGGTCAAGGTAGTTTTTGATGAAGTTGAAGTCCAATCAACTTGAAACTTAGTATACATGTGCCCTATGATACATGTATGATCTTTCTAATTTAAATGCCAAATTAGAGTTTTGATCCCAATTTTATGGTTCACTGAACATAGAAAATGATAGTGCAAATTTCAGGTTAAAGTTTTTGGTCAAGGTAGTTTTTAATAAAGTAGAAGTCCAATCAACTTGAAACTTAGTATACATGTTCCCTTTGATATGATCATTCTAATTTTAATGTCAAATTAGAGAATTTATTCTAATTTCACGGTGCACTAAACATAGAAAATGATAGTGCGAGTGGGGCATCCGTGTACTGTGGACACATTCTTGTTTTTTCATAAATTCTTATTTTGAAAATCCTTGGTAAGGAACTTTAATTAAGTCAATTCTTTCAATAACAAACAAGAATGTGTCCACAGTACACGGATGCCCCACTCGCACTATCATTTTCTATGTTTAGTGCACCGTGAAATTAGAATAAATTCTCTAATTTGGCATTAAAATTAGAATGATCTTATCAAAGGGAACATGTATACTAAGTTTCAAGTTGATTGGACTTCTACTTTATCAAAAACTACCTTGACCAAAAACTTTAACCTGAAATTTGCACTATCATTTTCTATGTTCAGTGAACCATAAAATTGGGGTCAAAACTCTAATTTGGCATTTAAATTAGAAAGATCATACATGTATCATAGGGCACATGTATACTAAGTTTCAAGTTGATTGGACTTCAACTTCATCAAAAACTACCTTGACCAAAAACTTTAACCTGAAGCGGGACAGACAGACGAACGAACGGACGGACGGACGGACGAACGGACGCACAGACCAGAAAACATAATGCCCCTCTACTATCGTAGGTGGGGCATAAAAAGTTATTAACATTTTCTACATCGATCAGGTCTGGACGTTAGTCAGAGTTGATGTTGGTCAGGTCAAGTTTTATAACACTTAAAATTAGTTTTTTGAATATTTTTTCTTTCTTGACATCAAATTTGAAGTCAATCCTTCAAAGAACCAAAAAGTTATTAGCATTTTACATCGGTCAGGACATTAGTCACGGGAGGACGTAGTTGGTCAGGTCAAGTTTTCTAACTCTTGAAAATATTTTTTTTCTATTTTTTTCTAATATTTTTGTATTTAATGTTTTATTCTTCCTTGGTATCGAATTTGAAGTCTATCCTGTCAATAATAAAACATATTTAAGCCATTTCATATCGGTCAGGACGTTAGTAGTTTCAAAGTCAAGTTGGTCAGGTCAAGTTTTCTAACTCTTATAAATGTTTTTTTATTTTTTTAAATTTTATTTATTAAATATAAGTTCTCATCTTGCTTGATTCCAAATTTCAAGTAAATCCTTCCAATAATAAAAAAGTATTAAGCATTTTCATTTCTGTCAGGACACTGTCAGAACATTGTCAGGACATTAGTGTAACCCCACAAATTTGCATTGCAATCTACCAGTATTTCATGGTTAGTAACATTTAAAGTTATCCTACTGCAGCTATCAAACCACAATGTATTTTGCTTTGAAAATATTTGAGTAATTTGAATAATTAACCTTCTTGTTTTGTGCTGATATTACAAAATAAAAAAAATCAAGAGTAGAAATACCCTGATACTAAGGATTCATTAATATCCATTGGATACTAATTTTCTTGGAACAGAAGAACCACGAATATAGATGTTCAGCAATTTACAAATTTTCTAAAGGAATGTTTGCAGACTATGCTAAAACTACAAAATTGAATATCCACGATTCGAATATGCATATATTCCTCATTCCACGAAAATTAGTTTGAGAAAATAAATGAATCTACAGTATGTGGTTAGAGAAGTCTGTATAACTGGAACTGTACTTTTGTCTTCATGTCCTTTCTGTTTTTTACAGTTACATGTCTGATGTGTTGTTGGCCGGAGCTGCACCTGAAGATGTCAAGAAAACAGTTTACCAGATAAAACGTGAGTATAATCCGTAACATTTTTATTTCATTGTTGATCAGAATGAAAGGCCCTTTTACATGTTAGAAATATGGGTGTTAACTCAGTAAAGAATTATTAATTTAGTACTCACTGGTTTTACCTAGCAATACATAAGTTCTCGTGCAGACAAATATCTACCAAACGGGAACACAATTATAATATTAAAAAGAAGATGTGGTATAATTGCCAATGAGACAACTCTCCATAAGTAAATTACACAAAGTTTATATCTAATGGAGGTTAAACCCCCTACCTAATTATCTGGGATTAGTTAATGATAGTTGCATTTCAAATTGATGATTTTTGTTGGCTGTGCCACTTTTTGTTTTTACTTTTTTAAGGTCAGTACACAAGAACCTGATCAAAAGTACTTAGTTATTTGTTTTATTAATACAGGTATAAGATATATGGTCAGTACACAAGAACCTGTTCAGAAAGATATGGTTGGACCAATACAGAGGAAGCTAGAACAGTGTAGAAACCAGGAAAATAATCCGGACAGTGAAATGTAAGCATGGAAAATTTAAAGATTTGTAACAGTGTTGATTCTAGTAGCTCTAGATGATAGAAATATCGCCAAAGCTTGATAAGTCAAAAGTCAATGGAACATGGAATTACTACTGGACTTGTTGTTTAAGTTATGAGCAATAGGAGGTCAAGAGTTATATTATATGTAACTCAGAAGTCCTTATGGAACAAAACAGGTCCTTTAATTGGTATGCATTCAACATTTTGTTTAGCTGCAGATTGGTTAACTTTCATTATTATCTTAAATACAATGTGCTGATAATTCAAAAATTATTCAGCTGTTTTTATTATTGCCAAAAATGCAGTCACTGACCGTATATCACCTTGTTTATGACGTTGATAATGCGTTCCCGTAGAGTTTTATTTATGACGTCAATAAAACATACAGGTTCGCGGAAATTTTAGGTCGTCCGCTCCAAATTAGAAAATGATGGTTTTTACCCTAAATACTTCATTTAGAACACTTATAAGAGTTGCAGTATATAAAGAATAACCATACATTGTCTCGAAATATCAATGTTATTTGTACTCGGCTCGAAACAGGTAGAAATGCTCGGCACAGCCTCGCTTTCTACCTGTTTCTAAGCCTCGTACAAATAACATTGATATTTCGAGACAATGTATGGTTATTCTATATTTATTATCTCAGGGGTAAAATGTATTTGACCTTTGATCTGTCTCACTAACAATAATTTCCTGCTACTGATTGTTATAGCATATATCTTTTCACTATTTTTAGTCAATATATGGTTTAGATATTGACACCTTTCTCTAGATAGTGATTGCAAACAGACATTGTTTTCTTTCTGCATTAGGGCACAAATGAATTATAGCTTAGAGATATATAAATTGTAAACATATGGCGTATAGGAATAAAAATAACTATATAAGATACATGCAATCATATTTAATACTGTTAGTATTTTATGAGGGTATCATCAGCTCAGTCCTCAGTACTTTGATACTGACATGAATTATAACAAACCTTTCTTAAATTGTCTATTTATATAAATTTAAAAGTTATTAAGAAACTAAGGTTTCAAATCTCTCAGCCAAAGTTGACCTTAGACAGATTTGCCTATTATTTTAGGTACTTTTTCGGTCATACAGCTCTTCAACATTTCCAGTTCTTCTACATTCTTAGTTTTCAAAAATTTGGCTATGAGTGTTCCTTGATGAATATCAATTCAGAAAACTGCTTCATACTTTTGAAATTTATGAAGTGGTGCTTTCATATTTTTCAGTTATAAAAGAAAGCTACAGGAAATGTTAGATGATGAAGATGAGATACAATCACAAAAAAGAATGAAAATTGAAGAAGTAAGTTTTTTGGTCAAATATAGGACATATCCTACACTGGTGTCCATCTGTCTGTCTGTTCTTTCATCCATTGTCGGATGGTATGTCCTTATGGACGTTATTTTTTTCAGATTTTTTTTTATTGCAGATTTAATTTTTCCTAGTGCTGTACAGTTGATACAGTTAACTTTATCCCAATTTTCTTACTTACCAAGTGTTTATGATTTCCAATAATTACCGGTCTAGAAAATTGGTTTTTTCTATATCATTTTTATGCTTCATATCTGTCAAGCAAGTAAGAAATAGCAATCCTACATTCTGTGGTCAGCATCTGCATTTAGTTTCAATCTGTTGGTAAAGTGTTTTTAAGACTTTAAGAATACTGTCAGCAGTATGCAGTATGACATATCTGGTCAATTACTAAACACGTTTTTTTTTAAATATTATTGCAGGAGGAAAAGAAAGCAGAACAGGAATTAGTTTTAGGTGTGATATGATGACCACAGACTGTGATTTGGACAGACATCAACTGCGACCAGTGCTCAGCAGGTGCAAGCAGATATCCAGTGTGATCAAATGATAATAATTGACAGTCTATAAAATAAAAACTATAAAAAGGAAAAGTAAAAACTACACTATACAGCCTTCAATAACTGTGGGCCAACTTAAGCCATAGCACATTTTTACATATAAAGATGCATACAGATTCCATTGAAAGTTGAAACTTTTATTCTATTTATTCTGCAGACTTACTGACAGTTTGGTGTGAGTCAAAGTTTTTCACATAGCATTGGCAACATCATAAATTAGTTCAATCGAAAATACCTCCTTATTTCAAAGACCAGTCTGTACCAATAATTTCTTATACCTATACCAAACCTATTGCAACTAAAATTTTCAATTACAAACGCGTTTTGCAGAATCTCGATATTGACGACTTCAAGTCTAAACCTCCTGATTGCACTTGTGCTAGTTCCCAATTCATATATAATCCTGCTGGCCACGTTATTACAGGTGACCTTAACATTGTTAATAACACCTCTCTACGAAATGTGTTATCGAAAGGTCCGAAATATCGTGAGCCTAAATCCATCAATTGGAAATACAACTTTAAAATTTTGATGGACTCAGTCGAGGATTATGCCAGGCAATGGGCTAAACGTGAAAAGGAAGACGTAGACACTCTATCCGAATGGATTAAGGCAGTGAGGTCGTTAATACAAATCAGAATCAAGAAACTGAATGGGTCCATTAATGCCCATGCTACGTCAATCTTTAAAGACCCAAATGTTGCTAAACACTTATCCGACCTCCATGATAAATATGTTGTTGTCCCCGCAAACAAAGCCCCAAATAACATCGTTTTTGTCTGTAAAAGTCACTACATTAATTGCTTGATAAACGAATTAGGTATAGACAATTCACTTGGAAACTCAACATATACCCTCACGACACTTACCAAAGAGGAAATCCTGGATAATCATAGGTCTGTTCTTTGTTCCTTTGGTATATTAACCAAGATGAAGAACTGGATCTTCCATCACTGTATTGGATACCTAAACTACATAAGTGTCCTTACAAACAACGGTATATTGCTGGGTCTTCCAAGTGCTCCACGAAACCTCTTTCTAAATTATTAACATCTATTTTATCAGCAATCAAAGACGGGCTTCAAAGTTATTGTGAAACTGCCTATTCTAGAGGTGGCGTGAATCAGATGTGGATACTTAAAAATTCCAAAAATCTTTTAGAGTACATACAATCTAACTCTCTTTCATCTTGTAACAGTATTAAAACATTTGACTTTTCTACTCTTTATACAAGTATTCCACATTCCAAACTAAAAGACAAATTGAAAGAGTTGGTATTACTTTGCTTTATAAAAAAGAATGGCCAACGTAGATACAAGTATCTTGTCTTAGGGAGGGATAAATCATACTTTGTAAAGAATCACTCTGATTCAAACAAAAAATTCTCTGAAACCGATATTATCAAGATGCTTGATTTCTTGATTGACAACATATTTGTAACGTTCGGAGGACGTGTTTTTCAACAGACTGTCGGCATCCCAATGGGAACAAACTGTGCCCCTCTACTTGCCGACTTGTTTCTTTATTATTATGAGGCTGACTTCATGCAGGAACTTCTTAGGAAGAAAGATAAGAAGTTAGCAATATCCTTTAACTCTACGTTCCGCTATATAGATGACGTTCTTTCACTAAACAATTCAAAATTTGGTGACTATGTGGAACGCATCTATCCCATCGAATTGGAGATAAAGGATACTACAGATACAGTTAAATCGGCTTCATATCTTGACTTACATCTAGAAATTGACAATGAGGGTCGGTTGAAAACAAAACTTTACGACAAAAGAGATGATTTCAGCTTTCCAATTGTGAACTTTCCATTTCTAAGTAGCAACATTCCAGCAGCACCTGCATACGGAGTATATATCTCCCAATTGATACGATATTCCCGTGCTTGCGTTTCCTATAATGATTTTCTTGATAGAGGGTTACTGCTCACAAGGAAGCTATTAAACCAAGAGTTCCAAATGGTGAAGTTGAAATCATCCCTTCGTAAATTTTACGGACGCCATCACGAGTTGGTTGACCGTTATGGAATAACCGTTTCACAAATGATATCGGATATGTTCCTTACGTCGTAACTACAATCCCCTTCCCTTTCATGAATGTGACCTACCGAATTAGACTATTTACCGGATTTGTAATCACATAAGCAACACGACGGGTGCCACATGTGGAGCAGGATCTGCTTACCCTTCCGGAGCACCTGAGATCACCCCTAGTTTTTGGTGGGGTTCGTGTTGTTTATTCTTTAGTTTTCTATGTTGTGTCATGTGTACTATTGTTTTTCTGTTTGTCTTTTTCATTTTTAGCCATGGCGTTGTCAGTTTGTTTTAAATTTATGAGTTTGACTGTCCCTTTGGTATCTTTCGTCCCTCTTTTTTTACATGTAATAAAAAAAAACAATTAAATATACCAAGCATATAATTTATACACATGAGACACTTTTCAAAAGAAGACCCCTCAGTGACACTGGAATCAAAAATTTGAGAGCCAAAATAAAATACATAGTTTAAGTGCATTGAGTTTGAAATTTCAGTTCAGCAAGAGTTTGGCAAATACAGCTAAGGTAATATAATCCCTGGGGTAGAAAATCCTTAGTTTAACCCCAACAACTTAAAGTTTTGTAAACACATGATTTATAAGTTTAGCCTCACTGTGCTGAACAGTTGAACCCCTAGCTGTCATAGAGACTGAAGTAAGAATCAGATATAATAGTAATCTTGTAAAACAATCATTTTGTTTTTTATTTAGTGAAATCTTTATGAAGACCTTCATCCTTTTATGAAAGTTAAGATCCTCACATTTCAATTTGGTTTAAACATGCCAATAAACCAGGGCCATTAATATATTTTGCCAATCAAAACACTTCTAAAGAATTAAGTGTAAAGATGCCATCATGAGAAGTCTGTTTGTGGTTGGAAACTGTATCTTTGAAAAATAATTCAAAGACCAATGCATTGTCAAGCCAATTAGCAAAGCATATACTTCAGACTTCTGAGGATGCAATTTAATATTTGGTGTCCTAGAACAGATTATGTCGAAGTTATTTGTAAAAAAAAACTTCAGTTATTGTTTTATTTCCAATTCCTATCCTGAAAGCAACTTTACACTTTACAGATGTCCCAAAGTGATAGATTAAAGCTTTAAGGATATTTATTTATCAGGATCTTTGTTGTTCTAGTTCTTCGTGTCCTGTTGGTACATCTTTCTCTACCATTTATTCCATTAGGAACATATATATAGACAATAATAGTGCATTGACTTGACATATCAACGATATAAGGATGAGGCTTAAAAACGGGGAAATGCGAGGCTGTTATGTATGTTGATATATGTCAAGTCAATGCACTATTATTGTCTTTATACTGCAATCTAAAAAAACCATTTTCAATTGTTGTTCAGTGTGTTAATGTTATTTTATATTTGATTTAAATATTGGGGAAAATCCCCCTTTAAAAAGGCCTCATATCACACAGGCGGACAAATATACAACACGATGTAAGGTACATCATTACCTGTTGAAAACCGCAATCAATGGTGAACGAATTTGTTTGTTTACAGACTAAAATATCAACAATAAACATAAAACATAATGATTTATAGGTTGCAAACAAAAAATATTAATAAGTGAAATATGTTTTCCCAAAAATTGTAAAAGAAACAAGGTTGAGTCGTTAAACGCATCGTTGTTTACATTGGAAACAAGAAAAGGTTGAAGCGGGTCGTGTGAATAATTAAATATAATTTCGACAATTTCTATTTAAATATTCATGAGGAAAAGTGATATCAGGTCAGTGACTATATGACATAGAAATATACGGTCAACGCATTTTGACTGCTCAAATAGAACGAGTGCAGTATAAATTGTAATAATTATTCCAGTGAAAATAGAATATATTCCAGAATTTTGTTTCCATTTTGAACTTGTATAATGATGGAACTTCTATTACATGACAGACCCCTAAGATTGTTTTTAACTTTTTAGGTCATTTAATTAGGAAAATTGATCAGCCAAACAATATATCTGGGTCAAGATATGTTGTTCAATTCCCATAGGCGACAATGGTTGCCTTTTCTTCCCTTCCTCTGTTCATATCTGACATAAAATTGGATATTTATGATGGCTCATTTCGAAGCTAAGACTCATTTTCACACATGTTTAAGTTTCATGGTACAAAGCGTGGTTGAATATTTCACAAATTGGGAAACCCCCGTAAATGACCCACTTGATACTGCTTCAACAAGTAAAAGTCCTTATTTTCACAATTGGTACCAAATTTACTGCACTCTATGTGTGCATATCCACAATAAATTGTTTTTTTAGTTGATACACGAGGTAAAAATAAAAGAATAAGGGAGATATATTCCTTAGTTGTAAACGATTTCAAAAATTAAATTACAGCAAATTTTAATAAAACAATGCCCGTAATTTTATTGCCGTAATGCCAGAACCAAAGTGCATGAGATACTACTACCGTCTTAACATTAGGCAAGCAATACTCAAACAATTTGTCTAACAAGGTGTTTATTTCAAATTCATCTTTTAGTTTTTTTGAACTGATAACTGGTGTTGGAAAAGTAACTAAAAAACCTTAGAGTTATCATTCTTTGATTGAAAGAATGAAATGGGCTTTTTCGATTATATGCAAACAGTTCGTGGTCCTCAATGTATGAAGGAACGGAGGTCGTTTTTCTTTGTACGGTTTTTGCATTTGAATACGCATCAAATCTGTGAATAGAAAACAAAATTAGTTTAATATTTAATGATCAAATTTTTAAGGAACCCTGCTGATTTATTCCAATTTTGCCATTATAAGCTTACTTAATGAAGATTTAGTTCTAGATTTTGATCTGAACTACTGTAATGATACAGTGTATGCCCCCCCCCCCCCATCTGGAGTTTGTGCTTTGGCTGCGGATATTATTAGGGTTTTCTAATGCCTTTAAGGGTTCTCTTAGTGAGATTAATGGTCCAGTATCTCAGCCTGTTTGTGGAACAGCTTAATCATGATTTTGGTTGGGAAATCCCAAAATTGTTTAAAAAGGCAGAAAACTGGGTCTAAATTTTATTTTTTGGACTGTTTCTACTGCCATGTCAGTAAATATCAAATCAGGAAAATATCAAGTAGATAGAGGAGTAATACTATCGTCTTGAGAACTGTGAGAATTCTAGTGTGCCTAAGATGATTAAATAGATCTATACGGCACTGCCTAGATAGGCCCATTCTGGTTTCATAGATGTAGGAAAATTTTCCCTGTTGATTATTTAATCTTGAATCGTATATGATTGGGCTAGGCACATATAGTCTCTTAATGGACTTATTGCCTTAGTGATTATTTTTGGAATCGCTTTGGTTGTTTTATGAAGTTTTCCCGATAAAGGTGTCACTGCGAGATCGTTTCCATACGGCTGTCCAATCAGCACGAGAAACTGACGGCGTCCAAAGGAGTCAAATTGGAGCAAACACGATAGGAAGCGGTTTGCGCAGCAGTGAATAAAGGACACGGCGGCCTTTCCGTGGTAACATGCTGACAGCAGTATGACGCCAAAATCGACTTAGATGGACACACGAGCGTCAGAGATGGTTACACAGGCAATGGACAACTGTCTTATGGACGGACGAATCAAATTCCATCTTCGCCGTAGTGATGGACGAACTCGTGTGTAGAGACGAAGAGGAGAACGTTATGCAAATTCATGTATCCAAGAGACAGGTCGTTGGGATGGTGGTAGTGTCATGGTATGGGGAGGAATATTGTTCAACCATAAAACTCCTCTCACCACTATCAATAGCAATTTCAACGTCCAACGCTACATCGATAATACTATGGCTAGGCATCAATATGTTAATATTTTTCAACAAGATAACACTCGAGCACACTCTACACGACTCACAACTGCGTTAAGTAGTAATAACCATGTTCAGATTTTACATGGCCAGCCTTTTTGCCGGATTTGAGTCAAATTGAACAATTATGGGATCAAATATGACAATCCGTAAGACAACGACAAACACTACCAGTTACGCTGCGCCAATTTCAAATTGCATTGAGGGAAGAATGGACAAACAATCCACAACACCGTGTACGACGTCCCGTCAGGCCAATGCCACATCGTTTTAGAGATTGCGTTGCAGCACGCAGTGGAAACATTCATTATTGAGACTGTAAGGTAGTGAATTGTAGCGTTGTGTTACACGAACGTATTACATTCGAATCGTTATAATTGAACATTTTTGTTTGACTTTTATCTTTAGATAAACCCATTAATGGTCATTAACAATAACTGTAAAGAAAATGTTATTTAAAAAAAAACATAGTGTTGCGTCGTCATTGGCACTCAGAATATATTAAGAAAATATTCATTTGTCTTCAATACTCTGCAAACTGCAAACAGAATGCGTTATGCAAAACATTAAAATTATTCTTGTTTATTTTTACATGAATTGTAAATATCACGTTCAGCAATACAGCTGGGGAGCGAATTTAAATGGCAAATGTGTATATTTACATGGTTACCGAACTGAGATTGATATATAAACGTGAATGTGTTAAAGAAACTGTCCACCATTTATTTAAGGAAATTTCATTGAAAGCAAAAACGAAAATTAAATGTTTAGTTTGAAGTTAAAACCTTCTGATAGTTACAAAGGAAAATTATTGTAAGTCGATTTAATTCTGCATTTCAGTTAATTGTTTAATCTATATAACCTTGCTATAAAAATAAACATCATTATTTTGATACGTGATAATGTTCAGAAACTTGTTTTTATTTTATTTTCTGTAACAAGTGTTTGACATGATTTTAAATTAACAATGATGCATATTAAAGTTCCTGAACATAAGTATAAAAATATTGATTTTCGTCATCATTTGTTTCTCAGTTATTAGGTACAACTTAACATTGCAGATATGAATGTAATAAAATGTTCTTCTATGAACACTTTTTTCTAGTGTATTTTTGAAGGTCCAATAAACTCATCATAAATACCAGGATTGTAAGTTGTATTTCGCCAGACTCACGTTTTGTCTACAAAATGACTCATTAGTGACGCTCGAATCGAAAGAAGTTAAAACGGCCAAATAAAGAACGAAGTTAAGGACCAAAAACTCCCAAAGGTTCAGCCAAATAAGCTACGATAATCTGTAAAAAAGTCTTAGATTTTCAAATGGTTTTAAGTTTAAAGCACATGATTTTATTTGTTTATACATAGTTTTAATTAAGAAGAAAACCAACATGGTAGGAAAATACAAATAATAGCACCATAACAAACGCGATCCGGTTATAATTTTCTTGTCATGGTTAGAAAATACATAAAATAACACGATATTAAACGGAATCCCAATTAAATATTCTTGTACGTGTCTTTGAATAAAAACAAATCTATTTTATTTTTTGAAATTTATTTGGGATAAAAATTCGTAACAAAAATAAAATGAAAAAATAAGAAAAGAAAATGAAAAAAGACACGAAGCTAAGTTATCGTTTGGCCTTCACGATTTTTTTTTATCATTTGACAGGAAATGTACACATCATTTATTTTACTTTGGGAATAAGAAAGGAAAAAAGGCTTGGTGGGCTTATCTTCTGGTTTTTTAAAAGAAAATTCAAATAAATTCAGCTTGTTCTTTATGACCATACATATGAATTCGGTTAATTGTTTAATCGATACCCTTGCTATGAAATTAGACATAACATTAACTTAAAACGAGTTAATGTTGAGAAACTGCGTTTTTATTTGATGTGTAACAAGTGTTTGACATAATTGACTAACCATGCTGAAAAATGTTTGAACACAAGTTTTTAAATGTCACTAAAAATCGTTTTTAAATTGTTAGGTACAGCTTTACTTTGCAGACATAAATGTAAGACAACTATGGAAAAATGTTGTTCTACACTTTACAAGTGAATTTTCGAAGGTTAAAATTACCAGCGCAATAATGATCGGCTAAAAGATATAATCGATCACGAAAAAAGATTGTGAGAAAGAAGCCGTTCGATTTGAAACTCTCATTTTGAACATCTTGAACATGAAAAACGTTGAATTCTACAACTTATAGAAAGAGAACATTAGAGTGAGAAAGTTAAATGAGATATGAGAAAATCTTAAAGAACACACAAACTCATTTAGCTGAAATTAACTAACAATGCCAATGTTGAAATAATCAAAAAACCCAACAAAATTGGATTTAATTTTGCTTTTTTGAAAGATTATTGTTTAAATATTCCTTAATGCATCAGTTATATTTGCAGACAAGTTGCTTCCAGAGTAGTCTTCGTTATTTAGTTAAAATATTGAAACCATACCAGTATGATAGTCAACTGTTTTGGTTAAGAAACATTTAAATAAAAGGATTGACGTTTAATTGGGGTGTTTCATCTTTACTGCAAATCTGAATTTATTAAAGTTTCTAACTTTAAGTTGAAAATAAATTATGATATTTTTACACAGATTAGTACACAATTAAAAGTTAATGTTATAAATGTTGGTTTATAAAAATACAAGGTTTGATTATTTCCCTATTACTTTAGAGCTACTTTGGAAAACATTATGATTTAATTCATGTGTAAGCTACGATTAATTAAGGATTAATATGATATATTTTTTTTCGAATAAAATTCTAAAAAAAACTAAAGGGCAGACATCTTTTTTGTAAAATCAGTGCTTTAATCATCTGTAATTAATTCATAACTTAAAGAAAGATAAAAGACACCAAAGGGACATTTAAGGATACAATAAGGTTACTTTAAGAATGAATTGCTTGAAAAAAATAAAGAGATAGCATTACTAGACGCTGACAAAACTGCAATAAACTTTATACAGGCCAGAAGTCAGCACTTCAGTGTTGGCATGAATTATCATTGCTATGGTCATAGAAATAGATTGCTTTAGCTGCATTTGACTTTTCGGTATGTTGCTTCCTCGATGCTTATAACTTCGTTCTTTATTTGGCCTTTTTATTTTGTCTTTATTCAAGCATGACTGATGAGTCTTTATTAAAGTTAAACGTGCGAATGAATAACAACAGTCATATACCTTGATACAGGCATTTTTGTTTGTTTATATATTAGTGCATCTTATAAAACTGACATATAAAAAATAAGTTGCCTAATATAGAAAATTTGCACTCTATGGAAAATAGAATAAAACAAAATCTAGAAAGATTGTTCTGTATGAAAATTACCCAAGTTCGAGATTCAATTTGGAACTACTATGATTTTTTTTTTATAATTGGATCTTAAATTTGTAACTTCTCGATTAAAATAGTTAACTTGATACATTGAATGCGGTTTGAAATGGGATTTTGAAAAAAATCATTTTATGAATTAATTAGAAGTGACCCACTGACTTTCATTCACCACCATGCTTCATAGGAACACTCAAATGACCTCTATCATAAGAAAGTCTGTATATTTATCGTTGAAGTAGAATGAAACTGTGCTAAGTCGTTTTATTGTGATTGAAACACCATGAATATACTTTATCATTCTTGTTTATTGCTTTATCGATAATCCTGCTAAACGAATAAACTTAACATTATATTTATAACTGTACATTATAAGAAACGTTTGATTCCTTTGATGTCCATCAAGTGTTTGACACATTTGATTAACCATGCTTATATTATTAAAATTTCTGAACATATTGTTGTTAAGATATTAATCTTTTCATCAGTATTGCAAATTATATTTATATTTCTCATATTCATTTAGTAGTAAATACAGTAGTTTTGAATATTTGATAAATAGCCTGCTGTTAAATCCGTATCGCTCGCCTTTGTTGCAGACTCTTTATCACACCCTTGATCGCATGCCTACCTTTTATGGCGTCATTGTTAAGTATAAGCCGTCACAGACGTCAAGCTTTCATATTTTCTGGCACACGATATGAAATCATTAAACAATTACGGGCAGCAAAAGGGGTAAACTTTAATTTTTGATATTTCAAAAGTGCACATGTTTTACTCACCAGTCTCGACGTCGTCTTTTGTTTATTACAGTATACTTGTTATATTAATTGTTCATTGTATTTCTTTTTTTTAAGAATTTGTTTTATATATAATAAAACATTACTAAAGCAGTACAATAGGAACTCAATGAAAACAAAACACAAAAAAAAATGCAATAAAAAAAACATTTCTATAGACTACTCGACGCAAATTGTAAGTTAACCCATGTGCTCCGGATGAATAAGTAAGCAGTTACTATATATGATTAAGCTGTTAAAGCAAGGCCAAAATATATCTGAAGGTAAGAGATTTGTATCAGTAAGCAGTTCCTTTATACTTTACACTTTATACTGGAATTTATACATTTACAGCTACACTATTTAAAAGACGCAAAATATGACTCAATAGTTGTTGAACAATCAATTATATGTTACTTCTATCATTTATAACGAACACCCTGAAGTTGATAGATTACATCACATGACGTCAGAAGGCCCGACATGAAAGCAATTCCTGATGATGGATAAAGCAAGGACGTTCTTTCTACTAAGATTAAATTAATTTCAAATACTTTTTGACATTAAGATGCAGACCTAGAATTATGAAAAAGGGGGTCATACACTATTAAGAGTTTGACAGATTAAAAGTCTATGCAATTACCATATAGCTCCATTAGGTGGCTCGGCAACCTCCCTCCCAAAAAAAAATATCAACTTTGACAATTACATCTTGATCTCAACATGTGTGATCTTTGATTTTTGGACCGAGTAGCCTTGCCAATGACAATAGCTTAAATTACAACTAATTAATTGTCAGTATTCTCATTGCGCATCTAAGGCCATTTACGTTTTGTTGAGGGGTTCGTTGTATATAATCTAGCTTTCATTGAAGTGTTTTGTGAACAGTGTTTTGCTTTATTCTTGTGATGTGTATGTAGTTTGTCATTCCCAGACTAGTGGTTTCTACTTGTCTCCTTTGTTTCTTCATTTTCCCTACCACGTTGACTTTCGTTTGATATAATAATATTAAGTATACATTCGCCCTTGTATAAGCTAGTACTAAGATAACAAGTGTAACCTAATTATTGGGTATAAAATAACAAAACATTATGAATATTTTTTCTCAAAAATTGCTCAATATTTTAAGTTATCAAACAAGACATTGCAGATATATAATCGCAGATTGTTGATTAAATCTGTTGCCCTTCATTCAAAGTGTTTTTCTTTAATGAAACAGGTTAGTAGTCTAAATGTAGTAACTTGAATTTTATTTGCAACCATTTATGTACGTTCGAGCAATAAAGTTTATTGACAGTTTGTAGATATTCCTATAGGCACACATCATTCCCCTGTAATAGATGAGTAATTCCTGTATTGTTATGAACTACAATTTATTGAAAAAGTCATTCATTTTTAATGCGACTGTCATACAAATAAGAAGTTAATATATATAAAAAAAAGATATGGTATGATTGCCAATGAGACAACTCTCCACAAGAGACCAAATGACCCAGATATTAACAACTAAAGGTCACCATACGACCTTAAACAATGACCATAGCCAATACCGCATAGTCAGCTATAAAAGTTCACGAAATGATAAATGTAAAATGATTCAATCGAGAAAACTAACGGCCCAATTTATGTCAAAAAAATGAACGAAAAACAAATATAACACACATCAACAAACGAAAACCACTGATTTACAGCCTCCTGACTTGGAACAGGCACATACATACAGAATGTGGCGGGGTTAAAAATGTTAGCGGGATCCTAACCCTCCCATGACCCTGGACTGTGGTGTTACAGTTTAACAACATAAGAACTAACTATAAAAATCAGTTGAAAAGACAAGCCAGCTTAAAGACCAGGTGTAATTTCCCATTTTTTGAATTATGATATACCTGTACCAGGTCAGGAATATGTCCATTCGTTTGATGTGTTAAAAAAGCTTTTGATTTTGTCATTTAATAAGGGACTTTCCGATTTCAATTCAACTTGGAGTTCGGTATTTTTGTTATTTTACTTTTATGATACAAAGTTGGACTCATTCTGTCAAAACGTCTAATACAATTGTAAAAACTGTATGAACAAATAACGATATTTAAAAAAAAAATATTTGAGAATAAATCATTATTAATTTAATTTCAAAACTTCTAGATGAAAATCAGAAATGTGATATGATTGCCAATAAGACAACTACCTAATTGAGTTCAAATGAAATGGATTTTAATAATTATAGGCAACCACGTCCTCCAAGAAAAGGGAAAAACCTCATCGCACAAAGTTCGAAACTAACGGCATTGTTTATCACAAAATAATTTTCGAAAAATAATATTGACAGACATGAACCCATAAAAAATCCTGAACGACAGTTTCCTGACAATCACATACAGAATGGGGGTAGCATGTTTTTGAGCGCTCAACCCTCTCCTAACCTTGGATAATAGTTGATTAGTACAACAAAAGAACAAACTGTAAAAATTAAATACAGTTGGCTTCACTTTAGTCTCAAACGTTGGGTGCGAAGCACAACGACAACTATTAGAATAAAAAAACCTCATAGACACAAAGCTAGTTCAAAGCCAATTACAACTAATCAATAAATTATGTTCACCCAGATAAAACTATCAATCAATACGCAACATTTGAGTTTAGTGTATAGACGTTATAACCAGTTTGGAGACGCATGACCTTGTATGATAAAAGACAATGGAACCTAACGACATAAATTTATTAATATACTAGTATTTGTATTTAGTTGGCTTGCGCCACATGTGCATGACATATTTGTTTATTCAAGTTTGATAATATTACACTTTCTTAACAAATGATGTTTAAATGTCACTCTTTTCCAGCAACTAAATATAAGTAAATGTTTTCTATAACTGTTTTAATTTTCGTTTAAAAAGGTAAAAAAGGTTTATGCTTATACATTGATTGTTAGGATGCAAGGCCCTATAGGGTTTAAGGGAAAAGAAGAAACAAAAGCTCAGCAAATCGATTTAATTGAGATAAAGTTTTAATTTCAGTGTCAGAAACGCACCAATCAATCCTGCTAATATCATTCCGTCTTGAATTCAATTTGTATTTTAAAAAATATGCGACATCAATATTTGTTAGTGCTAAACGTTTTATGATGACTTGGAGTTGAACTATTTATTTAATCATTTAATCAACGCAAAATTCCTCAAGAATTCCAATAACGTAATTGCACTCTGTTCCTTTCTTAAAATTTCAAACATTATCTTCATCAGATCACATCTTTACATGATACATTGACAAAACGTCATATATATAAAGAATATATGAAAACTACATATAGAAAACGTTAACGCTACAGCATTTGCTCATTAAAGCTGTAGAAAATTAAGAAATTACTTACAAATTTCACGTACAAAAATCTGGCTAAAGAAACTGAGACAAAAAATTCATGAATTTATTGACACATAAAAAGTAAAATCACAAAAATACTGAAATCCGAGAAAATTCAAAATGGAAAGTTCCTAATAAAATGGTAAAATCAAATGATAAAACACATCAAACGAATGGACAAAAACTGTCATATTCCAGGCTTTGTGCAGGGATTTTCAAATGTAGAAAATGGTGAATTGAACCTGGTTTTATAGCGCTAAACCTCTCATTTGTATGACAGTCGCATCAAATTCCATGATATTTACAACAATGCTTGAACAAAACAGACATAATAGTTAAAAATGTCAAAATATGAGTACAGCAGTCATCACTGTGTCACAAATCTCAAAAAAACAAATATTTAACAAAGAACCATAAAAAGGATCTATCAAATTTAACAACCAAATGCAATGCTTCAGGTGTTTGACGTATATATATATATGCAGAATTGTATTATAACGTGTGTTAATACCGTACAAATATCATAATTTATATATTACATGTGGAATATTCAGTCTTTAGTTTTCTATGTTGTTTCTTATGTACTATTGTTTGTCTGTTTGTCTTTTTTTTTCCTTTTTAGACATTGCGTTGTCTGTTTATTTTCGATTTATGAGTTTGACTGTTTCTCTTGTATCTTTCGCCCCTCTTTCATTGAACAATCAATTCGGTTGATATAGTTATCCTGCTCTGCCCGTATTACACGTTGCCAACAACATGCTGACTGCTCTGTAACCATAGCTGTACAATATAAGTTTAAAATTAATATTGTATTTGCGACGGCTTTCAAAGAACGAATGAATATAGTAGATATCACTAACTTCTCAGAGGAGAATAATCTATCTAAAACAAGATCACCTGAAAAATTTCTAATCCGTATTGAAATTTTCATCTGAACATTAAAAGAGGGATGAAAGATACCAAAGGGACAGTCAAACTCATAAATCTAAAATAAACTGACAACGCCATGGCTAAAAATGAAAAAGACAAACAGACAAACAATAGTACACATGACACAACATAGAAAACTAAAGAATAAACAACACGAACCCCACCAAAAACTAGGGGTGATCTCAGGTGCTCCGGAAGGGTAAGCAGATCCTGCTCCACATGTGGCATCCGTCGTGTTGCTTATGTGATAACAAATCCGGTAAATAGTCTAATTCGGTAGGTCACATTCATGAAAGGGAAGGGGATTGTAGTTACGACGTAAGGAACATATCCGATATCATTTGCGAAACGGTTATTCCATAACGGTCAACCAACTCGTGATGGAGTCCGTAAAATTTACGAAGGGATGATTTCAACTTCACCATTTGGAACTCTTGGTTGTGAGCAGCAACCCTCTATCAAGAAAATCATGATAGGAAATGCAAGCACGGGAATATCGTATCAATTGGGAGATATATACCCCGTATGCAGGTGCTGCTGGAATGTTGCTACTTAGAAATTGAAAGTTCACAATTGGAAAGCTGAAATCATCTCTTTTGTCGTAAAGTTTTGTTTTCAGCCGACCCTCATTGTCAATTTCTAGATGTAAGTCAAGATATGAGGCCGACTTGACTGTATTTGTAGTATCCTTTATCTCTAGTTCGATGGGATAGATGCGTTCCACATAGTCACCAAATTTTGAATTATTAAGTGAAAGAATATGGTTGTATCTTGATTTTTCTACTATCTGGAGCAAGACAAAGCACAGGTTGATAAAACGGCATTTGTTTTTAATCCTACATATGCCTGAAAAGATTTTACATATTGAAACAAAAAAATAAAAATAAGTTTAATAAGAACCAGCTATGTAACTATTTCTACATTCCTGAATATGTACCAAAAGCATTCTGCCAGTGTGTGTTTTGTGTATTACAACGGAATAACTGTTTTCAAGCTGGCTGAATTGTGGACAGAACAATTATTTGAGGTCTTTCCACTTTTCTGTGAAAAGACCTCTTGTATTTGTTCTGATTATTTTTTTACTTTTTTTTTATCCGGCTAATTTTGTTCTTGCGATAAATATTTGTTTCGCTTTGATATTTGGTATATGATATCGAACAGTTTAATTATGCGCCATTGAAATTTACCCTGCATAACCAAATACTTTTCTTTGTAGAAATTATTTCCCCTTACACTGTTTTCCTTGGGACTACATCTCCTCCGTAACCATAAAAGAAAGCGAAATTTTTATTTTATAAAATTGCTCGTTATATCCTTTGCATGATTTGTCCAATTTTGACCGAAGCAATACGAACGCTCTATATGAGAGTTGTTTCCCCTGATGCATTTGATTAGGGGGGGGGGGGGGTAGGGGGTATTGTAGTTTCTAAGCACACAACTCTTCAACGGATTATGATAAGATTTGTTGTGCAAACTTTTTAGTTTTCAGTTTAATGTTTCGTAGATTTTTTTTTGTCTTTTCGTTTGCCAGATTTGTGATTTGCCTTTTATCTGATTTTAGTTCATAGTTGAAATCCTGGGATCTTCCTTTTCCCTCTAACATATACTTTTGTTCCACAAAATATCAAACAATACAGTGAACTAGTGTAAAGAAGTTAAGAAATACAAGATAAACATATCGGCAACATCCGGCTATAATCGTTCAATATTTGAAATTATAAATGCAAACTGCTGGATCTTTTTTCATAGTGTTCAAAAGTGAACGAATATTAATACTTTTGATTAGATTCACTCGTTTAGGGTTTCATAGAGTGATTAGAACAGGGGGAAAGGGTCAGTTTAACCCTCAAAATCCTTTAAGTTATATATTCATTATTCAATCATGAAGGATACATGAATACAGTTTCATTCAAGTGTTGAGAGGAATAGATAAATTATATTGTCATCTTGCATTCAACTTGGTGTTTAAATCTTCTTATGCTTATACAATTTACTTAATATCAAACAGGACCAAAAAAGAAAGAAGCGAAGATACAAAAAAAACGATCAATAGATGAATAGTTTACAAAATTTTATCACAATAGCGAAAACTGCCCATTTGGGCTCATTCGCATTTCTTTTTCATGAATTAAGGTCAGATCTAACAATAATCATTATGGAAGTTAATAACCTATACAAAAGAAAACGAGATAGGTCTTAACTATGATATCAATTAACATTCGAATCTTACTTTGACAAAATATTAGTATCAATTTCCAAACAGTAACAGCAAAATGACCCAAGAAAACAGTCATTTTGTTGTGCATTTCTTTTAGACAATAAATTTAAATTGAAAAAATCGCACCTGCTTTATCACAAAAAGATTTATAAAGTGTATTGAAACAAAAAATCACTTCTTGAAAATAGCTGACTGACAATTTCGATGACCTTGAATTGTTAGAGAATCAAATTTATGTAGCCTTTTTACCCTCGAAAGTTTTCTTTTTTATAGAATAAACAGATATGCAAAAGATAGGAGGGAGTCATCATTTATAAAAAAAAAATTACATCTAAAATTCTGAGTCAATGATTTGTAGATTGATTTTGATATATGAACATCCCTTAATTAGATTATTTCTTTTTATTCAAAATTACATATTTAATTTCAAAATGTTTTTATCTTGATTTTTGAACCGTCTTGCCTTACTAGCTTAATAGCTTAAATAAATCTGAAGATCCACTAATTATTTTTTTTCTTTTTCTTTTTCATGATTTGGACATTAATTGCGTTTTACCTTTTATGTTTTATTTTAAAACATGGTGCACGTGGTATTGGTTGTTTTCCCATCTAGAACATTTATACTATAACGAACTATATATACTAGCAATCCCAAGCTTCTTTCAGACCAAATGACAAGCGGCAAATTCAACGCATGTTTTGATATAAGCTTTGTTTGAACAAGTCTGAGTCAAATTTTAACATAATAGTCAATTGTCACCCTTCCCGCACACTTGTTTTCTAATTTCGAACCATCTAGTCTTTCTTTTACTCCTTAATGCTGCGTTTTGAACGGAGAAGCAGCAAACCCCAATTTTCAAGTCTTTCGTTTGACCTGATCGGAGATCTGACTAACGACCTCCTGCACACGTGGTTATCAAGCTACAACGAGATCCCCACTTCCTTTATTGTGATTCAAAACAGAAAAAGGATGTCTTTGTGGAAAATATGTGCATTGTGTATGCAGTCCACATAAAAGATAATCGAAAGATACCAAAGTGATATTCAAACTTATAAGTCGATAATAAACTGACAAGGACAAACAGGCAAACAACAGTACAAACAACACAACATAGAACATATAGACTAAGCAACATGAATCCCATAAAAAAGGGGGGGGTAATATCAGGTGATCTGAAATGGTAAGCTGATCTTGCTCCATATGTGGCACCCTTCATTTGCTCATGTCAGTTCATGTTAGCTGCTGAAATGTTAATACATAGAAATGAAAAGTTCACAATTGGGAAGCTTACATCATTTTGTGTTGTAAAGTTTTGTTTTCAACCGACCTTTATCGTCAGTTTCGATATGGAGGCAAGATATGAGACAGACTTAACTGTATCGGTTGTATCCTTTATCTCAGGCTCGAGGGTATTAATGTGTACATATTCACCAAATTTGAATTATTTAGTAAGACTTTCATCTTTATAGGGGAAATTAAAGTTAAAAGATACTGCTAAATTCTATTCTTTCATTCCAATGAACTTCCTGTATGAAGTCAACCTCATATGAATAAAGATACAAGTCGGCTAGACGGGAGGCACAGTTGGTTCCCATGAGAATGCCAATGTATGGAGAAAAACAAATTTTTGAAACGTAATAAATGTGTTGTCAATAAAGAAATCAAGCATTTTGATATTGTTAGTTTCAAATTTAAAATGTCATACATGTTGACACATTATTCCTGAAAAAAGAACTCTATCATGATTTATTTGATTGCTCATAAGTAAACTAATTAAATTTATCTCATACATTAAACTTCAACCTTAATACATAGTTTAAATTATGTCAGGCATATAACTTTGTAAAATAATAGTTTTAAATTGAATAATTTGCGTTCAGTGACATCTGTTTTTCATCAATAATTTCGTCAGAACATGATTTTATTTATATTTCACTGCGAAATTCAATCCAATCTTATAACCTTAATGGTCTCTTAGAAGGTCGTGCTAAAAATAACCTTCTCACATGTTCATGCCCACTTCACAAGTAAAAAATCTCAGTAGTTTGTCCTAGTTTTGTCATTTTGAAAATCCAAAGGCTGACTGCAGATCTGTCATTGTCTACAGTACTTCGGAACAATAATATACTGTCATTTTGCATCGCCACCAACTTTTCTTGATACTATAAAAAAGAAGATGTGGTATGATTGCCAATGAGACAACTATCCACAAAAGACCAAAACTGTTTGTTGACCACCAAACGGCTTATAAATATTTTGCGGCTTTTGGGCGCTGTTTCATTAAAATCCACATTCAAACTCTGGTAAAAACAAATAGAGACAATGCCATAGCAAAAACGAAAAATTGACAAAAAGGCAACAATTGTATAAAACACAACACAGAAAACAAAACACTGGCCAACACAAACCCTGCAAAAAACAAGGGTTATAAGCAACTAGTATAGATCCGAAAGGCAGAAGTCCACATAAGAAGTTATTGCTGTAGACTGTTTGTTATACAGCTGAATGTCTTTCTGTTAAGCATGTCCTTGAGTAATTGCGGTTTTATCGGTTTTTAACCATTATCTTTTATGCACATATTATAAGAAAAAACTTATCACAAACTGAATAAAAGGAGTTTATGTGTAAAGTTTTTGGGTGCACCGGACTAATTGTCACATCAATAAACCCGTGAGAAACTGCTTAAATCATCAACCAAAACTTACCTATTTTAACATAACCTTGCGTGGAATCCAAGGATTCAATATAATTGTATAGTGCATATATACATGACAGTGAATTTAACACAAATGTTTGAATGTTTTTCGAACAATTTTGGCTATCGACAAAAAACTTCTATTTACTTTGAAACATTTGTACATCAGATGATTATTATTTTTCCAAAAAATATACGAAACAGCTCTCGCCGGTGTATAGCAAAGATGTTTATCCCTCTATTGCTGTATTTTATTTTGTGTCTTAATGGTCCTGCTAAAGGTCAATCGAAACATGATCCTTGTAATACGTCAAAGGCCCACAAAAGAGTCAAAACATTGATCAATGGAACTATGAGAAAAAGATGAAAGATACCAGAGGGACATTCGTTCTCATAGTCGAAAATAAACTGTCAATGTAAGAGCTAAAAGAGAACAAGACAAAGAGACAAACAATAGTACAAAACACAACATTGAAAATTAAAGATTAAGCAACACGAAGCTCACCAAAAGCTGGGGGTGATCTCAGTTGGCCCGATAGGGTCAAGAGATGCTGTTTCACATATGGCATCCGTCGTGTTGCTCATATTTAATTAGTAAAAACCCGGTTATAAGTTTAATTCTGCTGGTCACATTTGTGAAAAAGGGGACGGGATTATAGTATCGACACTATGAACATGTTCGCTATCATCTGTGAAACTGATATTCCATAACGCTCAACCCACTCGTAATGGTGTCCTTAAAATTTAGGATTTCAACATCACTATTTGGAACTATTATTTTGATAGCTTCCTTGTGAGCATTAATCCTCTATCAAGGACATTATGATAGGAAAACAAACCCAGAAATATCGTATCAACTAGAGAATATATATACTATGTGTGCAGGCTCTGGAATATTGTTACATATAAAAGGAAAGGTCACAATTGGAAAGCTTAAATCATCTCTTTTGTCGTAAAGTTTTGTTTTCAACCGACTCTCATTGTCAATTTCTCTATATAAAACAAGATATGAAGAAGATTTAACTGTATCTGTTGTATCCTTTATCTCTAGTTCGACGTGAAAGATGCGTTCAACATGAGATGTTTCTGTATGAAATTAGTCTCATAATAATAAAGAAACAAGAGGGGCACAGTTGGTTCCCATGTGAATGCTGATTGTTTATTGAAAGTATATATAACATATACTAGATGAATCGAACGAACAAACGTCTATCTACTGCATTATTTCGATTGTTCTTTAGGCATAATTCCAAATTTAAACAGAGTAAAGCCTATGTATAGTGAAAGTGAAATGAAATTTAAATAAACGATAAAAAGATAGTTTCATTACACCGGTAGACCCGGCGTCAATTGACGTAAACGAGGTCATTCAACTATCGGCTTTAACTGTAACGTAATAACATAAACATGGGAAATTTAAATCGAAATTGCACGAAATCGAAAGTCGTCTATATGATAAGGATAACTAAAGAATAATTGCTGATATTTATTTTCAATAATTTGCTTTGTCTATTGAAACATGACAGTGGTTCAGCATATTTTTCCTTTTATGTTTAGCCCCTGTAAGAACTTCTAGAAAATGAACCATAGGTTGATTTCTTCTTCTCTCCGGAATATGAACCATAGGTTGATTTCTTCTTCTCTCCGGAATATTTCCTTTGATATTCCCACTTTTTTCTTTCCTCTTTTTTGCAAGTGCTGCAGGCTATGTCATCATTTGGTTGGTTCTTTTCACATCCATTACATTGAATGTCTGTACGATGTTGTACAGGACAGTTCTTTGGTACATCGCATCCTAGATCTAACAAAAAAATAATAATAGCAAAAGTTGTATTTTAATTTATGCTACACTTCGTTGTTTTTTTTCAATAGGAGGAAAATAAAAAAAAACAATTTACAAAATTTAAAATAATAGAAGGACACGACACGTACACTAGTTGATTGATGTATCCTTTTAAGATTGTTCGGTCACTTTTATCGATGCAATGTCTATGGGTTTGGATTGTTTGTTTTATCATAAAACGATGTTATTTATTGACTTATTATTGATTTGTAGTTAATATAAAAAAAAGCAGAATAAACAGATCATTTTCAAGACGTGTACATTGTTAAAACATTCTTTATCAATACTCAGATAACTTCTGGAATTTTAACGTAATCATTCATAAAAAAAACAACCATAAGTGTACAGAGCCATACTCACAAGTGTTCTCTTTTGCTGAAACAAGAATTAAAATAGGAATGTCGATTCTCTGTTCTAAATAAAATCTATGAGTAGTTTAATAGGGAGAGAAAACACGATTTTCATTATTATGCATAATTGCTCTACAATAAAAACAATGTGTTAAAAATAAAATTGTTATAGGTGTATAAAGTTTTTGAGTAAGCTATATACAAACAAATAGCTGTGATATAATTGCCACTTTCGACCACAGTCTAAATGGAGTACAGATGTCGCACAAATTTGGAGGAAAATCCTGTTTGACTGTGATACAAAATAAATCACCATAAAATTTAATTTAGTAATTATTTGGAATACGAAATGTTTAATATAACAAAATAATATGTTTAAAAATCATATGAAGTTTAACGGGCTGGCTAGAGTATTCTTAAACTAATATTACTGTTCGTTTCGTCCCGTATAATTTGGAATATAATGGTATGATTGATTACTTAAAGGAACATAAGTTAACCGATTTTCAAAATTCATAAATCGATAAGAAACACAAATGCAGCTAACAAACAAAAACCGAGGGATTCACATGAGTTCAAATAGGATCGAAATCGGAAGCGTCGACAGGATAAACGTCTCCTGCTAGGCATGTATGACCCGCCGTGAAGGTCATCACTCAGTCAAACTTTTACAACAGATAATAGCTAGGACATAGTCAGTAATTTTACAGATCATACGACTATTCTGGTATCTAAAGATAAAACCAAACCATGAAAACATATCGCTTTTGAGTGGAGACATATAAACATTGTATCGGTAAACCGATTTGTGATCATGACCGAAAAACTTATTTAGCGTCAATTTCAAACGTATAACCTTATGACTCAGTTGGAGCAGGGATCACATACCCGTTGATGAAGTTCGAAAAGTGAAAATGCACGAGAGTAATTTAAAACTGAGATAAATGAGATGCAAGAACCCACTGAAATGTAGTAATTGGTTAACAGAAGATCAACAATATATACAAAACGGACATGAAAAAACTCTGAAATATGATTTTGTGTTTGTTTTAACAACTCAGTTGAAGCAGTTTTTGTGTAAGGTTCATGCAATTCGTACAGTGTGAACATGCACGAGCGTTATGTAGAAATTAAGATAATTCTTAGATATATGAGATTCAAGCACCCACACATATGTGGTTATTGATTGACAAAACATCAGCGATTTATGTGGAATGGACATTATATATCTTTAAAGATGTTTTTTGTCTTGGTAAAGGCTTTGTACGAGTTCTGCTTCAAATGACAACAAAATTAAGTTGGCAATAGGAGTACACAGTTAAAAAACTGACTCTATGTCACCAAACTCAACAAATATGCTGTCGATGAAACAAACCAACATTTTGATTAAAATTACCATTACCGGAATATTTATTTTTCTATAATTAGCGCGATTCTGTACACAGTACGAATTCGCATGACCTAAAACAAGAATATGTATCTATCCGATTTTTGTAGATATAATGGAAAAGAAAGGCTGTTACCCGTTTAATGAGACGTTGTTTTCGATTTTTCTACTGAGTACGAGGAATAGTAGTGTAAAGTGTAAAAACTCTTTGGTATTACTTTAAAGGTCGTGGTTGAAGGTTTTGCATTATATCTTTAGAATCTGAAGACTCCGAATCTGATTGACACCACTGGTTGAATATAAGTCATCAGAATATCTCTGGTGGTTATTTGTTACTGTAGAAAGGACTGTTGCTAATACTTGTAAAGGAAAGTTAGTCTTACATCTTGAAAACCGGTTTATATATCGTTCTTTATAAGGATTTTGTGAACATTAGGTATCCAGAAAAACACAGAAGATTTGAATGGTTCTTTTTATGGTAATACGAAAGGAGAAAAAAGACTGATTGACACATTTCTGATGTATTTTCTTTCGAAATTATTTTAATGCAAAAATTTTTAATTTTATTTGAACACAGACCAAACAATCTAATTAATTTACTAAAATACAAACCGATAAAGAATCATTTAATGTAATATCTATTCCTTTAGAAACAAACATTAAAAACAAGATGTAACCAAAGGTTACCGGAAACACTGCATTGTAAGAAAATTCAAAGTATAATGTACAATAACAATCAGACAAATGAAACTGAATTTTTCATAGAACAGATACCAGCAATTGATCACCAAACAATAAATCTATTATAATATATTTCCCTTTCTATCATTGTAATATTTTCTTGTCTACATTCTTTCTGTATTTCTTTTTTCTTTACTACATTTTAGATAATTGAACTTACATAGAGGTGTTTCTATCAACACAAAGCTGTTCTCACACACGTCGTTAAATTTTAAACATCTATATCTGTAATCGTCTTTATCGACACCTCGTCTGAGTAAAGAAAACCATGATGTATCATCAAAAACAATAACCGTGTATTTACTCTGCAAGTTTTTTTCTAAATGAATTTTATTGTTATTTATTTTGGTTTGAAATTATCATACAAGTAAATTAAAGTCAGTTTTTATTTCGATAAAATAGAAATATGATTTTTACAAAAAATGAACGAGACTGGAAAAAGCATTTCACTTACCTGTTAACAATGAACGGTCCTTCTCTAATCAAACATTCTATAACAGGTTCAGGTACAATATTTAACTTTAACTGGTATGCATTTGGAATAAAAACGTCTAAATCGGCTGCTTCATTGTAGAATGTACGCTCTTGCCAATTACATGGGTAAGAACACATACAGTTCACTTAAAAAAAAAAATAAACAATTATGTAAAACATGTCAACTTAAATAGTGTCTTGGTGATGATTTCTATCAGTACCAATTGCAAAACTTTCAGCTTGATACATTACATTTTATAACATCTACGCTAGAAATTAAACCAAACACTTTCTGTGAAATCTTACAAAATGTTAAAACTTTTAAGACAATTACCAGGTTTAAATATAGATTTTGTCCTAAATTTGTGGTATTTAAAGTTCGACAAATTCAATATTGTTTCAAATGAACTTTAAGTACGCTTAAAGATCTATCTGGAAGATTAATTTTCAGGGCACTTTTGATTGTTTAATAAAAGTTTGATAAAAAAAAAAGTAGAACAAAAATACCGAACTCAATGGTAAACTAAAAAAGGGGAAATCGACGGAAACGAGTGAAAAACAACTGTCATATCTCTAACTTGGTACAGGCATTCAAAAGACTTCAAAATCTTAATAAAGTTCGTTGTTTTCTTTTCCGCCAACTCAGACCGCTCCAAATGTGTTCCTTTTTTTTTTACTTAACTCTCGCTTTCATTTACTTCAAAGAACTTATATTTTTGTGTTACCCGAAAAAACACCACATAGGTGGTATGCATAGCCACAATCTGGATTCCAATTAGTATTGCTTTTATCAAAAGATTGTAATCAACAACGCTATAAAGTAAATCTTAGGTATACATTTTTTAAACACTTCCATATGTTAGTTAACGATTTGAAATGCTTTTTTACATTTGAATTAACTTACTACTTAAAAGCTGATCAATTTTAAATGAATCTTTGGAGTAAAGTCAATACCTCGCAGCTCATGAAATTTTACAAACAAACACGTCCCTACATAATTCAAAGAAATTGGAGGCATATAAATCTTATATAATAGAGATTAATTTTAAAGAATAGAAGTCCCGGAAAATTATCGTTGAACTACCATATGAAATAACGCGCTTAAACAAAAAAAATCAAAACTAATCCGTAATTAACGTAAAGATATTGTTTGCTGATGATTAGCATCAAAACGCAATGAAATTTAATTATACACACATGAGTCATTGTGATAAGAATACAAAAGAGAAGACTCTCATACAATTACCACAACCCTTACATACAATGTTTGCGATGTATGTTATCATATTAAAACGATGAGAAATACTCTTAATTAATTGCACAAATCCAGCTAAGTTTCTGGTCGCAACACCTGCTAAAGCTTTTCATCTATTCATTACTTGCAAGCATGGAACATGTTTTGTCGTCTACATATAAAATAATTTCTACAAAAGAAACAGTATTTACCTTGTTTATAAGAGACAAGTACAGCAAACAACAAAACAATCGTTGCCCTCAGAAGCATTCTGTAATTGTTAAGTTTGAAGAGCTTAAATCGTCACTATTCAATATCACAACGTTTTTGATTGGCGAGTTTCTTGTACAGTTGTACTATACAATTTGCAAATTTCTCCTTTTTATACTTGAGAGAAAACAATGAATTAATATGTTCTTTCTATACTCTGACGAGTGTCTAATTCTGATTGGGTGAAAAATTCTTTCAAAAAGATTTTTTTTTTATATAAATCAGCATATGGGAAAAACAATTACAACAAACATGTAAAAATACAAGTTAAAATCTGCATAGATTATTAGATGTTTCTCCGTATTTTGTATATTGTATATTTCGTATTATAAACAGTGGCCGTTTCCATTCTCATTTTTTTTTTATATTAAATGTAAATAGATTTTAAAAATGGACCAACATAATCACGAACTAAAAAATCAGAGCCGATTAGATATTAAAGTCATATGAAACCTCAAATTAAAAAAAATATGCATATGATTTTTATAACAAAATAGATAGTTTTCATAAAAATTAAAACTTATTTTCATATACTTTTTTCGGAAGATTTTTTTTTAATTTGTCCACATTTAGAAGAAGTTTACAGTGTTTTAATTGCTTGCTTCTAGGAAGCAATTCGCCGACATATTTTTTGTCTATGCAAGTGACCTCAGCGGGACACTTCTCGTAACAATCCGGTGATCGCAATACGCGTGGATCTGTCATTTAAATAGACTATTATCTGATTGTATATGTTATACACGTGCTCATTATCCATACTTCTTTGTTGATTGTTTACTATAAGGTGACAATCGGTAAACTTCCGCTTCAAAACACGGCAATTAATGAGCTGCCATATTTGTTAATCATAACAGACAGAGAGAAAAAAATTGACGATTATACGATGTCTGTGTGTAAAAAATGATCAAATCGTGCACAGAAGACTAAGTTTATGATATATCCATGCATTGGTTCAAGAATTGGATAAACATTATTTTTCACCAGTTACTCGTTTCATTCGACTTAAGAGTTTGAAAATAAAGATAAAACAAAACATTAATTAATTAATCATTACTTGACGCTTTTCAAATTAAATTAGTCAAGAATCAAAAATAAAAAAAAATAAAAAGATATTATGAAAAAATTACTGAACATTATATGAACGAATCTGTTACAGCAGGGGGAAACGCCCATTTCTATAATTTTATAATCTGTTCTCGGCAAATGATTGGTCGAAATTATATTGTGACGTTGAATTTTCTTGTTTTTTTTTCCTGAATTTTCCTATTGTCACGTCATAAGAAAGGCGACCATGCTTTAAGACGTCACATAAAAAGTACACATATTTCTTCAAATCTTTGAAAAGGAGGTCTACAAATCATTAGAGAAACAGATTCCACACTGTAACACGTGTAGTACGATATTTCTCCACTCTCAATAGTTTTATTTTAATTTATTTAAAAAGCTCGGCAAGCCTCGCGCTTTAAATATTAGAATTTCGAGTGGAGAAATATCGTAGCCCAAGTGTTGCAGTTATGGAATCTTTATATCCAAAACCACATTGATTGCTCAGCGGTAATCCCCCTTTAATAATGTAAAAGCAGAATTGTTCGGATTTGTTCCCAAGAGTTCTATATTCTTTAGGCGGTTTAATTTACAGTGAATAAAAAAAGTGAAATAACTAAAATACTGAACTTCGAGGAAAATTCAAAACGGAAAGTCCCTAATCAAATGGCAAAATCAAATGATAAAACACATCAAACGAATGGACAAAAACTGTCATATTTCTGACTTGGCATTCTCAAATGTAGAAAATGCATATGGTGGATTGAACCTGGTTTTATAGCGCTAAATATCTCACTTGTATGATAGTCGCATTAAATTCCATATTAGAATTAGATCAAAGATAATATAAGAATGTATTTACTCTTTTCTTTAAGCTTTATACGCATTTCTTAAAAGAGAATTCGCAATACCTAATGTTATATTATACATCATAAATTACATTTTACAGAAAAATGTATGAGACAATCTTTTAGATAAAGGAAGACAACTGTTATATTTCTGATGAATACGTTATACATGTAGTTTTTACGACTTTATAGAATGTATAGGCTTATATCGATGTTGATATGATGTATAGTTAAGTTTCTCTTTAATACTGATATTTCCGCTTTTATTTATACGACAAAGTACAGTCTAACTTCGATGTCAACGTATGATGTATGTTCGGTTATCTCTATTACACTTGCCAGAAAATTAAGGAAAACGAAAACCTGAAGATTACATTCACAGACAATTTTTGAAATTCAGTGATATTTTTTATCTAGTGCAATGTTTCATCTAAATTGTCAACAGTCACCTGTATGTGTTTCACTGAGTGGTCTGTTGTCATGTATTTCTAAATGCTCGTACGAATTAAGATATAATAAAACAAATAAATAGATTCAGAGTTGATGGCAATGAGATAGAAACCCTAAAGTATATACAGCAGAAAAAACAGGCAGTTTTATATAGTATTACTCACTAGATTCATTTAACATTATTACACACACACACACACACATGCAAACACATGCAAACACAAATTATGAATTGTAGATATCTCGGTTTTTTTTATCCACATATGCCAATATCCGACAATAATCAAATCGTATTAAGTCAACGGGAATAATTTTCTTTGCATATGTTGAGTGCTCGTGTCAAAGTCAGCTTTGTTACTTTTGTGTATATATATGAAGCAGAATGTATACAGAACCTTCTCAAGGTGAAAAATTTGAAGAAGTTATAACACAGTCAAAATTACGAGGGTGTTTAGCGAGTTTTATGATCAAGTTCACAAAATATTTGAAAAAGGCAGTTTATGAAATCAATCATCTATTCTTACGCCTGCACATTATAAAAAAGTATAAAACATGTGTTTTAATGATTGTAACAGGTTAACATTAGTCAATAGAAAAAAAAGACTCTTTGAACTATTTTTAATGACTTTTCATATTAAACATAAAAGATTTGTTTTTAAAAGTAAATTGAAAATGATCAAACATTTTGGATTTAGAGTGGGAGAACAAAAAGTAAACTTATAAAAAACTATGACGAGCTTACTCTTAAAACAACTGTAACACTCAGTAGAAAATGTGAAGTCATGTCTCCTTAAGTGTTGTATGACTTTCATTTTAAACATAGAACGATTAAAAATATAATTGAATCTTATTACTTATTAAAAGCATGTTAGAAATGTCATTCATCAAATTTGTTTCAACTTGCAGTTAGAGAAAAAAAGAAAACAGTTGCATTGTTGTATCATAAATTAACATTTTGATCAAGGTTAATGTGTAGTTACCTCCTAGACACCAATTTAACTGAAACCATGTTCTACGAACACATTCACATCGTTTGGTCAGGTAGCAATACCCAGTTAGTAGTGCGGTCTCGCATTTGTACCAAGGTGATTTTTTTATTGTTCCAATCATGAGTAGATAGTCAAAGAATAATATAGCCTTCAAAGTGTGTCAAAATGAACATCGAAATTGATCATATGTTTTAAGAGCTACATTTTAGTTTGGCAGTATTTCAATATCAACAATACTAGATATTATTGTAATGTCGATTTATACTTTTGTTCGCAAGACCGTTTTGACACGATTTTACTCGAAGAAAATGATATGAATAGCAACTGATTTTTTTTAGATGTCTTGATAATATCATTTTTATGTAAAAAATCAAACTAATATTTTAGTAGGTTTTTATGTAACACCTAGCAAAACTCATTTCATAAAAAAAGTAATGCAAAAATAGAAATTCGAAATTAGCAATGAACAGTTAGGAGTGTGATTTCGCTTTGGATCATATATTTTTTTAAGCTAACTACGAGAATTAGTTAAGAAACACAATTTCTTATTTGTCCAGATAGATAAATGGCAATATCCTAATTAAATATCCTTTAGAGGGGTTGAAATACTAATTCATCACAATCTGTACAGTTTTTTTCATCAAATTTATGAAATTTACTGATAAAATACATATGCATAAGTATGATACAATTTTAGTTTGGCAAAGAAAAGATAATGGTTACAAACTATTAGAGTAAAATTTTAAATGATTCTATTAGAGTATACTGTATCACCATATATAATCACTTGTAAATGTCCGGCGAATTCTTCTAGTCTTTCCGAGACTTCAATTTACAACAGATTGAAATAAAAATTAATTAAGGAATATCAATTTGTCTAATTTTCTTATTATTGAATGTATATGAAACCATTATATAAGAGAGAGGTTTAACTAGCTATATAACCAGATTTATTCCACCTTTTTCTACTTTTGGAAATGCCTGTACAAAGTCAGGAAAATGACAGTTGTTTCCTACTCTTTTGATGTGTTTTAGCTTTTGATCTTGCCGTTTGATTAGGGATTTTCAATATCGAATTATCCTTGAAGTTTGGTATGTTTGTCATTTCACTTTTTCCTTTTACATCTCTTTTGCAATTATATACAGAACATATACACTTGATTTATTTTATTATCAATGTTACCAGATGCTTTATTAGAAGAAGAAAGACAACTGTGATTTAGTTATACGACAAGTTGTATGTTATGTCTCGGTCTTGTCATTTGTCATTATCGACATATAAATCATATTGTACTGTCACATATATTTATCTCTATGATGTTTTAATTGAGACTTTTAAAAATTTCAAGTATTTCTTCAGATCGTCCTACAATATTAAAGGACACATATATCAAGTTTCTGTGCACTGCGTTAGGAGTAAGTGTATACATCGTATGAAAGTTTTCCTAATTAAAATAATTACACGCTTTTTCTTCTTCTTGAAAATTATTGTAAAGCATATAGAAATTAAAAAAAAAAACATCTACAAGGCAGGAGGAAATCCGTTTTCTTTACACGAAAGCTGCAAAGTGTTTTTTTTTTCAGTTTTTCCTAAACTAACTTGTTATCATATAAGATTTTGCGTGTTGACAAATAACAAAACAAAAGTCTCTGAAATGTCTAACTGTCACCAATCAATTCAAATTTCAAGATGATTTTATTGCAGTTATTCTTCAATTTTATGACAAGCTTATAAAGCTATACACCAAAAAATGTTGTATAATAAAACTGTCTAGATGGATCTGTTTTGTTCGAAAGTTGTGGCTTTTGTTGCTGGAGAGTATTAACATCAAAGAACTATATGTTTTTACCTACACATGACAAAATTCAACTTATACATCTAAATAAATCGCGCTTTTATTATATCATACCTGCCAACTTTTCAAAATGCCCATGGGGGTTTTACGTGAAAGATGGTTCTTATAGTCCAACAAAACCTTCAAGGGGTCCTTCAAATATATTCTAATGTGGTTTTTTGGTTTCTTCATGCTTTAACAAGCTCATAGCCATTGTTAAATTACTTGTTTTCTTTAAAATAGTGGACAAAATTGCTCTTACAAAATTTCCACTGGGGAGCCTCCATGGGGAAAATCCCCCGCAAATAGTGACAGTTGGCGGGTATGTTATATATTTTGAGAGACATGTGAAAAATCAACGCAATACTTCAGCGCGATACTATTCAAACTGAAACAACCATTTCTTTATTTACTGCCAATTACACATTTGATCTCTTTCTTGATGCTAGTATCATAGTAAACTGTCATGATTAAGAATCAAATAAAAATATTGAAGTTTAATTGGAGTACTCTAAGCTCTAATGCAAATTTTAATTGATAAAACAAGTACCAGACACTTAACGATCATTTAAACGAAAAATACATCACCTTACAGAGTTTCATTTACTATTCAAAATTTTGTTACCAAAGTCAATACACAGTTCGGGTTCTCATTTATATTGTTGGTGTGTAAACTATCACTCTTGAATTGATTTGCTGTATATAAACTGAATCACTAAATCATATATCAACTGTGAATAATACGATTTATATGATTCATAAAAAAAGACAAACCAAATGAAATCTTAATAAATAAATTTAAATGTTTCTTTTTTTGGATATATAATTTTAGAATTTTTTGATTTTTATAATAAACATTCGCTAAACACGCAAATATGCAAAATGCTCAACTGTGCATTTCTGACGAACTAAAACAAAATCAATATAAAACATCAATACATTTTTTTCTAGTACAAACTAATTTATCGTTACAGTTTGTCGAAAACTGTGCTAAGCCATTTGATTGTTATAAGATCTTCATGAATATACTTTTCATTCTGGTGTTTTTATATATGTCATTTATAAGAAACGGTACATTTTGTCATGTGTATCAAGTGTTTGACATATTTGATTAACCATGCATATATTATTAAATGTTCTGAACAATTGCTTTATAGATTTAACTCTTTAACAGTATTGAAAATGATATATATATATATACTTCTTATTATTCCAAATCTTAAATTTAGAAATTTACAGTTGCAATATCAAAGACATGGAATTTCAAAATGTGACATGGGTAATAGTTGTTCAACTACCAATATGATATATATTGCTTCTATCTTGTATGTAGGATAGCCTGAAACTACCCTACTTCATTTAGCGGAGTCAGAAGGCCCGACATGCAAATGATTCCGGATGATGGACAAAAAAAGAGACTTCTTTATTCTAAGATCAAAGAAATTTTAAATCTTTAATAATATTCAGATGCTCTTTTAGGATTTTGAAAAAGGGGACAACATACAACACAACGTTAGGAGTTTGACATGTTAAAAGTATATGCATTTACAATATTATTAGTTACATAGTGTGCTAGTGACCTAATACGGTATATATGGGGTCAGTTAATTCCATATGGGGTGAGAGCGAAGCTTGAACCCCAATATGGAATTTACTGACCCCATTTATACCGTATTATGTAACTAGCACACTATGTTACGAATGTATCTTTCCGACTATCTTAACATGTGAAATTTAGACTAGTGACCTTACAAAATGAGCAAGACTTCGATACTGTTAGCATTACGAAACTAGCTTCTTCCATTGATCCTACAAAAACAGATGCCAACAATATCAGGGTAGGAATGGGGGTACCTTAATGACGTATAACGGTAAAAATTCTAACCAAAGACGTTAACGATAATTTTAGTGAATGACGATAACATGTACACTTTCTTTTAGACGATAAAAAAATCAACTGAATTTGACGAATCACGCTATTTTTCCCCAAAAATAACGGTAACGATAATTATATAAGACATCGGACGAATCACGATAAGGATATTTTGACGAATCACGGTAAAAAATTATACATTTGACGCTTATGGTAGCCGAAAATGACCGTTTGAGGCCTGACGGTACAGGGCATTACCTCCCTCATGTAATACACATACACAAACACAAAAAAAAGAACGAAATATTCGTATTTATTCAATAACTACTGTAAATTTTTCCGTCACGATATTTTGTTTTATTTTGTTTTTTGTCCGATTGTACGAATGTCCGTGTTATTATATATTCACTGATGAATGGAATATATATACACATACCAAAACAATATATATAAGGAACTGTTGTAATGTTCGAAATGAATTAGCGACCGAGATTGGAGAAAATAATGACATTTAGCTTATAAATACAATTAACGTAGAACGATTGGTTGACAGTAATGAATAAATATCTTATATGTTCTTGTCTGTTCTATGTTTTCAATTCCATAAGTTAGGCATCCGACCCTACCTATAATTTTTCACATGTACAGTAAGTTATTATATGTAGTCCTGTCGCAGTATAAGGTTTAAAAGCCTAATGATAAACTTTTGTCAAAAATATCCTTTCATTTTTAATAAACTTAAATAATTTGCAATTTGCTAATTTTCTTCGATTACAAAAAACGTTGATCTCCTTTTCGGTTCTTTTCGGTCCTTTTCGGTTCTTTTTGGTCCTTTTTAGTCCTTTTCGGTTCTTTTCTGTAAATCGTCGCTCTTTTCTGTAAGTCGTCGAACCCACTTAAATGTGTTTTATGAATTTATTTCCAATTTAATTATCAATTTCTTCGTCTGTTGAAACCTTTAAGATTTTTTCTCAGTACCGTTTTGTTTTTATAAAGGGAAGTAACACCACTACTAACCATGTATACAATAAGCCCCGCCTCCCTTTACACGGTCTCCACGAGGACGCTTTTAACCAATCATATTCCTAGAAATGTATATAAGGTAAGATAAAGCTCCATACACTCCATTCTCCCTCCCATTGTATATTGATTTTTTAACCCTCTTGTCTCACTAATGACTAGCTAAATAGCTGAAATAAAAAAAAAATCAACTGACATCATTGTCAAAACATCCCCGGGTCGCTTTACGTAATCTTGCTTTTATTGATGTATTTGATGGACTTTGTTTTTAAAATGACTGGAGGAAAACATACATATACATAATTTGGGGGTTATTGTAGTTTCTAAGTACTCAACTCGTCGGGTTCGAGGGATTAATTATTGTTGGATTTGTTTTGAATGATCTTTCGTTTTCAGTATAATGTTTCGTAAATGTTGTATTGTTTTGTCATTTATTTATCTAGATTTGTCATCCGTCTTTCTCCCGCTTTTTGTTTATAGTTGCCATCTTGGGATCTTAAGGATGTACTTAGGTGAGGTTTTGGAATTTGTGTCAACTGTTCGGACTCCTTGGTGTTTTTCCATTCAATATAATGTAAAATATTTTGCCCTATAACACCCATTTATTTTTTCATATAAGACTTAATAGCTCATGAAAGGTCATTTATCAAAATTTTAGAAGATTTTTTATTTTCATTCTTTTGTTTTGAGACCCAAATAATACAAATGCAAATATAAGGTAAAAGACCGAGTCTGCCTTTTCCCGCTATATTTTAAATCTCAAATATCTCGAAAAGGAGGTCCATGACCTCTCAATATTTTTAGCTTATCTTTATCCTTAATTGATGCTCTACCAGCTTATAGTATCAATTTTATTTCTTAATTTCTTAATTTTTACCTTACTTCACCTAAGTACATCCTTAACACAATAAGCGTAGACTTTTTTCCCCAAAATATCAAAGCACAGAATGCGCAAGTGTGAAGTAATAAAGGAACACACGCCAAGCATGTCGGCAACATCTGGGTAAAATCATTTGATATTTTAAATTGTTAATGCAAAACATAACTGCATCTTTTTGATATTCGGCTATTTACATGTCTGCTTAAGTAACTCATTTATTGCGCCATAGAGGCGTTGGTGGAGAAAGAAAGCCGTTAAGGGGGTCGGGTCAGTTAAACACAGAAAATCCTTTAAGTTATATATTGATTATTCAATCATGAAGATACCATGGTATTTGATCTTCTAAAGCTTATACAATTTACTAAATATCAAACAGGACCTATATAAGAAATAAGAGAAGGTACAAAGGGATTTTTCAGACACAGAAGTAGAAAAATAAGAGACAATGCAATGGCAAAAACAGAAAAACGATCAATAGATAAACAGTATACAAAACACAATATTGAACCTTTGGACTCATTTGCATCTCTTTTTTAAAAAAGAAGTCAGACCTAAAAAAAAAATCTTTAGGAACGTAATACCTGTACAAAAGAAAACGAAATAGATCTAATCCATGATATCAAAATCAAATATTAAAAATTAAAAAAAAAGTTCCATTTCCAAAAAGTAATAGGAAATAACTCGAGAACACAATTATTCCGTAGAGCATCTTTTTAGACAATAAATTCAAGCTTTTAAAAAATAGATCACCTGTTCTATCTCAAAGAGATTTTTAAAGTGTAGTGTAACAAATAATACAAAATTAAAAAAAAAGTCTACTAGCTCTAACTCAAAGTGTGGACAATTCTATAATAAGAGGGTCTAAAATTCAGCCTTTGACAGCTTAGCTCAGATTTACTTAGTTTTTGCTTTTTTAACTGGACCAAATCATTTTTAAACATTAAGATTCAGCCCCCAAATATGTAATGTTATCCCCTTACATAATATTTCATGCATAAAATATCAGGAAATAAATTAGGGAGGTGTATGCAAAACTTTTGCAAGTAAACGTCGACAACAGAGTTAAAACAGCAAAGGAACTATAAGAGAAAGGCAACAAAAAAGAAAAGGTCACAATTGGATAGCTGAAATCATCTCTTTTGTCTTCAAATTTTGTTTTCAGACGACCCTCAATGTCAATTTTTAGATGTAAGACATATTATCCATATTATGACGAAATTATTAAATTTTTTTATCATAAAGCTTTGTAACTGAATTTCTCATATATACAAGGCTTCATTTGATCAGGACTCCCGAAGCTCTGCAGACCACTGAAGTTTTTGTGCGTATTCTTACAAGTCCTGTTGACTGATATCTTACCTACTTCAAATAGACACTCAGTTGAGTCTTAACCTGTAAGAGCTTGTACAACAAGCAGTTGTATACAAATTGTTAAAAAAAGGCAGCCACATAGTTGTTGAATAGGCAACACAATTGTTCGCCTGTCCTTTCCACATGATACACTGTTTATGTTCGCATCTGCACCCACAATTCGTTTGTGATTGTCATCTGTTTGTATAGCAGTGTGAACACAGAACAATCACATCTGGTAAGTGTCAATCTAACTAGTGGAGACTTTTGTATTTTTATAAATAAAGTGCCACCTGATCCCTTTGAATTATTAACGGTCTTTTCTGTTGCAATGTCGGTCCCTATACTGCTAAAATGTCTAGGAATCTGTGAAAAAGCATAGTCACTACCTGTAAATACTGATTGAATCTTCTCTGGAAGTTTTATAAAGTGAATGCTTATGCTAAGTTGTCTTATTCGCAAACATACTACATCATCTTTTTCTGATATTAATACGAAATCATAATAAATAGAAATTGAACTCATGATAGTGTTAAAATTCAAAATTGTCCTTGATGACGTGACAATCGTTACAAATGTTGTAATTTGATATCAACTATATGAAATACTTCACAAAAGCAGTTTAAAAATCCAATCGTAAAACGAGGTTCTCCAAGGATATCTTTTTACAAGAGCTGGGAAAATTAAAGGCCGTGTTTCTCGCATATTTATCACCTTTTTTGTTTATTAATATTTATATACTCATTGCATCTTTTATAGTATGCCCATTTATACCATATATTTTGTCCTTATACATAGTGAAGCATATAATGAATTTCGTTAATATTTTACATAACCCCTGTTATCTCTCTAAGTAACATATTTATTTAGATAGCATTTGACCTTCACTTTGTAGACATTATTTAAAACGTACCTTTGTGTATGACTAACAGTATTCATATTATTCGGGATTTAAGTAGAAATCGGTTCTGTCCCTAATGGCACAAACATCTGTTATCAAGTGCAACTTATGTGATGTTAATACTGCATTATATTTCTGTCGAGAATGTGTTTCAGCTCTGTGTTCTCAGTGCAGGACAACCCATGACAAACTACTGAAAAATCATTCTGTCACTGATGCAAAAGGCATAGATCGTACAGCTTTCACTTCAGCAACACAGTGCAATATCCATAAGCAGCATTACATACTTTACTGCAAACAGTGCGATATATTGATTTGCAGTAAATGTGTAAGCGGGGATCACAATGGTCACATGACGGCTGAAACTGATGTAGTTGTTGAGGATTTACGAAAGATTGTCACCACAAAAGCAGCGGAGGTTAAATCAAAGGAAAAGGGCGTTTTAAGAAAACTTGACGAAAAAATTGAGGTCCAGCAGACATTGACGAAGGATGCACAAAAATTTATATCGGACATGAAGACAACGACAGAGGAAATAATTTATATTATAAAGTCTAGGCAATGTAATAAAGTTTCTGAGGTTGAAGATTCAAAGGAACAACGTATCAGGGCATTAGACAGGGACACAACAAAGTTGAAAAAAATATGTATGGACCACACTGCAGTCCATGAACGCTTGAACAAACTGTTGACAGAAACTCATGGTATTAGTTTTCTTCACTCGTTCCATATCTTGATGAAAGAAATAAAAGATTTGGACGATGCAATGATTGACGATAATTTTGAAATGGAACCATTCCCAAAGTACAACATCAAAACATTTCTTGAAGAATTGCTGGGACAATTAACCTCGACATTTCAATTAAGGTATGTTTCAACTTTGCATTTCATGTATACCTCGACAATAAAAAAAAATCAATAATATTTTTGTTTTAAAATTTGACGCGTAAATTATGTAAATCTGCTTTATTAAATATCAAAATGCACGCAATTTGGAGATGCAAAATATAAATAGATACAAGGCACGATCATAAATCATTTGTAATAATATATAGAAACACCTTGGAGGTATCATTTTTAGAAGTGAAACTTTGTATACAACCTGTTTTCTGACATAATCTTTCAATAACATAAACATTTAAAGTTTTTACCATTTTCCTTAGAATTATTTAAAACAAAAAAAGTATAAATATAGACAAAAAATAGGTTTCAAAGACACCTTTGTTCCAGGAGACTTGATAATTCGTAATTGCAACATGATATAGTAACTTTCAACCTTCAACTACACTCTTTGTAGATATAGATTGAGCTCATTTTCTTATATTTGTTTATCAACATGATATGAAAAAACAAGTTCTCATTTAAAAATCAGATAATTTTTACTTGAAAAAAAACCACGATCCCAACCGGACCTATGTTTATGACGTTTGAACACCGGTGTACTACTGTTGTTTTTATTTACAGTGAGTCTGATGTATGTTTTTCTTTGTATCATATCTGACAGAGGATTTATCTTCAGCTTTTGCATTTAAGATTTGAAAACGAGTAGGTTCATCAAGCTAAAAGAAATGGTCATATACTAAAACAATAATGTAAACTTCAAAACACAATCTGCTTTTGGTACAACCGTTTTCAGATATTTGCATATATATATAAGAATTCGTTTCGAAGATATTAGAAAAGTTTTTTGTATCACAAATTAATCAATTATATTGCACCTTTTCTTCAATTAAGTATCCCTTTGAATTAGGTTTTGAATACATAGGGAAAACATATCTACATAGTTAGTATAAAGAAAGAAGATGTGATATGATTGCGAATGAGACAACTCGCCATAAGAGACCAAAATGACACAGAAATAAACAACTATAGGTCACTGTTCGGCCTTCAACAATGAGCAAAGCCCATACTGCATAGTCAGCTATAAAGGGACCCGAAATGACAATGTAAAATAATTCAAACGAACGGCCTTATTTATATAAAAAAGAATTGAACGAAAAACAAATGTGTAACACATAAACAAACGACAACCACTGAATTACAGGCTCCTGAATAATAATACAATAAAACAGTTATACATGATTACATTTTTACCGGACTACAGTACGTTTCCTAACCTATAGTGTATATGATTTTTTTTATTAAAGCTTCACTGAACCGCAAAATTAATGAAGATCTTTTTTGTTTAAACGACTAATAAAAAGACAATGTAAAGGTTATAAATTGTAAAGGTATCTAAAATTTGTTATTTTGTTAAGTTAAATTTATATTAAAAAAAAATATTTGAATTACTGGCTACATGAGAGGTGACTGAGCTTTTGTGGTATCTTAACATAATCTAAGTCTCATGTTAGGTCGGATTAGCGGAAGCTTTTCGTTTTTCTGATTACAGCTTGTAAACATTAGTTTGGTCCATCTATACCCAAGTTTGTTTTTTTACATTTTACATGTTTTGTTCAGATGTTTAATTTGGATGCTGATTACTTATATCCCGCTCTTTATTTAGTACTCTCTATCTGCAAATTGTGTACATTGATACTGGGGTGTCAAGAATAAATCAAGTAACTTGTCATGAAATGTTTTCAACGTGATATATGTAAACCATTCAAAACTGTTAACGTTATATTTTTTTAGTTTACACAATATCGATCTCAAGCCAATATTTTTAAAGAAAGGAGATAAACTGGAACATGAAATGAAGGAGTCACAACAAGGAATTGACTCAAACAAAGAGAGGTTTGTGTAACGTTGTTATCTTCTTCTGAATTGTTGTTCAGATATTTGCTGAGTTCGGCAAGCTAGATAAATTTTAGATACCAATATAATCACAAACATATGAATTGTCAAGTAAAATTCCAATTGATTTTCATTGCGATTTCCTTCAAAATAAATACTAGTAGATAAATTTTGTTTCAACAATCAACTTTTCAATATTCGGTTTACTTGATATTCCAATGTCATTTCGATTTTCAAATCATATTTATTTCATAATTTAAACATTTAAAGTTGTTTAATAAAAGACAGCGCTAAGACACAAAAAGTTTAAAAGTCTGATGATTATGATCCCTAATGATCTGAATTGTTATAAAATTGTCTGAACGCAGTAGTATACCTTCTCAACAGATTCCTAATGATCGGGAATGGTCCGGAAAGGTCGGAGGGTCGAAGCACCCCAACAGTTAGGTGCGTCCCGTAACTTTCGTGGAAAATCAGCCGATTTTGTCTAGTCAGATTACAACCGTGACTATGTCGTGACAGATTCTGCTGTATCGGATCAAAATCCTCACAATGTTCTGTTTTTTCTGGACGGTGTCCTGTAGAACGGGAATGATCTGGAGAAATTTTTCATTGCTGTTTTTCTGCCGATTGAGTCCAGATTGCATCCAGATCTCGTCGATTGCGAACCGTCGGATTACATTCGGTAGAATCGGGAAGCAGTCGTGACAGACTCGGTCAAAGTTTACCATGCGAAAGATACAAATCGGATTAGAATCGGATTGAGAACGGAATTATCGGGACAAATTCGCTTTGAAACGGTTGAATATCGACGCTTACTTAACAATATCTGATTGTCGTGATTAAAAAGAAATTTAAAGGATCTTGATCAGACTTTTGACAAATTTTAATCGGGAATTGTTCTGTCAAGGACGGCAGTAAAAATCGTGAATGTGTGACCCAAGCTTAATACAAAACCGTTTGCAATGCAGTATAGCAGACCGTTGGATTGCGTTCCGACAGTACATAATCATTCCGAATATAGCGACAGTTTTCTCAAGGACATATTCCGTTAGGGTCGGTTCCCTGTCTGGTCACTGTCTGCCCTCCGTGTCGGATAACACTTTGTTGGATCGGGATTCTGTCATCATTAACCATGCCAAAAAATTAGAATGGGATTGTCAAATGAGATTATAGGGACAAATTTGGTTGAAAAGAGGGACGAAAGATACCAAAGGGACAGTCAAACTCATAAATCTAAAACAAACTGACAACGCCATGGCTAAAAATGAAAAAAGACAAACAGAAAAACAATATTACACATGACACAAAATAGAAAACTAAAGAATAAACAACACGAACCCCACCAAAAACTAGGGGTGATCTCAGGTGCTCCGGAAGGGTAAGCAGATCCTGCTCCAAATATGGCACCCGTCGTGTTGCTTATGTGATTACAAATCCGGTAAATAGTCTAATTCGGTAGGTCACATTCATGAAAGGGAAGGGGATTGTAGTTACGACGTAAGGAACATATCCGATATCATTTGTGAAACGGTTATTCTATAACGGTCAACCAACTCGTGATGGCGTCCGTAAAATTTACGAAGGGATGATTTCAACTTCACCATTTGGAACTCTTGGTTTAATAGCTTCCTTGAAAACTGCTGATCCGGGACGGTTTCTGAACAATATCTGATTGTTGTCATTATGAGATAATAATTTTTTAATTTTTAATCAAAATTTTAATTTTTATCCAAGATTATCAGGATCTTGAGCAGACTTTTAAAAAATCGGGATGGGTTCCGTCAATGCCAGCTGTAAAAATCGTGAATGTGTGACCCCGGCTTTAATAACAATACAATCAATAAGCCCAATTCATGCGAGCTGTAGCAGAAAAGGGTATTTATGCCTGACGGAACAGAAATATGCCCGTCCTCCACACAATTAAAAAAAATTGATCTAGATAAGTTGCGTCGAACTTTTGGTATAACTGGAATTGAACTATGCTTATGTCAAAAAAATATATCATAACAAAAACAGTACTAACAAAGATTTAATTATAAATTTAAACTATTACAACTGTAAACAGATTTCCTTAATTTAATCAAACTTTTCCTAAGAGACATTTCAGACATTAGCATAGTCGCACGGGACATTATGTAACAGGCACTGACATAAGTAATGAGAAAAGCTTTGTATGCTTCAACGAATACGACTAAGCATTTATACTTAGTCAATGTAACGGAACTACTCTGCTCCCATAAATTTGGCAATAGCTGTCAAATTCATGTTCATCGATTTGACTCAATTTTTCTTAGTTGATTTATTGCAATGTAAAACATTTATCCAAATTATAAAAGGTCTTAAATTTACTTGGCATCGGCTCAATAGTGTGTATTTTAGTCTTGACGCCATCTCATTAACTATCGAACTGACATCTGAACAGCTCCGATGGTCATATAAGCGATATAAACATGAAAATAAATATGAATACAAAGCGAACACGTGCAGTTGGATTTTTTTTGGGGGTCTGTTTATTATCAATCATCGTTTTTTTTGTGGAACTTATCCGTCAACTAAATGATTCATCTTTAATTCTCTTTCAATGTTGAAATTCTTTTCCTTTAATAACCGAACACGCTCACTGCATGCGTTGTCCATCTCTAGATAAGGGGTATTAAAGTTCACACAAATACGGATTCAAATAAGTTGAATCATTCACTTGCAACTGAATAATTCATCATCAATGTTTCTCAGCTTAATTTGACAAAATTGAACCATACTGGCTGCGAAAAGTGAATTATAATTAACTATTTCACTTTCATGAATGATTGAACAAAAACAATCATACTTTAGATTTTTAACAAAAAGTAACTGGTGCCCATTTAATAAAAGTTATGGCAATAATATGTGTTGCTCACTTACTCTTTGATGAATAATAAATGTATCTAATTGATCCTAAGCTGTCAAATATTCTGGTTTGAGTGTAACTGTTGGTTGTTAATACAAAAAGTGCTACTGACACACACAATTGATATGTTTTGTTTCAATTATGACCAATACAAGTTTATATATAGTAAAGTGGGCTATCCGGTGAACGTAAACAAAAGAAAATGCACTCCTCTGATGATTGAGCCGATTAAGTCAATAAAAAACTATACCGGTGACGAAACTGGTAAAATATTATCTATAATTTATCATTTTTCATTTAAAGAAATGATTTGTTAAACTGTGTTATTAGAAAAATACATGCAAATACATGATGTTTAATGTTCAGTATTTATTGCGATAATTGCTGCTTCAGGAGCTTGTATGTTACAATGTCCCAAAGTATGCTTATTTCTTACATCGAGATATGGTTTGATTTTGCTTTGTAATTTAATTTCAAAAGTGTCAATCTTTACTGTATATTAGAATCAATCGATTTCTTTAAAAGTATCCCCTAACTTTCCCTTATCTATCTGTAGATATACCCTAACATCACTGAAGAGACATTAATTGTCGACATCCGGCTCTGGTGTACAAAAAAAATATTGACACCTTATGTTTGTGGCATAACATCTTGGCCACTAGTTAATTGTTTTCTATTTAGTATTAAAGTTATATTAAGATCCATTTTGTTACATCTTGTGATCAATTTATTTGGCAATCGCCAATGGCAGTCAGCAGGGTTAAAGAACATCAGTTGTTCGACCTGTTAGTCAAATGCGTTTTGTTTAAATATACTTTTTCACTTTTAGGGTCTTTTGGAAAATGTTGTTTGTGCCGTATTTAGACCTTTCTACAACGAAGTTTGTTTTACATGCACACGTAAAATTGGGGTTTTTATCCAACGCAGTCATAGGTTTGAACGTATTTTTTTATTTATATATTAGACTGATATATATACTGAAATTAGCAAAAACATTAATGACGTCCTCTCAGAAATGAATAAAGATAAAAAAATTGATGACGATACGTACGATTATCTACGCCCAGACGAAACGTGCACAGCCGGTCGATTTTACTTACTTCCAAACCCCCACAAAGAAGGGATTCCAGGGAGACCTATAGTATCAGCTAATGGCCATCCCACCGAAAAAATTTCAGAATTTGGTGATTACCACCTCAGACCACATGTTAAACAACTACCGTCTCATATTCAAGATACGACTGACTATTTGAAGAAAATGAATTCCTTAAGTCCTTTACCTAACAGCACAATTTTGGTTTCAATGGATGTGTGTTCTGTATACACAAATGTTCCAAAAGATGAAAGAATAGCCGCGTGTGAAAAAGTATGGAATACTCGAAAGAAAGGATAAACATCCCTAAACTGACTGTCTAGTTCAATTGCTCAAGCTAGTGCTTGAAAATAACAACTTTATTTTCAACGACAAGCACTTTTTACAGATTGACGGAACTAGTATGGGAACAAAAATGGCACCTTCTTTTGCCAACATTGTAATGGCGGATCTCGAAGAACGCATCCTTTTGAGTGTGCCATACAAACCCTTGTCATGGCTCCGTTTTATTGATGATATTGACATGAAATGGAACGATACTGCAGAACATTTGCAAGATTTCTTAGATCATTGTAATCAGTTCCATCACTCAATTAAATTTACATCTGAATTTTCAAGCGAGAAAATTGCTTTTCTCGACACCACCACATTTGTAAAAAAACGGGGTAATGACAACTGATCTCCACAAAAAGAAAACTGATAAACACCAGTTCCTTTCTCAAAAAAGTTGTCACTGGAAACACTGCTCCAGGAGTATACCTTACAGTCAAGCCATCAGACTAAAGCGAATTTGCTACTCGGAATCCAAACTTAACTATCGTTTGGGACAACTAAAAACACAGCTGAAATCAAGAGGATATAAAACAAAAAACATCACAGACGCTTTTGATAAAGCCAAAGAAAAAGATCGAGCTAGCCTCATGGAATACAAAGATAAGACGACCCGTGCAGATAGAATTCCGTTTGTTGTAACCTTCCATCCCGATTTGACAAATATTTCATCTTCTATCCGAAAGCACTGGCGTCTTATCGAAAATGACTCTTCCTTAAAAGAAATTTTTCCATCACCTCCTGTTATTGCCTATCGCAGACCCAAAAATTTCAAAGACATACTTGTGACATCAAAAGTAAAGAAACAAGAAACTTCTAAATGTGGGTGTTACAAACAATGCGGTAGAAGCAATTGTAAGTGATGTAAAGCCGCCAAAACTGACCACTCTTTCAGCAGCACAGTAACAAAACAGCGATACAACATCTATGTTACATCTAATTGCAAAACGGAAAATAGTATTTATATTCTTACTTGTGGAACTTGCAAGCTGCAGTATGTTGGTGAAACAGAAACTAAATTCAACATCAGACTAAACAATCACCGGTCGTTCTATATAAAAGGAAGAAACTGTCCAATTACGAGACACCTCCTAAGAACAGGACATACTTTTGATAATATCACCTTTCAAATAATTGAGGTAAACCAAAATTGGGACTCCGAAAGGAAAAAAACAGAGAGAAAGGTGTTGGATGCATCAGCTACGGACTCTTGAACCTGATGGACTTAATGAGAGGGATGAAAAACAGTTCTATCCAAAACCAAAGGAATAAATCATGAACTTCATTCTATTTAACTAAAACAACTATTTGTTTAAATTTGAAAATTGTTATGTACAATAAACGTCAAAAAAATGTTTTATACAGACCATCAATCAATATGTTAAACTTTTACACAAATTTTGTGTAGCTCAAGCTACAAATATATTTTTTGTCATGCATCCGATTTCACCTAGATAGATGCAAACGCCCGATGAAGCTAATTTGTTTAGCGAAATATTGCGTGAATAAGATATAAAATATAACAACTAATTTTATAACACTCATTAGTGTGTTAAAGTTACATTCTTAGACACTTATATATATAACAATGTAACAATAACAATATAACAATGTAACAATATAACAATGTAACAATATAACAATGTAACAATATAACAATGTAACAATAACAATATAACCATCTCCATGCCTTATATATCATGTACTGTAGTACGACGCTAGATTAAAACTGACGAGGAAAGGTAACACACGGCAACCGAAAGCTTTATTTTTGTGAAGCCCAGGTGGTCGTGTGGTCTAGCGGGACGGCTACAGTGCAGGCGGTTTGGTGTCACGATTATATCTCATTAGTATGGGTTCGAATCCCGACGAGGGAAGAACAAAAAATTTGCGAAAGCAAATTAACAGATCTAACATTGTTGGGTTGATGTTTAGACGAGTTGTATATATATATATATATATGCAACTCGTCTAAACATCAACCCAACAATGTTAGATCTGTAAATTTGCTTTCGCAAATTTTTGGTTCTTCCCTCGCCGGGATTCGAACCCATGCTACTGTGATATCGTGACACCAAATCGCCTGCACTGCAGCCGTCCCGCTAGACCACACGACCACCTGGGCTCTCAAAAAGAGAGCTTTGGCTGGCCGTGTGTTACCTTTCCACGTCAGTTTTAATCTAGCGGCGTACTGCAGTACATGATATATAAGGCATGAAGATGTTATTGTTACAGATCAGCTAAATTATCTATAGTAAAGGATCCTATAGATAATTTAGCTGATCTGTAACAATAACATCTTCATGCCTTATATATCATGTACTGCAGTACGCCGCTAGATTAAAACTGACGTGGAAAGGTAACACACGGCCAGCCAAAGCTCTCTTTTTGAGAGCCCAGGTGGTCGTGTGGTCTAGCGGGACGGCTGCAGTGCAGGCGATTTGGTGTCACGATATCACAGTAGCATGGGTTCGAATCCCGGCGAGGGAAGAACCAAAAATTTGCGAAAGCAAATTTACAGATCTAACATTGTTGGGTTGATGTTTAGACGAGTTGTATATACATTATGTACATAGCCATGTATCACCATCATTGATGGCGATCCGATGGATACATCTGTTGTAGGGTTGTCACTGACACAGACGTACTTATATATATATATATATGTATATATATATATTTAAAATGACTGAATAAATAGTCAACGATCAATCTTACAGGGCGATGGATCATGTATTATGATTCTGTACACTACATAATATAACATATAACAAGTCAAAAAGGGTACAACATAACCATTAAATAACTATAAAATGAACAAATATTAGATATTTCGGATAACAGATATCCTTCTTCAATAATAGCACGATGTCAAATGAATCATGTAAATATATTCAAACTGAGAAACTTTTTCTAAATCTTGAAATTTATACAATTTAAGCGAACACCACAGACGCTGATTTTAAAATGTTTGGAAATTTTAAAATTGTATCAGCGTCTGTGGTGTTCGCTTAAATTGTATAAATTTCAAGATTTAGAAAAAGTTTCTCAGTTTGAATATATAACAAGTCAAAAAGGGTACAACATCACCATTAAATAACTATAAAATGAACAAATTTTAGATATTTCGGATAACAGATATCCTTCTTCAATAATAGCACGATGTCAAATGAATCATGTAAATATATTCAAACTGAGAAACTTTTTCTAAATCTTGAAATTTATACAAATTAAGCGAACACCACAGACGCTGATACAGTTTTAAAATTTCCAAACACGGCGCAAAGATTTCAAAGATATGCCAAATGAAAAAAGTTATTTTCGATGTGAACTGGCACAACTCTAAATTTCCAAAGGTTGTGACAGTTTAGATGTTATAACTGCATTGAGGGCAGTCTTCAAACAGAAAAATCAAAAATGTCCTAACCGATCCAAGTTTGTATAATATTTCAAATTTGACAACGGTAGGGCAATTGCAACAGAAACTACATATTTAAGCCTCCCAAACGAATAGCAGTCTAATAATGATTAGAAAAATAAGTTTTATCTAATGAGGTAAAATAATTGAACGTGGCTGCGTACTTATACATCCATCCCGAATGAATGGAGCCCTGTAATTTAAACTGGTATTTTTTTTTTTTTAAATCGAACTGTAAAGCCAGTACTAAAGCCGGAGTTACTGGAAACAAGTGATGATAGGAAAATGAGAGACTCATTCTTTGTTTTTTCATTTATGCCCTCTGGGGAAACTATCCGTAACTTTCTTATCCAAAATCTTTCCCGAGCGACTCTGTCGACCTTCGACCAACCCTCGTTGTGGTCTATGATTGTGATGGTAAGGTTTTTGAGATCAGCTTGTGTGTACCCAGGTGATCTCAAATGACGACTTACGGGTAGGTCGGGCTTGCAAGTGTAGTCACTTCGATGACCATTCATGCGTTTGTTGAATGGCTGCTCTGTCTCGCCAACATACTGCATGCCACATCGACACTGGAGGAGGTATACAACATTCTGGGTTTTGCAAGTTACATGGCAAAATATAGTGTACACAGACCCAGTCGAGTGGCAAGTAAATGTTTGAGTATCTAGTATTTGTTGACAATTTAGACATCGTTTGTTACCACATGACTTGCACCATCCTGCAATTGAACAGCTTTTATTTGAGGAGACGTCAGCTCTAACAAATAAGTCTTTCAGACTTGCTGGTCTCCGAAAAGCTAAGACAGGAGGATTGGGAAAGATCTTGGATAATTTAGGGTGTTTGGCAATAGTTTGCCAATTGGCACGGATCAAACGTGAAAGGTTAGTAAAGGCTGGATTGTATGTTAGAACAAACGTGACTATTTTGCTGCGCCTCTTCCGTTGGTACTGTAAGAGGTCATTGCGGTTGTTATTGTTAGCGCGCGCAAACCCCTTATTTATGTCCAATTTCTTATAACCTCGTTTTGTCAAAAATCCGCGAAGTTCCTGTAACCGTTTCGTGACAGCCTCCTCAGAGGAGCAAATCCGCTTGACTCTGAGAGCCTGACTGTACTGGATACTTTTTGTACAGTGTTTGGGGTGACAGCTTTGGGGAGAAAGGTACTGATATTTATCTGTGGGTTTACAGTAGAGGTCTGTTGATATGACACCATCCTTTATAGATGTTGTTGTGTCTAAGAAAGATATCTTAGAGTCGGAAATTTCATACGTAAATTTATTTGAATGGTGGGCGTTGTTTGCATGTCTGATGAAATCATCCAGTTTTTGTTGGGATTCAATCCATTTCATGTCAACATCATCAATGAAACGGAACCAAGACAATGGTTTGGATAAAGATGCTGCAATAATTTGTTTTTCTTATTTACCCATGAAAATATTGGCGTAAGACGGTGCCATTTTCGTCCCCATCGCTGTCCCGTTTATTTGAAGATAATGATCACCATTAAAGGTGAAATTGTTGCATTTCAGGACCAGAGTAAGCAGCTGGACTAAACATTCAGTATGTCGTTCTAAAATGTTGCGCGAGTCCCATATTTTCCTACAAGATTGTATGCCGTCATCATGAGGTATGTTGGTATACAATGAGGTGACATTTAAAGTGACAAGGAGGGATTCCGGAGGAAGAGGGTTCATGGATTCCATTTTACGAAGATAATCTGTAGTGTCTTTTGATTGCTTTTTGTTTGATTTTGCCATGTGATTATGGACTTTCCCTATTGATCTTCCTCTAAATTCAGTATTTTTGTGATTTTACTTTTTGAATGTGGGAAGGAAGATTTTCTACATTAGATCTTAAATGAAAATCGACGAATTCCGAGATTTTCTCAGTCGGTTGGCCGTTTGCGGATACAATGGGTCTACCAGGGTTGTTAACCTTGTGTATTTTGGGAAGAAGATACAATCGACCAGGCTTGGCATTCTCTGGTTTTAAATAACCAATTGTATCCTCATCTATGTGACCGTCATTGTACATGGTTTGTAACGCAGTGATAATTTTGGAGCTAAACTCGGAAGTAGGGTCATAGTCTAGCTTCTTATAAAATCTCTCATCAGAGAGCTGACGCACTGCTTCCGAGGTTTAGTTAGCTTTGTCCATTATCACAACGGCACTGCCCTTGTCTGCTGGTTTTATCACAATATCATCTCGGTTTCTCAGCGATTATATGGCTTTTTTCTCGTCAGGAGCGGTGTTATAAAATGACGAGTACTTGTTGCTAGCTAGATGAACAACATCCGATTTGATTTTGTCGATAACATCTTCCAGTGTAGCAGATTTACTAGGTTTTGGAATCCATGAACTCTTCTTTTTAAAATGCGGAATTATGATTTCTTCCTCCGAGTCAGACGTGCCTGAGTCTTTCTCATTATCCACCTCTTTATCCTTGTTACCAAAATATTCTTTGATTCTGAGGGTTCTGGCAAAGTTATCAAGGTCATCTCCCAGTTTCATATTATCTATGTTATTGGGAGTAGGGCAATCAGTAGGTGTAATATCTAAAGTGAAAATAACTACATAAATAGTCAACGATCAATCTTATATATATATAGGCCGTAAAAAATAGTTTTCACATGTGCAGATATATATATTCATTAAATAAAATAGTAAAATAAGTAAAAAGTAAACAGTTCCTTTCTATCGATTTCATCCTTCCATTGGGACTCTTCATGATAACTGATGTGGTGTCGCTATAGGCGACGTCGTTAAGGAGGTTTATGACGTTCCGCCATTGTTCGTTATTAAAAATTCTCTGGATTTAATTTAATTATGAAATCACGTTCCATCTCTTTTCTATATGCTTCATCCCGTCTACTTTTTAAAAATAGGCATTATTTGAAAATGCTTTTTACCACAAGTGTCAAGATGGGCACTAATTGGCAAATTTCTGTATTGTGGGTGTTTTATTTGTTATTTGTGAACTCGCAGCCGTTCACAGAGGCTATTCCCGGTCTGTCCAATATAATTTTCGTGACAACCAGGTTATGTGACGCAGTAAATAAGATTTGTTGTCTTACAAGTCATATTGGCGTTCACATGAAATGTTTTGCCATCTTTAAATGATTTCAATTTACCCGTTTCTAAATGTTTTGTATCTTGACAGCAAACACCGCATCTTGAATCTCCGCAAGACTTTATTTCAAAGTCACGAACCTTCGGTTCGAACCGAGCTCTGGTTAAGTGTTTCTTTAAGTTTTTAGGTTGTGTTCGGCTGTAGATTAAGTTTCCTTCCGGTATCAAATTTTTCATAGTTTCACATTCGTGTAGAATCGGAGGGTTTGATTTAATTGTATTAAAAACGTTTGGTAAATACGGGTCATGTGTACTAACAAACGGTATTTTCTTTAAGTTTTTATCCGTGTCTTTCACTTTCGGGGTTCGAAATTCTTGAAGTGTCAATAGTTTAGATTTTCGAATTCCACTTTCGATTAGACCCTCTGGGTATAACAGTTATGCCAAATAGCCTTTAAATTCCTTCAAACGTACTTCTCGAATGTTATGGTCAGATACTATAGCACAAATCCGCCTGGCCATACAGTAAGGTATATTTCGTTTTGTATGGGACGGATGACACGAATGAAAATTTAAGTATTGATGGGTGTCTGTGGATTTATAATAAATATCCGTTGTTATATGTTTGCCTGATTTTAAGATGAGGATATCCAACAATGGTAGTTGTGTGTCACTGGTTCCATAGTGAATTTAATCGACGGATGTTGATTAGATCTTTATTTTATTTTATATAAATCTTTTTCTGATCTGCTCCAAAATATTATGCAGTCATCTAAATATCTTTTCCAAAACTGAATGACATAATCACAGAAATTTTGATCGAATTGGATAGATATTTGTCGATACATCTGTTGCTCTAAGTATCCCATCACTAAATTTGCGTATTTGGGGGCAACTTTAGTTCCCATGGCTGTACCTTTAACTTGTCTGTATTTGTTTCCGTCGAATTAAAATGTATTTTCTTCCAGAACTATTTTGATAGCCTCTAGTATGAAGTTTGATTCAAATCTACTGTCAATTTCATCCCGTTTTTCTTCGATCCAGTATTTTACGGCTGTAAGACCTAGATCATGGGGAATATTTTTGTATAGACTTGTAACATCAAAGCTTGTTAATAGTGTTTCTTCCGGAACTTTGGCAGGAATGTGATTTAAAAATTCCATATCATCTTTGATATAACTTGGAATTGACGGACATAGATGTTTGATAACAAAAAGTAAAATCACAAAAATACTGAACTTAGAGGAAAATCAATTCGGAAAGTCCATAACAACATGGCAAAATCAAATAACAAAACGCATCAAAAACGAATGGACAAGAACTGTCATATTCTTGACTTGGTACAGGCATTTTCAAATGTAGAAAATAGTGGATTAAGGTCGATAAAATGACTTAGTCGTTGAGTTAATGATTCCGGTCCGGCTATAATTGGTCTTAATTTCAAATCGGCGGGACGGAATGTTTCAACATAAATATTGTTTTGATCGCGAACAGTATTTTGTATTTGTGCACTTTTATGTACTTTTGGAAGTCCATAAAAATTACTCTCTTTCGGATCAAAGTCACACAAGTACGCTATTTCCTTCTCGGTTAGACATTGATGGTAGTCTTTTATCAGTTTCTTTAATCTCTTTTTAGTTGCTTTGTCCGGTTATTTGTTACTTGTTTGTAGTATTCCATATCATTAAGCTGTTCCAAAACTTTTTCTTTATAAAAGTCGGTATCCATAATAATGATGGCTCCTCCTTTATCTGCTTCTTTAATGATAATGGAGTCGTCATCTTAAAGACTTTTTAACGCATCCTGTTCATTTCGGGTTACATTCTGTTTACATTAACGTGAACGGACGGGAAATTTTGTCATTGTCTCAATGTAAGTATCTAAATAATCATCTTTCTCCGGTCTTGGGGTGTAAGTTGATTTGTTTCTTACGAAAGATTTATCATGGTCCTTTTTATTTCCGAATTCTTCTTTTAAACGGAGGCGTCTAGAGAAATTGTTGATATCAGCTTTTAATTCCGGAACATTTGAATATGGAACGGGAGCAAATTTAAAACCTTTTGATAACAAATACATTTCATTTTCGTTTAATGTTCTTTTTGAGAGGTTTATAATTTTGGGGTCTATCATCGGTTCGGATGTTGGGTTGCAGTTGGAATCGGGTCGGGTGGCTGTAAGTTTTTGCCTCTCTCTTAAAAAAGGCTGTCGCGCACCTCTTCCGCGACCTCTGCTGCTTCCACGATGTTTAATGATACCTCCACCTCTACCACCGCGATTAGAGTTATCTATTCTTCTATGACCTCGTCCACGTCTTCCTCCGCCTCCTCTGCCTCTAGTATTTACAACTTTCCATTCATCATTATTTTGTTGAAAAATTTTCTGGGGACGGATTGCGGCTTTGGGTGTTCGGTCTCTTTGACGATTTATTCCTTAATGCGGTGTTGTCAATTTTCTTTTGAGTTGATTTAGAAGCAACGGCGGCATATGTTCCAGTATTTGTATTCTGTGAAACATTTGGTTGATTAGGGGTTTTATTGATATTTACATTACTCATGTGTATATCGTTGTTTCCCTTTGTTCTAGCTGGTCGTTGTGGTTTAAGTTTCATTATGGACTCATCGCCATAATTCTTTTCGTAATTATCGAAATGTTCTTGATGTTTCTGCCACACAGCTTTCGATTTCTCTTCTTCACATTTTGTATTCTGTGTCCAAATCTCGTGAAGTTTTGCTTCAATATTACCTTTACATTTTTAGCTCACCTGGCCTAAAAGGCCAAGTGAGCTTTTCTCATCACTTGACGTCCGGTGTCCGGCGTCCGGCGTCAGACGTCGTCGTCGTTAACTTTTACAAAAATCTTCTCCTCTGAAACTGCTGGGCCAAATTAAACCAAACTTGGCCACAATCATCATTTGGGTATCTAGTTTAAAAAATGTGTGGCATGACCTGGCCATCCAACCAAGATAGCCGCCATGGCTAAAAATAGAACATAGGCGTAAAATGCAGTTTTTGGCTTATAACTCAAAAACCAAAGCATTTAGAGCAAATCTGACATGGGGGAAAAATTTATCAGGCCAAGATCTATCTGCCCTGAAATTTTCAGATGAATCCGACAACCCGTTGTTGGGTTGCTACCCCTGAATTGGTAGTTTTAGGGAAATTTTGCTGTTTTTGGTTATTATCTTGAATATTATTATAGATAGAGATAAACTATAAACAGCAATAATGTTCACCAAAGTAAGATTTACAAATAAGTCAACATGACCGAAATGGTCAATTGACCCCCTTAGGAGTTATTGTTCTTTATAGTCAATTTTGAACAATTTTCATAAAATTTGTAAATTTTTACTAACATTTTTCACTGAAACTAATGGGCCAAGTTCATTATAGAAATAGATAATTTTAAGCAGCAAGAATGTTCAGTAAAGTAAGATGAACAAACACATTACCATCACCAAAACACCAGTTTGTCATGAATCCATCTGCTTCCTTTAATATTCACATAAACCAAGGTGAGCGACACAGGCTCTTTAGAGCCTCTAGTTCGGATATCTCGGCTAATACTGTTACATCTATTGACAGATTTTTTCTTCAAATCGTTGTTTTCTGGTTTGAAGCAGTGATATCTCCGTAGCAAGACGTTGAAGGGCTAGTTATCCACGGATTTCCGTTTCTTCACAGTGTTCTCCTTTAATTTCTCGTATAAGAAATTTTTCCGGTAGAATCGGGTTTTCCATTGTTTGCCACTTAATGTATATTTCTGCGTTTTTATCACACCCCAACGCATTGTAGTATGCAATTTTTCTCTCATTCAAAGATTTTGTCCACACATCATTGATGAGATCTCTTTGTCGTGCTTCAATATTAATTTGAATATCGTTCATTTCTTTTGAAAAAGGAAACGGTTGTTGAAGTTGAGTGAGATTTGTTAATGTATTGTGCACAGAATCTCCAGATTTTTCAAGGTAATTTATTTTCAAATGACCTTGATTCTTCAGTGAGTTTCCCATTTTCATTACTGCTCCCGTAAGCGTATCGATCTTTGTAACCATCGATGTTAATTTTCCGGATATTTCCGATAACAGTGTATCTGTACTTTCTGATCCTCCTTTGATTTACTCATCTTACTGTCTTACACACTCGTATATATGGCGTAAAAAATAATTTTCACATGTGCAGATATATATATTCATTAAATAAGATAGTAAAATAAGTAAATATATATATACGAATAATTGGCATCTTCCGGAGAGGTATTATCATACAGACATTAAAAAATAAATTGAAGTTGGTACTCCAGGAATTTTATTCGCATAGCAACATTTTAAACCAATATTACTTCAAGCATCTATAGCCTGCTGCACTCATTGTTCGCTACTTAAAGAGCCAAATGTTACTATTAAGTGGAAGTTTTGTTTTTATTTCACTTCATTTCAATTTTTACTATTTATCAGAACGTTTTTACGTAAATCCATAATTGATAGCGCCCATGTTAGAATGGGACAAACGTTGAGAATATCTAGTTTTAAGTGTTAACAGGAAAATAATACCTGGTATTTTGTCACTAGATTTCCCACTGTTTATAACAAATTTTATTCTTTTAACAGTTGGGCTGCTTATACGAAAAGTGTAACTGATATTTCTAATGGTAATTGCATGGGTTGTGGAGTATATGGATCGGATGGCATCACTTACCACAAGACTGAGAAAATGCCTAACTTTTCACAAACTCAGCTGCAACATGTTCTTGAAGGCATTAAGCATAATAACCCAATACCACTGACAAGTGTTGAATTGGGTGATATGAAGTTCATATACATCCGAGAACTTGGCGATGGCAGAAATGTCCATGTGTTTAAAGAATTAATAGATAACGTTTCTAAATCGATTGAATTAGGCAGATGTATGCTTTACTTGCAATCTTCTAACAAAGTCACAATAGCAGCTTTGAGTGAATCATATACAAATATCGGACAAGCAGGATTGAACAGGATGAATGATATAATTCAATTTTTGAAAACAAGTGTTTGGTAGGTAAACACCGCGATCTATTTACCTTTAATAGACTGGATTGTTTGAAAAGATTACCATTAATAATGTTTCTCAAACAAGACACCGTAACCCCCCTTTTGAAGTTAAATTGTTGCTCCCTAAAATATATATTCAGTTGCAAAAGAAATTTGTAAATATGTTGAGTTTTCAATTTACATGTTGAAACTTAAGTAACATGTCTTTTGTGATTTTGTAAAAAGGATCATTTGTAAAAAAAAAAAAAAAAAAAAAAAAATTGATTGTTTTTTTAAAAAGGTGGATTGCTATAGAAGTTCTATTATCATGATTATATTACATTCTTGGCTAAGTAACTATCGTTGTTTTTATTCTAAAATCAAATATAAACACATTATTCAGAATTCTTGATTTAATTTTTTTCCATCCCAAATGTATATTTGTTTTTAAAGGTCAAAACCTAGAATGAAACATTAATCTTCGCATAACGTCAACTGCAATTTCAAAATGAAAGGACTTCAATTCAAATGACTAGATTTCTACTATATATGGGTAAATGGTTTTTGGGATGTATTTATACGCATCAACACATTTATGTCCTATTTAGATATTGCCTTATAAATACCGGTTTGTAGCACGATACATATTTCTGTGGATTCATTTTTGTTTCCCTGAAACCTATTTGTGTGGAATAAGGAAAACATGTTCGTTGATATTTTTTTTATTTAATTTTTATTATTTATAACTTCCAATTTACAACATAATATACACAAATATAATAGCAATATATAATATATAAATCTATAGATATTATCTAATCAATACATCTTTCTATTAGGAAGCATTTTTTTTTTTTGTAAATATACAAATATAAGATAAAGAGTAAAGCAGTTTGAACACCGGGGAGAGAGAGAGAGAGAGAGAGAGAATAGTGTGGTGAGTTTTCAATATAATTCATCTAGAAATTGAATTCTATTTTAGTATAATATTAAATGTAAAATATATTCATGTTTGTACTTAACTAAGTAATATATCAAAACATTCCATTCTCTGAGAAATTGCTGTCCACATTTGTTTTTCATAGCAATATTTTTTTCCATTGCATACACATATTTCATCTTTTCTTTTACTGATTTTATTGTCAGTTTTTTTTATAAAAACATCTGGAATCATAGATATATTGCTTTTAGTAAGAAAAAGAGTATTTTCTGCATTGCCTTTTGATATTTTTGCAGTGTTACCAAACAAAAAAACTTCTTTTGCAAAAAGTACACTAATTCCATTGGTCAGAAACCAATTTTCAATCTGGTCTAATAATAATTGTGTATGTTCACATTCCCAAAATAAATGTTCTAATGTTTCAATTTCTCTATTACAAAATTTACAATTTGGATTATCATAAATCTTAATTTATGAAGAAATTTGTTTGTAGCTAAGATTCGATGATTGAATCTATACTGTAGCCACTGTAACTTAGTATTATTTGTGACAACAAATGGCAGTTTATAAAAGTTTATCCAATGATTTTGATCAAAGCCAAAAATTTCAGTCCATCTTAACTGACTAGTGGGAACACTTCCATTTTTATTTAAAACAATATACATATCTTTAGATCCTTTCGAACTTTTAACAAGTCTTTTAATAGCAGATGGAATTAAAGGTAGTTCTAATTTGTGATTTTTTTCCCACAAATGATTTTGATGCTTGATGTATAGCAGATATAATACTATTATATCTCATGAAATTCATATTTATCTGATACATTTCTTCTATCTTTTGATGAGAGAAAAAAGTCCCATCTTCATTTACAATATCATTTATAAATCTTATACCATTTTCAAACCAATCTTTATAAAAAATAGGTTTATTTGCTACCCTTATATTATTGTTAAGCCAGATTGGACTAGCAAGAAAGCATTCCCAACTGTCATATTCACCTTTTTCTCTAAGAAGTTGCCATGCTTTCAGAACATCTTGCCAAAATTTATTTTTGATATGTTGTTGTAATGTTTGGAAATAAACACTTCCACAACCATAAAAATTTTCAAGTTCTACATTAACATTTGACAAAAAAACATTCTGCCATTTGTTGTCTGTTTTAAATAATCTTTTTATCCATGTACACTTCAGTGCTAAAATAAATGCACTAAGATTTATCATTTTGAGTCCACCATCTTCAATATCATTTTGTAAAACATCTCTCTTAATTCTATCAATTGGTGAACTCCATATAAAATTGTACATAAGTTGAATAACATTTTTTTTTTTAAATATCATCACTTGGATTGGGTAAGGATATAAACAAAGGCAATATCAATGTCTTTACTACAGTAATTCTACCAATAACAGTAAGATTTCGTTTTGATCATTGTCTAATTACACATTTAATTTGTACAATTTTTTCATCATAATTATTTTTTTACAATTCTATCAAGATTAACATCAAAGCTTATACCTATTTACTTAAAACATGTTTCTCCCCATGTAAGGTTTCTATTTTTGGTATAATACCTCATTACTATACTTTTTATTTCCTATCCAAATAACTTGTGTTTTAGAAAAATTAATATTTAAACCAGATATATTTCCAAACCAATCTAATTCATTTAATGCTTCCTTCAAAGATTCTTCTTTACCATCTAAAATAAGAGATATGTCATCAGCAAATTGTGAAAGCTTGTGCTCAAGTTGCGTAATTGTAATACCATTTATTTTATCATTATTTCGTATTTTTAGTGCAAATATCTCAGCACAGAGAATAAAAATATAAGGCGACAAGGGGTCACCTTGTGTACAGCCTTATTCTATAGATAAAAAATTTGATTTGATATTGTTATAAAAAACTTTAACCCAATTAATTATTGATTCTCCAAAATTGAACAACTTCAAGACACTGGTTAAAAATTCCCAAGAAATCGAATCAAATGCCTTTTCGAAATCTAAAAAAGTCCTGGAATATCTTTTTCCTCAGTAAATTGCATAATATCATAAATTAAACGAAGATTTTCTCCAATATATCTCCCAGTAATAAATCCAGTTTGAAGAAAATATATCAGTTTATCTAAAACTGTTTTAAAGCGTTTTGCTATAACTCCAGAGCCAATTTTATATACTGTATTCAATAAAGATATAGGTTGCCAATTTTTTAAGAAATGTCTAGGCTTATTTCCTTTCGGCAGGCATGTAATGATTCCTTGTTTTTGTGTAACAGATAGTTCACCAATCTCAGTACTGTAGTTCAAGGAGTCTACAACAACAAAATATCAAATCTTTCCAAAAAATTTAAAGAACTTTGTGGAGAAACCATCAGATCCTGGTGTTTTATTATTTTTCATATTTTTCAATATCAAACCAGCTTCTTTAATTGGTATTTCACCTTCAAGATTTTTTTTCTCATCATCAGTTAGTTTTTTTAAATTTTATATCTTTCAATCCTTCTTTAAGTTTACTGAATTTATCTCCCTTTGACTTTGATTTATTCTTGTATAAATTTTCATAAAAAGATTTTACTTCTCTTAAAATATCTTTTTGTTTTGAAATTACATCTCCATTTTCTTTTTCTACTTTTGGTATTATCTTATTTGTAAATTTTTTTGATTCTAGCCCACAAAAATACTGTTAATATTAAAATGGAGATCTTCATTATTCATGTCTTCAATTTTATCTATATCATAAACAGGTGTTACATATTGTTTTTTAACTTCTACTATTTTTTCTTTAACAATCTTTATATATTCTGGATCATACAATAATGAATTATTAAATTTCTACAATCCTCTACCTCGATCAAAAGGATTAAATTCTAGATTTAATACAACCATAGAATGATCAGAGCGATATTTAACGTTGTTGTATTGTCGAATAAAATTGAGAAGGGAAATGGGGAATGTGTCAAAGAGACAACAACCTGACCACAGAGCAGAAAACGGCCGAAGGCCACCAATGGGTCTTCAATGGAGCGAGAAACTCCAGCTACCAGAAGCGTCCTTCAGCTGGCCCCATAACAAATATGCATGCAAGTTCAGTGATAATGGACGTCATGATAAACTCCGAATTATACACAAGAAACTATATTTAAAAATCATACAAAGGCCAGAGGCTTCTGACTTGGGACAGGCGCAAAAATGCAGCGGGGTTAAACATGTTTTTTGAGATCTCAACCCATTCCCAATACCTCTAGCCAATGTAGGAAAAACAAACGCACAGTAAAAATCAGTTTAAAAAAGAGGGACGAAAGATAACAGAAGGACAATCAAGCTCATAAATCGAAAATAAACTGACAACGCCATGGCGAAAAATGAAAAGCACACGTTCGAGTCCGATGTCAGAATAGAAAACAAAAGAAAATAAACGAAATGACAATAATACATAAATAACAACAGACTACGAGCTGTAACTGACATGCCAGCTCCAGACCTCAATTAAACTGATTGAAAGATTATGTCTTCATCATATGAATATCAGGCACAATTCCTCTTGTTAGGGATATAGTATTATACCATCATAAAATACCGTAAAACGGGTTATTTTCGCGGGGTGTAAATTTTTGCTTATTTTCGCGGATAAAACGAAATCGCCAAAATAAATTCCGCAAATTTAAAAGAGCTAATGCAAGATATCGATAAAAATTTTGATTCCACCAAAATAATAACCGCCAAAATATTTCGTATTCAGTGAAAATCGCGAAATTTTACACCCGCGAAAATGACAATAGGGTATCTGAGAAGAAAATAACCCATGTCTTTCCAACAACTGGTTTCAGAATAAACGTGTCTGATTTCGATGACTAGACCCTATAAAAGTAGGGACGAAAGATACCAGAGGAACAGTCAAACTCATAAATTGGAAATAAACTGACAACGCCATGGCTAAAAATGAAAAGGAAAAACACACAAACAATAGTACACATGACGCAACATAGAAAACTAACGAATAAGCAACACCAACCCCACCAAAAACTAGGGGTGATCTCAGGTGCTCCGGAAGGGGAAGCAGATCCTGCTCCACATGTGGCACCCGTCGTGTTGCTCATGTTATAACAAATCCGGTAAATAGTCTAATTCGGTAGGTTACATTCAAGAGGATTGTAGTCAGACGTAAGGAACATATCCGATATCATTTGTGAAACGGTTATTCCATGACTGTCAACCAATTCGTGATGGCGTCCGTAAAATTTACGAAAGGATATATGATTTCAACTTCACCATTTGGAACTCTTGGTTTAATAGCTTCCTTGTGAGCAACAACCCTCTATCAAGAAAATCTTGATAAGAAATGCAAGCACGGGAATATCGTATCAATTGGAAGAAATATATACCCCGTATGCAGGTGCTGAAATGGAAAGTTCACAATTGGAAAGCTGAAATCATCTCTTTTGTCGTAAAGTTTTGTTCTTAACCGAACTTCATTGTCAATTTCTAGATGTTAGTCAAGATATGAGGCCGACTTAACTGTACCTGTTATATCCTTTATCTCTTGTTCGATATGATAGATGCGTTCAACATAGTCGCCAAATTTTGAATTATTTAGTGAAAGAACATCATCTATATAGCGGAATGTAGAGTTAAAGGATATTGCTAACTTCTTGTCATTCTTCCTAAGAAGTTCCTGTATGAAATCAGCCTCATAATAATAAAGAAATAAGTTGGCAAGAAGATGGGCACAATTGGTTCCCATTGGAATGCCAACAGTCTGTTGAAAAACATGTCCTCCGAACGTAACAAATATATTGTCAATCAAGAAATCAAGAATCTTGATAATGTCATTTTCAGAGAATTTTTTGTTTGAATCAGAGTGATCCTTTACAAAGTATGATTTATCCCTCCCTAAGACAAGATACTTGTATCAACGTTTGCCATTCTTTTTTATGAAACAAAGACATACCAACTCTTTCAATTTGTCTTTTAGTTTGGAATGTGGAATACTTGTGTAAAGTGTAGAAAAGTCAAATGTTTTAATACTATTGCAAGATGAAAGAGAGTTAGATTGAATATACTCTAAAATATCTTTGGAATTTTTAAGTATCCACATCTGATTCACGCCACCTCTAGAATAGGCAGTTTCACAATAACTTTAAAGCTCGGCTTTAATTGCTGATAAAATAGATGTTAATAATTTAGAAAGAGGTTTCGTGGAGCACTTGGAAGACCCAGCAATATACCGTTGTTTGTAAGGACACTTATGTAGTTTAAGTATCCAATACAGTGATGGAAGATACAGTTCTTCATCTTTGGTTAAAATTCCAAAGGAACATTGAACAAACCTTTGATTATCCAGGATTTCATCTTTGGTAAGTGTCGTGAGGGTATATGTTAAGTTTTTAAGTGAATTGTCAAAACCTAATTCGTTTATCAAGCAGTTAATGAAATGAGTTTTACACACAAAAACAATGTTGTTTTAGGGCTTTATCTGTGGGGACAACAACATATTTGTCATGGAGGTAGGATAAGTGTTTTGCATTTGGGTCTTTAAAGATCGTTTTAGCATGGGCATTGATAGACCCATTCAATTTCTTAATTCTGATTTGAATCATCGACCTCACTGCCTTAATCCATTCGGAAAGAGTGTCTTCGTCTTAAAGTTTTGTATCTCTAATGATAGAGATATCAAAATCGAAAAAAGGGCAGTGGTCTTTGTTAGTATTAGCTTTATTTAGAGTAAGTTCGACAGGATAAATTTCTTTAGTATACATACTGAAGTCGTCATTATTGAGAGCCAATAAATCATCAAATATCGAAAAGTATTGTTAAATTTTTGTATCGGATGTTGTTTCGATGGGTCTTTGCTGATTTAAGTCACAAATTGTAACTCATAACAGTACAAAAACAGGTCCACCATAAGTGGTGCACAGTTAGTCCCCATTGGAATTCCGATAACTTGACAGTCTACATACAAGTAGACTATTGGAAATTAGTCATTCGGTGAACATTTAATTTCGTGGTTCACCTGAATCCACGAAACCCATACAAATGTGTATCAAACTAAAACTAATGAATCCACTATCTTACTGCCTGTCGATACTTTTATTTTTGTACTCAAGTCATGTATTCTTTGACTATCCATGTCATTAAAACGCTAAATCCATGGGATGTGTTTTAATTGATTTTTTTTACTTCTGTACTCGAACAGTGAATAAAAAATTTATGGATTTTGTAAAAATTTTCTTTTTTTTTTACATTTTACTTTTTATGTCTGTTTGTTTTGTTCACACAACGTTGTCAATATAATGAAATTTGATGCTACTTTCATACGGGTGAGAGTTTTAGCTAGCTATAATAGCAGATTAATCTACCGTTTTCACCATAAGAATATGCTTGTACAAGGTCTGGAATATGAAAAATGTTAGTCATTTGTTTGAACATCTAATTTTGCCATTGTCTTTCCGTTTTAAAATTTTCCTCGGCGTTCGATATTTTTGTTATATTACTTTTTTATTTATCGTTTTTTTTATACATACCAAAAATATACATTAAGCACATTTTACCTTACAGCAATCTTTAGGACGGTTTCAAATTAGACCCTGTTAAACGGAACACTCTATCCTTTAATAGTAAACGTCAGGTCCGGATATTTCATAGTATAGTACACTGACCATCATGTTGTTTGGGAAGCTGTAGATTATTAATAATAAGATTATCTGAGCGTTCCTGATGAAAAATAAATGGTAAATCCAGAAAAGCGCGTCGGACGTATGCAATTATTTAACGTTTTTTTAATTATTTTTTTTATTAAAACAGCAAAATTCTCAAAAAATGTCCAAATTTTAAACAAGAAGATTCATAAAAATGATGAGCAAGTCTCATATAAAATATGACTTAATTGGAACTTTAACTTCTGCAAAACTTGAAAATACAACTTAACATCAACATGAACATTAACTTGATATGGCTTATTGGCATATTTAACGAGAACATAACGATCGACTATATATTGGGGTGTTACATCGTTTGGATTCAAATTCTCAATGGTATCTTTTTCCTCCATTTCAATATCTTAAACGTTCTGACTTTCGGCACCTTTTTTTAAATTCTTGTCATGGACTTCATTTAAGTGTACATTACCCACTGATTCATATGCCATCTGTCCGGTTCTCTTATATTCTCCTATATTCTATTTTCTATTTTAAAAGCTGCAACGAAATGATTTGGAACCCAGTTTGTCTCATTCATGTCTTTTCTTTTTGGTTTCCACATTACATAAGATTATTCAAGGCCTATGTTTTGCCTAGGTAGGATTAACATATGAAGGTCCTTGCGAACATTTGGATTGCCTGGCACAGTATACACAGAAAATAATGGTATGCACAAAATTCTGTCAGATTCCCATATGAGACCTGTTCTTTGTTATTTTCATTACTTCCTTTTGGTATACTATTTGTAATAAACAATAACATTTGTAAAGTAAAACTAGTAAAAACGATGCATTTTACTTTACAAGAAAGTTGAATTTTTACAGTAAGTGCTTTTAATGGCGAAATTACATGCAAAATAAGAGCAATCTGGAGGTATTGAAAAATATTCTTTTCCTTATAATCATACCCACAAACATTTAACTGCCGTTTCTGAATCTCAATTGCGTCAGCAATCATGGTGCAGTACATGAAACTTGTATATATTGTATATTTTTATTGGATTCTTTCATTCACAAGAATTTGGACAAATTTTGAGAATTGCAAATAAGAGAGAGGTTTAACTACTCTTAAAACCAGGTTTGATCCATCATTTTCTACATGAAGAAATGACTGTACCAAGTCAGGAAAATGACAGTTGATTCCCACTCTTTTGATGTGTTTTAGCTTTTGATCTTGCCGTTTGATTAGGGATTTTCAATATCGAATTATCCTTTGAGTTAGGTATGTTTGTCATTTCACTTTTTACTTTTACATCTCTTTTGCAATTTGATACGGAACATATACTCTTGATTTATTTTATTATCAATGTAACCAGATATTTTATTAGAAGAAGAAACTGTGATTTAGTTATACGACAAGTTGTTTGTTTTGTATTTCTCCAAATCCGTTTTTTACACGAAAGCTACAAAATGTTTTTTCAGTTTTTCCTAAACTAATTAATTTGCATAAAATGTTTTGCGTGTTGACACATAACAAAAACAAAAGTCTCTGAAATGTCTAATTGTCACCAATCAATTCAAATGTCGAGATGATTTTATTGCAGTTATTCTTCAATTTTATGAAAAGATTATAAAGCTATATATAAAAAATGCTGTATAAAAAAACTGTTTAGAAGCATCTGTTTCGTTTACTAGTTATGGCTTTTGTTGCTGGAGAGTATCAACATCGAAGAACTATATGATTTTACCTATACATGACAAAATTCAGCTAATACATCTAAATAAATCGCGCTTTTATTATATATTTTGAGAGACATTATGTCAAAAATTAACGCAACAATTCAGCGGATTCGAACGTACCATTTAAACTGCAACAGCCATTTCTTTTGTTACTACCAATTACACATTTGATCTCTTTCTTGATGCAAGTGGCATAGTCAAAACGCCATGGATAAAAATAAAAAGACAAACAGACAAAAAATGGTACAGAAGGTACAACTTAGAAAACTAAAGACTAGGAAACACGATCCACACAAAAACTGGGGTTGATCTCAGGTGCTCCGGAAGGGTAATCAGATCCTGTTCCACATGTGGCACCTTTCGTGTTGCTTATGTTATAACAAATCTGGTAAATAGTCTAATTCGGTATGTCACAATCATGAAAAGGGAAGGGTATTGTAGTTACTTAACGATCATTTTAAACGACAAATACATAACCTTACAGTTTCATTATCTATTCAACATTTTGTTACATAAGTCAATATACAGTTCGGGTCCTCATTTATATTATTGATGTGTAAACTATTTCTCTTGATTTACTCTATATCAACTGATTCACTAAATCCTATCTCAACTGTGAATAAATGACAATTAATATGATTCATAGAAAAAAACAAACCAAGTGAAATATAAATGAATAAATTTTCATGGATTTGTATGTGGATATATAATTTAAGATTTTTTTTTAAAACAATGCCTCTTAGCAAAACAGAATAACAAAAATTGTTTGTCTTCTTAAACACTAAATATAATAAATATTCGCTAAACACGCAAATATGCAAAACGCTGTGCATTTCTAACGAACTAAAAATCATTAAAAAAAAATCAATACATGTTTTTCTAGTATAAACTAATTTATCGTTACAGTTTGTGGAAAACTGTGCTATGTCGTCTGGTTGTTATAAGATCGCCATGAATATACTTCTCATTCTGGTGTATTTATATTTATTAAATATTCGAAAGAAACCAACAGAAGTCAGTTAAGGAACTCGATATACCAGATAAAAGACAAGTTCGTTGAATTCCCTTGTAATATTTCCAACGACCCCAGATTACCTTCGTTATACAAATGTAGACAAATTGTAAAACAAACTAATATATATATAATCATAAAAAAAACAACAAATTGTATGTTTGAATTTTGGCAATTTTTGGTCATGGATTTATTATTACAGTTCAACTATGTGTCAACCGACCAACGAATTTGCATTCATCGACAATTTCTCATTAATGTACATGATAAAAACATTGAAGGGCAACCATCTTATGTTTTCACAAAATGGCAACTGGGCTACCAGACGCCAACTGTGATAAATTCCGCCCTTCAGTAATACTATGTATTCATGTAACATTATATCTAATCCATGACGTTTTTTTTTAACAATATCTCAAAATATACAACAAACAGCAGAAAAATATTCTCAAGGTCTTCATAGTTCAAATCACGCAATTAACAAATCACGAAAAGCATGCAATTTTGTACCAAATAAAAGCGGGAAAATCGCTTATGAAATTTTATAGGTAAACAAATGACGCTTAAGTCCTTCAAAATCAAAGAAAAGTTAACTCTAGTTTTGCAGACGATAATCTCAATTTATCAAATTGATTTAATGCTTAATGATTAAATCTTATTATATATTTACATTATAAGAAACGGTACATTTTGTTATGTGTAACAAGTGTTTGACATATTTGATAAACCAGGCTAATATTATTAAATTTTCTTTATAGATATAACTTTTTATCAGTATTGAAAATTATAAATATATACTTCTTATAATTACAAATGTGAAATTTCGAAATTTAAGATATCAAAGACATGGAATATCAAAATGTGACATGGGTAATAGTTGTTAAACTACCAATATGATATATATTGCGTCTATCTTGTATGTAACATAGCCTGAAAACTACCCTACTTTATTATGCGGAGTCAGAAGGCCCGACATGCAAACAATTCCGTATGATAGACAAAGAAAGAGAGTTTTTTTATTCTAAGGTAAATCTTTAATGACATTTAGATGCTCCTCTCAGGATTTTGAAAAAGGGGACAACATACAACACAACGTTATGAGTTTGACATGTTAAAAGTATATGAATTTACAATGAAGCTCCATACATTTCCTTATCCCTTCCCAAACAAAAATAAGAAATCACATCCTAGTGTCAACATGTTTGTATCTTAATGTTTTAACCGTCTTGTCTTACTAATGACTAGCTAAATAGCTGGGGGGGAAAACTAATCAACTGACATCATTGTCAAAACATCACCGGTTCATTTTACATAATTTTATTGATGTATTTGATGGACTTTTCTTTTGTCTTTTCGTCTTTATTCTTGTGATTGATGTGTAGTCTGTCATTCAACCACCTGTAGTTTCTGTTTGTCCTCTTTGTATCTTTGTTTTGCAACCACATGGATTTTTGTTTGATAAAATATCAAGTAAACATTTTTCTTTGTATAAGCCAGTACTAAGATAGCAAGTGTAACCTAAATATTGAACTTCGAAAAAGCATTATAGTTACTTATGACGTAGAATTGCTTTATATTTGAAGTTAACTAGACATGACATAACATTTTTATAATCTCAGATTGTTGATTTTGTCTTCTGCCACTCATATAAAGTATTCTTCCTTATTGGTTCATTTGTCATTTTGAATAATAATATATGTTCAAACTTACTGTAATAATCAGTTGTAATTGGCTTAGGTCATACATCAAAAGATTGGTAATAGCACAAACAAACAGTATTATAAAACTAATAGACAAAAAAACACAGATTTAAGTGTTCTCTTAGTTATTGGAAGCTAGTTCAAAAGTAGTTATTACTAATAAATGAATCTTCGTCTCCCACAATAATTGCAATCAATACACATGTACATCCCGTGGATTTAGTGTTGAAACGTCACAAACAGTCTGGAAAACGCATAAAATTGTCTGACAACATTTTTAATACATTTGTACCTATTTGTCTTGCGTAACATGTGCATGACATATTTGTTTAATCATGTATGATAATATTATACTTTCTTATCAAATGTTGTTAAAATATAACTCTTTTTCAGCATTTAAAAAATCAATAAATATTTTCCATAACTGAGGTTTGCTTCTAAATTGTGTTGAATCAAGTAAAGAGATGATTGTTGATGCTTATACATTCATTGTGAATAGGGTACAAGGTCCCATAGGGTCTAAGGTAAAACAAAACTATTCTGCCTGTTTATGATTTTTTCATAGCAACGGAAATCCTGCTGACCAGAAAGTTAAATTGACGACCACCCATATTATTATTTTAGGCGAAAAAAGATGAGCATTTTGAAGACATCATTTCTTAACGACAGAACACTTATCATTTTTGCCTAAATTCAAATTTCAGATTTTCGAATTAAGGAGGCTCGAGGGTATAAAAATTTCAGAAAAAAATTAAACATTTGGTTTTCATTACAAATTTAATTTGTTGCCTTTTGTAGTTGTTACTTTATCATATGTTACAAAAATCATTCAAAACAATCACTTCGTGTTGGCCACAGATGACTTTTAAAATGTATAGATCATTGAAAAAGATCCAAATTATCTCCCTTTGGTGGAAAAATGCCATTTTTTGGCTTTAAAGTTGAAATATCTTTTTTAACTCATCGGTGACCTATATTTTTTAATATAATTTCCATATAAGCTGTACTTAAACTAAATTATTGTAAAATTTGAGCGATTTCTGTAATAAATTTCTTTTTTTATTTCGATATTACCTTTATTTCTCCTATTACTTCAACAGAAAAAACCCATCTTTACAAAAATGTATGCTTCTTTCGAAGGCAGATTGTGAGCGCAAATGAACGGTGACCCCACTTTTTTATTTTATTTTTCTATTAACTATAAGATAAAGTTTATTTTTTTGAAAAATATAGACAAATCCTATATAAATGATTTAGACCCGCGAACCCCCTCAAAAGTGTAATAGAGATACCTAAAAAAAATGAATATACATCATACATCGAAATAAGACTGTACTTTGCACTTAGTCGTATAAGAGAAAGTGGAAATATCAGTATAAAAGGTAAACATAACTATACATCATATCAACATCGATATAAGCCTATACATTCTATAAAGTCGTAAAAACTAAATGTATAACGTATTCATCAGAAATATAACAGTTGTCTTTCTTCATCTGACAGATTGTCTCATACATTTTTCCGTAAAATGTAATTTATGATGTACAATATTACATTAGGTATTGTGAATTCTCTTTATAGAAATGCATATGGAGATTATAGAAAAGAGTAAATATATTCCTATAATATATTTGATCTAATTCACTGAAAATTAACCCGCCTAAAGAATATAGAATTCTGGGGAACAAATCCGAACAACTCTGCATTATCAATGGTGAGATAAGCGCTGATCAATCGATGTGGTCTTGGATATATAGATTCCATAACTGCAACAAGTGTGCTACGATATTTCTCCACTCGAGACCGTTAAATTTTAATATTTAAAGCGCGAGGCTGGCAAAGCTTTATAAATAATTAAAATTTAACAGTTGAGAGTGGAGAAAAATCGTACTACACGAGTTAAAGTGGTGTGATTTTGTTTCTCTAATGATTTGTAGCCCTCCTTTTCAAAAATTTGAAGAAATATGTTTACTTTTTATGTGAAGTCATCAAGCATGGTCGCCTTTTTACCATATCGTCACAATAGGAAAATTCAGAAAAAAACCAAGAAAATTCAACGTCACAATACAATTTCGACCAATCATTTGCCGACAACAGCTTATTCACTAGTGAGGGAAAATATTGTTCTCACATCGATCAAGAAATGTGATAATAGCGCAAAAATTAGAGAAATGGACGTTTCCCCCCGCTGTAACTGATTCGTTCATATAATGTTTAGTAATTATTTTTATAATATCATTTTTTTTTTTATGATTTTTGACTAATTTAATTTGAAAAGCGTCAAGTTAAGATTAAGAAATGTTTTGTTTTGTTTTTTTATTTTCCAACTCTTAATATCTATTTGGTTCTGATGTGTGGTTTAACACTCATGATTTAAATTCGTGATTATTTCGGTCCATTTTAAAATCTATTCGTGTTTAATATAAAACCATGTATCAAACAATTGAGAATGGAAACGGTGAATGTTTATAATACAAAATATTCAAATATACAAAATATGGAGAAACATCTGCTGATCTATGCAGATTTTAACTTGTATTTTACATGTACGTTGTAATTGTTGTTCACATATGCTGATTTATATATATATGCATTAAACAATTTATTTTTTCTTAAGTATTTTTATGCATGCGTAAAAATAATCTCATTGATTTTCAAACTTTTTTTCTTTTTGAAAGAGATTTTCACCCAATCAGAATAAGACACTCGTCAGAGTATAGAAAGAACATAAGAAATTCATTGTTTTCTCTCAAGTATAAAAAGAAAAAAATTGCAAATTGTATAGTACAACTGTACAAGAAACTCGCTAAACAAAAACTTTGTGATATCGAATAGTGAACTTAACAATTACAGCATGCTTCTGAGGGCAACGATTGCTTTGTTGTTTGCTGGTCTTGTCTGTTATAAACAAGGTAAATTCTTTTTTTTTTGTAAAAATTATTTTAAGTGTAGACGACAAAACATTTTTTTTGCTTGTAAAGGGTCTGTCTGTAAGTAATGAATAGATGAAAAGCTTTATCCCGTGATGCCACCAGAAACTTCGTGCAATTAATTAAGAGTATTTCTCATCGTTTTAATATTATAACATACATCACAAACATTACATGTAAAGGTGGTGGTAATCGTATGAGAGTCTTCTCTTTTGTATTCCTATCATAATGACTGCTGTGTGTATAATTAAATTTCATTGCGTTTTGATGCTTATCATTAGCAAAAAAATCTTTGCATTAATTGCGAAATTATTTCAAATAAGTTGGAGTCAATATATTTATTAATATCGTCAAATTTTCTATTACACGTACGGTAGTTCAAGGACAATTTTCCGGGACTTGTATTTCTTTATAATTAATCTCTATTATTCAAGGTAAGAATTATAAGCCTTCATTTCTTTGAATTATGTAGGGACGCGTTCGTTTGTAAAATTTCATGAGCTGAGAGTTATTGACTTTACTCTAGAGATTCATTTGAAATGGATTAGCATTTTAGCAGTATGTTAATTCAAATCTAAAATACTTTTCAAATCGTTAACTTACATATGAATCATTTAAAACGCATTTCCGTTGGAGAGGTGTGTTCTCAACTAAAACATCTTAATATTAATAAATCCGCAGGTTTAGATGGAATTGGTCCCAAATTTTTAAAGCTAAGTGCAGAAATAATATCCCCATCATTAACTTTTTTAATAAACAAAAGTATAACTTCAAATCGTTTTCCGCAAAAATTAAAACTTGCAAGAGTAACTGCTATACATAAAGGAGGACCAAGAGATATTCCCTCAAACTATCGTCCAATTTCTATTTTGAATACCATATCTAAAATTTTCGAAATACATGTATGTACACAGCTATATGAATTCCTAAACAATAATAAATTGTTACATATCGCCCAGTCAGGTTTCAGACAAGGTCATTCCTGCTAAACAGCGCTAACTAAACTAGTTGACGAATGGTTAAAATATTTAGATAATGGAGAAATAGTTGGTACAGTGTTTTTAGATTTCAGTAAGGCTTTTGACCTTATTAACCATGCCATACTTTTAGAAAAGTTAAAATTTTATCATATCGGAAAACATATAATAGATTGGATAAAATCATATTTGTCTGACAGACAACAAGAAGTCCAATACGCTAACATTAAATCTGATAAATCGTTTGTAAAGTATGGAGTGCCTCAAGGTTCTATTTTAGGTCCGCTGTTATTTTTAATATATATAAATGATTTACCACTTCATGTTAAACAATCCAATATGGATTTATATGCTGATGATTCAACATTGCATTTTCATGATAAAAACATTGAAAAAATAAACAGCATATTGCAAAATGATTTAAATGCTATACAATCTTGGTGTAACAATAACAGTATGAAAATCAATGCACAAAAAACTAAGTGTATGAAATTGGGTTCAAAACCAAAACTTAAACAACTATCAGAATTATGCATTACCGTCAACGAAACATGTATTGAGAATGTCCATTCTTTCAAATTACTTGGAATTGACATTGATGAAAATTTAAGCTGGGAAGATCATGTTGATCGTGTATGTAAAATAATCTCTTCTAAAGTATCACTTTTATATAAAATTAAAGTATATTTGCCAATACACACAAGGCAACTATTTTATAATGCATATATTCTACCATATATTATAGACTATTGTAGTTCAGTTTGGGGAAATTTATTACAAAAAGATTCAGATAGAATCATAAAACTTCAAAAAAGAGTAGCAAGAATTATACTGGAATGCGATATTTCTATTCCATCTTATTTCATGTTTTCTTCTTTAAAATGGCTATCTTTTACCAAAAGAATAAAATACCAACAATCAATTTTAATGTATAAAATTGTAAATGGGCTAACACCTGATTACTTAGCAATTCTAAATATTGATGATTTTTCAACGCCACAACCTACGATCTGTCTCTAATAATGATCTTTTTGTTCCAAGGCCAAATACAAATTTTTATAAAAAATCTTTTCATTACTCTGCAACCAAAGTATGGAATAATTTACCACTCGAAATAAAAAAAATGTCCTAATGTGGAATTATTCAAGAAACATAGTTATAATCATTTTCTTGAAAATTATATGCAAGTCAAATAATTTGTTTTTCTCTAACAAAACTATATCAAATATTGTCATTTATTACCCTTTGTATATTTTAGTGATTGAATTGTTGTATATACTAGTAATATATATTGTAATTTAATGTATCAATGTTAACTGTATGCATGTATTTTGTTTGAGGGCCTCAATGAAAATTAGAATTTTTCTAATTGAGTTACCCTCTTTAAATAAAGAATTTATTATTATTATTATTATTATTATTATTATTATTATTATGGAAGTGTTTAAAAATTGTATACCTAAGATATACTTTGTAGCTTTGTTTATTACAATCTCTGATAAAAGCAATACTAATTGGAATCCAGATTGTGGCTATGTATACCACCTATGTGGTGTTTTTTTTTTTTTTTTGAGTAACATTATCACAAATATAAGCTCTTTGTAGTAATGAAAGCTAGTTAAGTATAAAAAAAGGAACACATTTGGAGCGGTCAGAGTTGGCGGAAAAGAAAACAACGAACTTTATTCAGGTTTTAAAATCTTTTGATTCTTGTACCAAGTTAGAAATATGACAGTTGTTTTTCACTCGTTTCCGTTGATTGATATAGTTTGATTTTGTGTGTTTTTCTGGACTTCCCCTTTTTTATCTTTCCTTTGAGTTTGGTCCGTTTGTTTTACTTTTTATCAAACAATCAACAGTGCCATGAAAAATATAATCTTCCAGATAAATCTTTAAGCGTACTTAAAAGAATTTTACTCAGTTCATTTGAAGCAATATTGAATTTGTCCAACTTTAAATACAACAAATCCAGGGAAATAAATTTATATTTAATTTTTTACAAGATTTAACATTTTGTAAGAATTTACAGAAAGTGGTTTCTAGCGTAGATGTTATAAAGGTAATGTAACAAACTGACAGTTTTGAAATTGGTACTGATAGAAATCATCATTTAGAAACTATTTTAGTTGACATGTTTTACATAATTGTTTTTTTTATAAAAGAGTAAATATATTCCTATAATATATTTGATCTAATTCACTGAAAATTAACCCGCCTAAAGAATATAGAATTCTGGGGAACAAATCCGAACAACTCTGCATTATCAATGGTGAGATAAGCGCTGATCAATCGATGTGGTCTTGGATATATAGATTCCATAACTGCAACAAGTGTGCTACGATATTTCTCCACTCGAGACCGTTAAATTTTAATATTTAAAGCGCGAGGCTGGCAAAGCTTTATAAATAATTAAAATTTAACAGTTGAGAGTGGAGAAAAATCGTACTACACAAGTTAAAGTGGTGGATTTTGTTTCTCTAATGATTTGTAGCCCTCCTTTTCAAAAATTTGAAGAAATATGTTTACTTTTTATGTGACGTCATCAAGCATGGTCGCCTTTTTACCATATCGTCACAATAGGAAAATTCAGAAAAAAACCAAGAAAATTCAACGTCACAATACAATTTCGACCAATCATTTGCCGACAACAGCTTATTCACTAGTGAGGGAAAATATTGTTCTCACATCGATCAAGAAATGTGATAATAGCGCAAAAATTAGAGAAATGGACGTTTCCCCCCGCTGTAACTGATTCGTTCATATAATGTTTAGTAATTATTTTTATGATATCATATTTTATTTTATGATTTTTGACTAATTTAATTTGAAAAGCGTCAAGTTAAGATTAAGAAATGTTTTGTTTTGTTTTTTTATTTTCCAACTCTTAATATCTAATTGGTTCTGATGTGTGGTTTAACACTCATGATTTAAATTCGTGATTATTTCGGTCCATTTTAAAATCTATTCATGTTTAATATAAAACCATGTATCAAACAATTGAGAATGGAAACGGTGAATGTTTATAATATTCAAATATACAAAATATGGAGAAACATCTGCTGATCTATGCAGATTTTAACTTGTATTTTACATGTACGTTGTAATTGTTGTTCACATATGCTGATTTATATATATATGCATTAAACAATTTATTTTTTCTTACGTATTTTTATGCATGCGTAAAAATAATCTCATTGATTTTCAAACTTTTTTTCTTTTTGAAAGAGATTTTCACCCAATCAGAATAAGACACTCGTCAGAGTATAGAAAGAACATAAGAAATTCATTGTTTTCTCTCAAGTATAAAAAGAAGAAATTTGCAAATTGTATAGTACAACTGTACAAGAAACTCGCTAAACAAAAACTTTGTGATATCGAATAGTGAACTTAACAATTACAGCATGCTTCTGAGGGCAACGATTGCTTTGTTGTTTGCTGGTCTTGTCTGTTATAAACAAGGTAAATTCTTTTTTTTTTGTAAAAATTATTTTAAGTGTAGACGACAAAACATTTTTTTTGCTTGTAAAGGGTCTGTCTGTAAGTAATGAATAGATGAAAAGCTTTATCCCGTGATGCCACCAGAAACTTCGTGCAATTAATTAAGAGTATTTCTCATCGTTTTAATATTATAACATACATCACAAACATTACATGTAAAGGTGGTGGTAATCGTATGAGAGTCTTCTCTTTTGTATTCCTATCATAATGACTGCTGTGTGTATAATTAAATTTCATTGCGTTTTGATGCTTATCATTAGCAAAAAAATCTTTGCATTAATTGCGAAATTATTTCAAATAAGTTGGAGTCAATATATTTATTAATATCGTCAAATTTTCTATTACACGTACGGTAGTTCAAGGACAATTTTCCGGGACTTGTATTTCTTTATAATTAATCTCTATTATTCAAGGTAAGAATTATAAGCCTTCATTTCTTTGAATTATGTAGGGACGCGTTCGTTTGTAAAATTTCATGAGCTGAGAGTTATTGACTTTACTCTAGAGATTCATTTGAAATGGATTAGCATTTTAGCAGTATGTTAATTAAAATCTAAAATACTTTTCAAATCGTTAACTTACATATGGAAGTGTTTAAAAATTGTATACCTAAGATATACTTTGTAGCTTTGTTTATTACAATCTCTGATAAAAGCAATACTAATTGGAATCCAGATTGTGGCTATGTATACCACCTATGTGGTGTTTTTTTTTTGGGTAACATTATCACAAATATAAGCTCTTTGTAGTAATGAAAGCTAGTTAAGTATAAAAAGGAACACATTTGGAGCGGTCAGAGTTGGCGGAAAAGAAAACAACGAACTTTATTCAGGTTTTAAAATCTTTTGATTCTTGTACCAAGTTAGAAATATGACAGTTGTTTTTCACTCGTTTCCGTTGATTGATATAGTTTGATTTTGTGTGTTTTTCTGGACTTCCCCTTTTTGATCTTTCCTTTGAGTTTGGTCCGTTTGTTTTACTTTTTATCAAACAATCAACAGTGCCATGAAAAAAATAATCTTCCAGATAAATCTTTAAGCGTACTTAAAAGAATTTTACTCAGTTCATTTGAAGCAATATTGAATTTGTCCAACTTTAAATACAACAAATCCAGGATATAAATTTATATTTAATTTTTTACAAGATTTAACATTTTGTAAGAATTTACAGAAAGTGGTTTCTAGCGTAGATGTTATAAAGGTAATGTAACAAACTGACAGTTTTGAAATTGGTACTGATAGAAATCATCACCTAGAAACTATTTTAGTTGACATGTTTTACATAATTGGTTTTTTTTTATAAAGTGAATTGTATGTGTTCTTTCCCATGTAATTGGCAAAAGAGAACATTCTACAATGAATTACTGGACATAGACCTTCTAGTTCCAAATGCATACCAATTACATATTGCACCTGACATTGTTATAGAATGTTTGATTAGAGAAGGACCGTTCATTGTTAACAGGTAAGTGAAATGCTTTTCCAGTCCCGTTCATTTTTGTAAAAATCTTATTTCTTTTTTGTCAAAATAAAAACTGACTATAATTGACAAGTACTAGTATGATATTTTTCAAACTAAAATAAGTAACAATAAATTCTTTTAGCAAAAAGTTGCTCAGCAAATACACTGTTATCATTATTGATTCATTATGATTTTTTCTTTGTTCAGACGAGGGAAAAATAAAGATATATACAGATGTATAAAACTTAACGACGTGTGTGAGAACAGCTTTGTGTTGTTAGAAACACCTCTAAGTAAGTTCAATTATCTAAAATGTATTAAAGAAAAGAGAAATACAGAAAGGATGTAGACAGGAAAATATTTCAATGATAGAAAGGGAAATATATAATAATAAATTCATTGTTTGGTGATTAATTGCTGGTATCTGTTTTATGAAAATTCAGTTTCATTTGTCTGATTGTTATTGTACATTATACTTTGAATTTTCTTACAAATCTCTTTTTAATGATATAATGCAAAACCTTCAACCACGACCTTTTAAGTAATACCAATGATTTTTCTACACTTCACACTACTATTCCTCATACTCAGTTGAAAAATCGAAAAACAACGTCTCATTAAACGGGTGACAGCCTTTTTTTTCCATTATAACTACAAAAATCGGAATCGTAGATACATATTTTTGTTTGAGGTCATGCGAAATCTTACTTTGTAAAGAATCGTGCTAATTATAGAAAAAAATATAAACCGTTGGGTTGTTTGATTGACAACATATTGGTTGAGTTTGGTGAATTACTATTTCAACAGAGGGTCAGTATTTTAACTGTGCACTCCTATTGTCAACTTAATTTTGTAGTCATTTGAAGCAGAACTCACACAAAACCTTTGCAAAGTCAAAAAAAAAACATCTTTCAAAGCTCTAGAATGTCCACTCCACAAATATTAAGCAATTTATATTACAAATAATTTCTGAATAAAATTAAATGGGGATTTATTTGTATCACAGTGCAAATGGATTCACCTCCAAATTTGTGCGACATCTGTACTCCTGGAAATCTTACTGGCAAGCCAGAAGTATGGGTCAGTAAGTACACTTTACAAGTTGCAATACAAAATTATTTGATCACTTGGTAGGTCTCTAGTCTGGAATCGAACGTTTTTACAGCTAAGACTGCAGGCAAACATGGCACTGGATAGTTACAAAATATCTCAAAAGGTTTAAGGCGATACGTTGAGAATTTTTCTAAAAAACAATTAAGCTACGTTACTGTCTTTCTATTGTTTCTGTGTCCTTCTTTTGTTATACTCGTAGTCTCCTTGATCTTTAAAAATAGTTAGCTTTCAAAACATAGTCTCTCTGCGTTTGTTAATGTTAACTCAACAGAAATACACGATCGAACTTAATAAATTTGGATTAATCCCTTTACCCTTTTGATCTCTGTAGTTAAAATGCTAATACTGGAAGCAGTGAAAGTAATAGATAAAGGCAACAGTAGTATACCGCTATTCGAAATACATAAATCGATTGAGAAACAAACCAAATCAGGGTTACAAAATAAAACTGAGGGAAACACATCAAAAAGACATTGCTACAGATTTGCACAGCATCTTTATATGCAACGTAGGAATCTACATTTTTTATGAATACGTTATGCACAAATCAAATGTAAAACAGTAATTACCATGATATTTTTCTTTAATCAGTCTATAATTAGCAACTACCCCGACATAACTGTAATCAATTACATGCAGATTACAAGTTTTCATTTACACCTGAACTTCCTACCACCTGTGCCTTTTTGTACAACTATACCCGATACATTTTGATATCATAATATCAGTTCCACATGCAAGTATAAATTTGATAGTAAGAGATATTTCAATCGATATTTATCAAGAAAAACCAAAAGTAACCATGTGATGACCTTATGTTGTTTACATCCACGCCATTTAGACTGTGGTCGAACGTTGTCTTATTGTAAATAACATCACAGCTCATTGTGTGTAGATAGCTTACTAAAAAACTTTATAAATTTGTATGACAGTTTTATTGGTAACACACTGTTTTTATTGTAGAGTAATTACCAATTGTACATGCATAATAATGATAGTCGTATTTTTTCGCCATATCAAATAATCACTGATTTTATTTTGAACAGAGCATCGGCATTCCTTTTTTAATTCTTGTTTCAGCAAAAGAGAATACTTGTGAGTATGGCTCCGTACACTTAACTTTTTTTTTTTATTAATGTTTACTTTAAAATTCCGGAAGTAATCTTAGTATTGATAAAGATTTTTTTTAACAATGTACACTTCTTGAAAATGATCTTTTTTTTTATATAATAACTACAAATATGAAGGTAAGTCAATTAATAACATCGTTTTATGAAATTAAAAAAAAAAACCCATAGGCATTGCGTCGATAAAAGTGACCGAACAATCTTAAAAGAATACATCAATCAACTAGTGTACGTGTCGTGTCGTGTCCTTCTATTATTTTAAATTTTACAAAATATTTTTTCCTCCTTTTGAAAAAACTAACCACGAAGTGTAGCAAAAATTTAAATTTTACATTTGCTATTATGTTTTTAGTACTAGGATGTGGTGTACCAAAGAACTGTCCTGTACAACGTAGTACAGACATTCAATGTAATGGATGTGAAAAGAACCAACCGAATGATGACATAGCCTGCAGCACTTGCAAAAAAGAGGAAAGAAAAAAGTTTGAATATCAAAGGAAATATTCCGGAGAGAAGAAGAAATCAACCTATGGTTCATTTTCTAGAAGTTCTTACAGAGGTTAAACGTACAAGGAAAAATATGCTGAACAACTGTCATGTTTCAATAGAAAAGCAAATTATTGAAAATAAATATCAGCAATTATTCTTTAGTTATCCTTATAATATAGACGACTTTCGATGTTGTGCAATTTTCATTTAACTTTCCCATGTTACAATGCTTAGGGACGATATAAAAAAAATCAATGAAGGATAAAAAACTTAATTCAAATAGTTTGGGGGTGGGGGTCAAAATTGCTGCAAGTTTTGTTTAATTGACATCAATTTTATATATATATCCTTATTGGTCAATCAATTTCCCCAAATTAAGTCACGAAAAGGGGGGGGGGTAGGGGGTCAGTGAAAAAAACTATAATAATTATTTATTTTTTATATCACATTGAACTTTTGATGTCGTCCCTTATGTTATTATTAAGTTACAGTTAGAGTCGATAATTAAATGACCTCGTTTACGTCAATTGACGCCGGGTCTACTGGTGTAATGATACTTTGTTATTGGGAATATGCTATCTTTTTATCGTTTATTTTAATTTGATTTCACTTTTACTATGCATAGGCTTTACTCTGTTTAAATTTTGAATTATGCCTAAAGTAAGCATAAGTGTTTTAGACGTGTAATCGTTTGAATCATCTAGTATATGTTTTATTTCTATAAACAATCGGCATTCACATGGGAACCAACTGTGCCCCTCTTGTTTCTTTATTATTATGAGACTAAATTCATACAGAAACATTTCATGTCAAACGCATCTATCACATAGAGATAAAGGATACAGTTAAATCTTCTTCAAATCTTGACTTATATCATGAAATTGACAATGAGTTTCAGTTCAAAACAAAACTTTACGACAAAAGAGATGATTTCAGCTTTCCATTTGTGACCTTTCCTTTTCTTTGTAACAATATTCTAGAGCCTGCATACATAGTTTATATATTCGCCAGTTGATAGGATATTTCCAAGTTTGTTTTTTCTATCATAATGTTCTTGATAGAGGGTAAGTGCTCACAAGTAAGCTATCAAAATAATAGTTCCAAATGGTGAAGATGAAATCACCCCTTCGTAAATTTTACGGACGCCATAACGAGTGGGTTGAGCTTTATGAATATTCATTTTACAGATGATAGCGAACATGTTCCTAGTGCCGTTACTGTAATCCCGTACCCTTTTCACGAATGTGACCTACAGAATTAAAGTTATTACCGGGTTTTACTAATATAAGCAACACGACGGGTGCCACATGTGAAACAGGATCTCTTGAGCCTATCGTGCCACTTGAGATAATCCTCAGTTTTTGGTGAGCTTCGTGTTTCTTAGTCTTTAGTTATCTATGTTGTGTTTTGTATATTGTTTGTCTCTTTGTCTTGTTCTTTTTTATCTATGGCATTGTCAGTTTATTTTCTTTTCTTTTCTTTTCAATTTCTTAGATTGTTTTTATCTTTTACATTATTGTATATTTAAAAAAAAACGTGCTCCAACACTTTGTCCAAGTGTCTTTTTAAAAATATATTGTTTATATCTCAATTATAATTTATTAATCGAGTTGATAATTACAAACAGCTATTTCGGCTTAAGTTTGAATAAAGGGACCGTATTTTAATGTCAAATAAACTCATCATAGATACCATAATTTGGTATTTGTGCCAGACGCGCGTTTGGTCTACAAAAGACTAATTAGTGACGCTCGAATAAAAAAAAGTTGAAAAGTTCAAAGTACGAAGTTGAAGAGGACTCAGGACCAAAATTTTCTGAATTGTTTGCAAAACACATCTTAGGAAATCTATTCCTGAGGTAGAAAAGCTTTAGTATTTCAAAGTTTTTAAACAGTAAATTTATAATTATGACCATATCAATGATAATTCATGTCAACACAGAAGTGCTCAAAACTGTCCATTATTTTTTAAAAGAAACTTTCAACTTGATGTGTTACAGTGTCTCCAAGTCCCTAAGCTTGCATTTGATTTCTAATCAAATATATACTTATTTACAAAGTTACAACTATGTGATTGAACTATTTTGATTTTAATATGCAGTACTTTCTGACCAGGCCCACAGTGTATACTAATAAAAAAACTTAATTTTACGCAAAGTATATATCCAGTTTCACTCATTTCATGTTGTAAGATAACATTTTCAAGAATGTTTAATGGAAACAAACAATTGTCTATTAATTTGATAGAATGTATATTGACCTCTAGATTTCTTTCAGTTTTAATCTCTTCGGGTTGCTGTCTTGTTGAATATACTCCACATTTCCTTTTTCACACTGCATTGCGAAGATAAATATCCTACTTTTATCTGAGGAAATACTTCTGTGGATTTATTTATTTTCGTTGGTATCAGTTTTCATGGGTATTCATATTAGTGGATATTTGATTTCGTGTTTTTGCCAATCTCTGTTTAGAAAGCAAAACGATATTCGTTGAACATTTGAATTCGTGGTTGATCTGTACCCGCGAAACCCACGAAAATTGGTATGCAACGAATAATAATGAATTCACAATATTCAGTTACCAATTATGGTAAGGACTCTTTGTTTTCCAAGGAATGTTCTGGTATTTCTCAGGGTCAAGTTATGGAACCCCTTCAAAACAAGAAATATTAAAATTATACACAAGCAAACAAGTAGTTATCTTTTCCATTATATATGATTATTTATTCCCTAATGACTGAATTATTTAGTAAAAAGTACACTTAAATTGTCCAAAACGACGAAATACCAAAGAATATAATAAAACCCTGCTTTTATCGAAGGGGCTAGGGAGATGGATGCATAGATGTGGCTTTTTCTGGTGTACATTTTGGCTGAGATGAGAGCCGAGTCCTTTGTTATCTCTAACAACATACGCATCAAAACACAATGATAAATTGTGAGGCATTCACACAACATAGGAGAATCTGATCATCAGTTGAAAAGAATGGATATGGTCTGAAATGCAAATATAATCGCTTGCATACTGACCTGCATACTGAGAAATTAATACATTCTCATTTTTGAATTTACCTTTGAGTTCGGATTTTTTTTGCCCCATCTACAATAGTAATGGGGCATTATATTTTCTGTTCTGTGCGTTCGTTTTTTCGTCTGCTCATTCGCTCGTTCGTCCGTCTACTCGTCCGTTCGTCCGTCCCTCTGTCCGGCTTCAGGTTAAAGTTGTTGGTCATTGTAGTTTTTGATGATTTTGAAGTCCAGTCAACTTAAAACTTAGTACACATGTTCCCGATGGTACGATCTTTCTAATTGTAATGCCGAATTAGATTTTTGACGGTTCACTTAACATATAAAATGATAGTGCGTGTTCAGGTTAAAGTTTTTGGTCAAGGTAGTTTTTGATGAAGTTGAAGTCCAATCAAACTAAGTACATATTTCCTATGATATGATCTTTCTAATTTTAATGCCAAATTAGATTTTTTATTCCAATTTCACGGTCCACTGAACATGAAAAATAATAGTGTGAGTGGGACATCCGTGTACTTTGGACACATTCTTGTTGTTACTGCTTTTTAGAAGCATTATTTAACTTTATTAGAGACGCTAAAATTAAATATTTTAGATAGCTTAAGTGTACAATGAATACATCGGTGTAAACATAGTCAACGATGACTGACTATGTAAGATCAAAACCGTTATTGTGTTATTGTGCTATGGTGATTTTTTGTTTTTCTTTGCTTAAACAGTTATTTGTTTTTTATATTGATTAAGATTATAACACAATGTTGACTGCTGTACTCTAAATTTTGACAATTTTACCTATAAATGTCTGGTTGGTTTGCTCACATATTGTTGTCTTCATAATGGAATTATACGCGACTGTCATACAAGTGAGAGGTTTAGCTAGCTATAAAACCAGGTTTTATCTACAATTTTCTACATTTGGAAATGCCTGTACCCAGTAAAGAATATAACAGTTGTTTCTACTCGTTTGATGTGTTTGAGCTTATCATTTTGCCATAGGATTAAGAGTTGTACGGTTTTTTTTTAATTTTCTTTGAAGTTCAGTAGTTTTGCTATTTAACTTTTTTTCTTTTTATGAATTTTGTTTTAAGGATTTGAAATGGAAAGAAGAAGAAATAAATACATTTAAGGAGATAAAAATCTTTATTTCTGTACGTAAACATGTTTGAAAATATGTTTCAAACATTAGTTTTGTCAGTAGAATATATTGTATTCAGTTGGCATGTCACAAGACATACCATTATTAGATACACTTGTAATTACATCCTCCACAGTAGTTTTCGCTGAAATAAAACAAAGCAGATATGTTATTTTTTGTGTCAGTTTATTCCAATACAAATGTACTTGGCTCCTTATATCAGATATATAGAATAAAAAAATGGTATATAGGTCAGAAATCCGCAAATTGGCGTTAACGATTTGGATAACAAAGTACACATCAATAACTGTTAATACCTGAATAAAGTTATCTAGAGGAAAAACAAAAATCAATCAGAAGAAATTTATGAATGAAATATGAAAAACAGCACCGCTGAAGATTTAAGGAAATAGACAGACAATCTGGTCATCGAATTCGTCTACTCGCTACAAATTGAAACATATATATACATATGTGTACACATTATTTTTATCATTACGATATATAAGTTATTTCTCAGTATAAAATAATTATGCATTTGTAAAATGTTAGTATCAAAAAATGATTTGAATTTTGTTATTTAATGAAAAACTACCATACCACTTAAGTTTGAAAAAACATATATTCAATACATCAACGCTTCATAGCTAGTCATACTTGGTTATTGAGGAGTAGACCTCAGAAAACTTAATCTGACATCCGAAAAATCAACTACGTAGAGTACGGTCAATCAGAAATTACTGGCTTACAAATTTTAATAATAAGCTCCACTTATCATCAAATATACAAATGACAGATTTTCAAATGCATGCTAAGGTATATATCCAATAATGATAATTAGATAAAAAAAAAAAAAAACGCTGGAAAACAAAAAAATGTACCTGCCTCGCCGGTTAAACAGACAAAACCAACACTGTCATTTATGTAACTGTTAAAAGTAACTTTAAAAACAATTCATATAATAATTCGAATGATGTCTGATTGATTTTAAGAAAATGAGAATTTTAGCATATACTTAAATGTTGGGTTTTTTTTCTTTTTCATTAGGTGAAAATTATCTAAAACTAGTGATCAACAGTATGAAGCTATGTCAAGTGAGAATCATAGAAAATTGAATGTAACAAAGCGTTATAAACAACAGAGGCCAAATCGGAACAAAATCATCAAATGCAATGGGCGACTACAAACGCTATTCCAAGGGAATAACGTCCCCTGCTGTTCAGCCACTTTAAAGAAATTACAATGTAAGCCTCCCTCTCTCTCTCTCTCTCTCTCTCTCTCTCTCTCTCTCTCTCTCTCTCTCTCTCTCTCTCTCTCTCTCTCTCTCTCTCTCTCTCTCTCTCTCTCTCTCTCTCTCTCTCTCTCTCTCTCTCTCTCTCTCTTCATTACACACTCCACCGTATATATTTACCAGCATCTTGTGCCCCATGGACACTTATGATAGCGGCATGGACTAACGAAACATCTAACCTGCTCACTATCAGGACAATTACTACATGTTCTGGCCATGCCGACACCTACAAAATTATACAGATCGTAATATTTAGAGCGACAATACATATGTCAAATCTCTGTATACAATAAAAGCTAGCATTATCTGTAATGTATAAAATGTTATCAATCAAAGATCGTCATGATAAAAAAAACACAGCTTAAAAGACCAATGTTGACCAAAAGTTCTGTTGACATTCTAGCAAATATTTTCATCATTTAACTGAAGATTTATATTTGGAGATAATAATTAGTCGGAGTTTCAGTCTGTTTATAATATGCAACAATTAGATTGGACAATTACTTTTATGATATTGTGTCGCGACAGGGACTTGTCCTTGAAACATTATAACTCACATCCATTAAAATGAAAATCATTTTTAGTAAGGGATTTCAAAAACTATGTATGCTTTGTGCAACATTTATATTGTTGGTTTTTTTTTTCTCAAATTTTAATGATATCATTATGAATAATTTACTAAATATAAATGTTGCCGCATCAGTCATGTAAAGATACACGAAAGGCACGTGATAAAACATTCTAAAAGAGGTTCTCTCAGTGATCATTGAAATGATTGAAAAAAAAATGATCATTTGAAATTTAAAGCAGAGATTTGAATATTGTCGTTGGTTTAGTAGTTGCGAAGGATTAAAATAAGAATTAATTTAAAAGAAAATTTCAATGCAGTTTTTGTGAAGTAGTTTCTGATATTTTAAGTAATCTTTGAAATGTTATTAAACACTACTTCAGAAAGCTGATTTGAATGATACGTACTTTCGTGCATGTTATTTGTTCAAGATATTAAAACAAATGGATAACAACAAAACAAGCTCTTTGGTTATAAATTTTTATCCTCTCTATTCTTAAAGGTTCAACTTTGACCGTATGCAAAAGCTGGCGCATGTAATGAACAACCTACCTGTATTCAACACAACAAGAAGTGAAATAGTTAAAATAAGTTTCCACATTTCGACGTTACGTTTTCCAAGTTCATCTATTAATAAAAATGATAAACGTAAATGTTTACAGATGTTTTATACAGAAAATTAATCATCATAATTATATGTCTATGCTATCTAAACAAACCATTTCCAGGAAACCAAAATACTTTTTCCAGTAATATTATAAAGTCAAGGTTAATGTCTCGGAATTGCTAGTCATTTAAATAATCTTAGATTGAGTACATATAAGTTTTTTTGTTTTTGTAATGTGTTTATTGGCAAAAGCTACATATATAATTAATCATAGTAAGTAGGTCCATAGTACATTAGCAAAATCAAGACAAGTACATATAGTTGATATTTTCAATCATTCGACAAACGTATAAGTAAATTACTATAATGATAAAAAAAGAAAATCTACACCTGAGGCAGCATGGATTGGATAGATATTTTTATTACGTAAAAGTTTACTTATATAGTCATTCAATTAGTTGGAGTCAGGGGTTCCAACAGGAGTACGCTCTTTGAAATGGTTTATTTTTATAAAATATTATTTTTTCAATAAAAAAAATTCAACGATTACATAGAAGTTAGTAAAAATGTAAATAAGTAAGTAAGTTTTTATTATACATTTTATAATCGGCATATGAAAATATAAACAAGAAGGAAAATAAAAAGCAAGAAACATAAATTGAGTCATATGCAATAGCATTGTAAATAGCAAAAACAAGACACTAAATTAAAAGCTCAACAGAATGTAAATAATAGAAAGCAAAACAAAAATCCAGCCAGAAAAAAAAAACCCGATTTGATATAAATAAAAACACATTTGTTTAATCTAGCAGGAAGCAATAACGAAATCGATCGTTGGGCAGCACTGGGTGACATTTGGATGCAATACAACTACATTTTATCCGGGTTTTTTAATTGAAATGAGGTCGTGACTTAAGACTCTCTTGAAAGTGAGTTCTATACTAAGCCAATTTAAAAGTCGGCACGTATATGAAAATAAAAAATAAAAGCAAAATAAAAAGCAGCGAATATCAATTCAGCCATATGCAGCAGCATTGTAAATAGCAAAATAGAAATCATGACACTAAATCAAAAGCAGATAGCTCAGCAAAAATGTCACGAAGAGCAAGCAAAATAAAAATCCTCCTATAGTATTTAAGAGAATGGAGTATCTGTTCGATCGAGACCTTCTCTTTATTAATAACTTAAAGTGGGTTTTTTTTAATCCATAACTCATTCGCCATTATCTAGACCCATTCTTCTTCGTCAGTCATTTTCCTGATATGCCATAATTTTTATGCTTCAGAAAGCGACTCAAAATTTCTTGCAAATATAGATTGTTTTCGTATTGAAGCCATTGTTCAACTACTAAACTGTTTCTATTCTACTTACTTGTATACTTGGTGCAATCAAAAACCTGGTTATACATATTTTGAATAAGTTCTATGAAGATATGGAGGTACTTGGTAAACTGCATACTCGTATTAGTCTTTTCGAATCTGTTCAAACTTTCGATTTTTTTCTTCTCTATATAAACCATTTTGCCACATAATCTAATTCAGTTCGAATTCACATATCTAAGTGAACATGGTAAATGGGCATCTAAAAAGTCAGAATGAGAATTAATATATTTAAACTTTTTTATGTCATTTTTCAGTAACAACAAACAAAAGAAAGACATAGGTTACACTTTGTAAATACAGCTGTTTCATAAACATCGCCTCTTTTGGAGATATATATAATATTCATAGATATTTTGTTTTCTTTACGTACTTTTCCCCAGATATGATCTCTATGTTTCATTTGATAGAGACATAACTTGGGACTTATATATAAATGAACATGGTGGGCGGTGGGATTGAGTTTTGAGTAAGGCTTAGTAAGTGAAGGGAGCGGTAGTGCAGAATTTTAGTATACGTTTAAAATCTTAGAAGTTCGGAGCATATACATGTTGAATATATACCGCACAACCCTATGCTTTGACCTTTGAATAAAACAATAGTGCATATCAACTTTCTAGGATATAATTTTTTTACGAAACTTCATAGTTAAATTGTGTAATACTCTAAAATTAATAACAATAAACACAGTATTTATGAATTCCACACTCTGTTTTACCTGCGTTTTCATTTTCATGTATGCTGCAAGAAATAAAGATAGTATTCGGATTATATTATTTACTTCTTGACAGACAACCTCTCCTTTTGAAAATAAAATGGTTCACAAGTCCGATTCATTGATTATGATGACGACTGTCATATAAATGTAACGTTAAGCTAGCTATAAAATCCGGTTTAATCCCCTATTTTCTACATAAGAAAATATCTGTACCAAGTCAGGAATATGACAGTTGTCATCCATTCGTTTGACGTATTCGTATACGTAATTTAATAAACAAAAATGCCATGCTAGTAGTCACCAAAATCATACGATAAGCACAGGATGATTCATGAATCAAAGAAAGGTTCTCTCAGTGATTATTGTAGTGATTGAATGAAATCATTTAAAATGCATAGTAGAAATTTGAATATTGTCTCTCGTTGCATTGTCCATTTTGTTTTGTAGTTGAAGAGGGTGACAATAAGATGTAAATTACAAGAAGATTTAGACAAATAAAAAATAAAAAATGTTGTTCCTAAAAGAGCTATTTCTTTTAATTGTAAAACATAGTGTCATCATCTTAAATTTGTCAGACGTTCTGACGATGGTATGGCTTTGGAAAGAAATATGAATTGCGGCTATAATTGTCATCAAATGATACTGTATTTCTGCTTTTGTGTGACAATATGAATCCTTATACTATCTTGTCTTTGCTGGTTTAATTACAAAGCCTGGATTTTTGGCTGATAAATGATTGCACTTCTATGTAAGTAATGATACATTTAGTACCAGAAGAAGAGAAATAGTTAAAATAAGTTTTAACACATTGACGTAACCATTAAAAGAATGTATTACATAAATGCATGTTATACAGAAAGTTAATGATAAAATTGAGAATGAAAATGGGGAATGTGTCAAAGAGACAACAACCCGACCATAGAGCAGACAACAGCCGAAGGCCAGCAATGGGTTTTCAATGCAGCGAGAAACTCCCGAACCCGGAGGAATCCTTCAGCTGGCCCCTAAACAAATATGTTACTAGTTCAGTGATAATGGACTTCATACTAAACTCCGAATTATACACAAGAAACTAAAATTAAAAATCATACAAGAATAACAAAGGCTCCAGACTTGGGACAGGCGCAAAATTGCGGTGGGGTAAACCATGGTTTTTGAGATATCACCCCTCCTCCTATACCTTTAGCCAATGTAGAGAAAACAAACGCACAACAATACGCATAGTAGAACTCAGTTTAAGAGAAGTCCTATTCCGATGTCAGAAAAGTTTACAAAGGAAACTAAACAAAATGACAATAATACATAAATTAACAAAGGACTACTAGCAGTTACTGACATGCCAGCTCCAGACCTCAATTAAACTGATTAAAAGATTATGTCTTCTTCATATGAATACCAAGCACAATCGCTCCCGTTAGAAGTTTAGTATAATACCATCATAAAATATATGAGAAGAACATAACCAGTGTCATGCCAAAAACTGGTTTTAGAATAAATATGTTTAATTCCGATGGAAAGACCCTATAAATGAATCAAAATTAAAGCCACAATATGCAATCTTTAATGACCTGACAACAGTATCGTAACTTTATCCCTTCTTAACAAGTCTGTTTAAAGGTTTTATTAGCTATCGAGATGAATACTGTCATTTTTGTGCTTTTTAAAGAATATTACCATAAAAGATTGGATATGAAATACCTGAACGTATAAGATGTCTACATATTGAGTTACATTTACGAATGATGTCCTTATACCGATGATAAAATTTAGTAAATGTTTTGACTAGTTTATGATAACAAAAACCTGGTGTAAGCATTTTTCAGTAATACATAATTTTGTCTCGCTAAAATCTAATACGTTGTTACATACAAGAGCAAATCGTACAAGTTGGGATATATAAACACCATTAGATGGTAACAAGGGAACGTCACCATCTAAAAATGGATAATTAACGATAGGAAATGAAAAATCATCTCTTTTAACATAAATTTTTGTATTAAGTTTCCCGTTAATGATATTGATATCAAGATCGAGGATAGGGCAGTGGTCATTGTTAGTATTAGCTCTATCTAAAGTTAGTTCAACAGGATACATTTCTTTAGTATACATACTGAAGTCGTCTTTATTGAGAGACAATATATCATTCAAATATCTAAAAGTATTGTTAAATTTTTGTATCAAATGTTGTTTTGATGGGTCTTTGTTGATTTTGGTCATGAATTGTAACTCATTACAATACAAAAACAGGTCCGCAATAAGTGGTGCACAGTAAGTCCCCATTGGAATTCCTATAACTTGACGATATATACGGAATCTACAAAACGAACAAAAATGTTATCTAGTAAACATTTAAGGGCAGATATAGTATCAAAGCATGTCCAACTGGCATAATTCTTTCGTTTGTTGCCACTAAAAATGACTTAAAGTCATATGAAACGAGTGACTGGTGAAAAATAATGTTTTTTTCGCATAAATTTCGTAGAATGATCAATATTTTTTCAATCGGTCAGTGTTGTTGTGAAAATATGGCAGGTAATTAAAGATCGTGTTTTGAAGCCGAGGTTTAACGATTGTCACCTGTTTGTCAACAATCGACAAAAAAGCAGGGATATTGAGCACGTGTTTAACATGTACAATCAGATAATAGTTTATTTCAAGGACATCCATGCGTAATGCGATCACCGGATTTTTACGAGATAGGTCACACTGAGGTCACTTTGCATACGGAAAATATGTCGGGGAATTGCTTCCTGAAAGGAAGCAATTATAATAAAGTAAACTTCTTCTAAATATGAACAAATTAAAGAATTTTCTTCAGAAAAAAGTATATGTACATAAGTTTTATAATGAAAACTATCCATTGAGTTATAAAAAACATATGCATTATTTTTTTTTAAAATTGAGGTTTCTTATAACTTTAAAACAGTTTGAACATATGTATTCGCATTCTGATTTTTTAAATGTCCATTTAATTAGATATGTGAAAGAATATGAGGCAACATGGTATATAGGGTAGAAAAATCAAAACTTTGAACAGATTTAAAATCCCCGATATATGCATGCAATTTATCTAGTACTTCCAACGAATTTTTGACCATTCAAAAGTAACTAATTCCACTATTTTCAAAGGCCTTATTTTAACAATTTATTATCAGGTTTTTGATTGTACCTAGAGTACTAGTAAGTAGCATAGACAATTTATTAGTATGCCTTTAGGCTATCTTAACCACAACACGTTTCTCAGTATTATTATGAGGTCAAGGTATATTTCCGGGAATTGCTTGTCATTTGAATATTTTAAGACTGATTACATAGAAGATAGTAAACATGTAAACAAGTAAATAAATTATAATAAAAGTCGGCATGTAAACAATACAGATAAAAATAAAATGACATGCATACTATACATTGAATGATATATAAAGCATTGTAAATAGAAAAAATAGACACTAACTCAATAAAAGAAAGCTCAGAAAAATGGCAAGAAAGACAAAAAATTTGTAAGGGTTCCGCGGAACCCAGTGTCTCGCCTACTTTTGCTGTTAATCACACACTCATCAAAAATGATGAAAAAAATCAATATAATTATTCCTCTCGATACTATCTTTTGATTGTCAGAAGCTTCTGTCCAAGTTTGGTAAAAATCCAGGCTAGTTTAAGAATCTTAAAAATGTTTAAATACTTTAAACTGCAGACTGTATGTAATGTTAACTGGAAGAAAAACTAAGTCCATTTATAAGTAAAATACGAGGAAAAAGGAATTTTATTTTTACAAAATTTACTTCTGGATACTATCTTCTGATCTTAAACAAGCTTCTGGCCAAGTTTCTTACAATTCCAGGATAGTTTAAGAAAGTTATTAAAATTTTAAAATTTTCAACCACAGAGTGAATGTAATGTTTCCTGGCAGAAAAAACTAAGTCCATTTATAAGTAAAATACGGAAAAAATGGAATTTTATTTTTACAAAATTTACTTCTGGATACTATCTTCTGATCATAAACAAGCTTCAGGCCAAGTTTTGTACATTTCCAGGATAGTTTAGGAAAGTTATTGAAATTTTAAAAACTTTAACCACAGAGTGAATGTAATGTTTCCTGGCAGAAAAAACTAAGTCCATTTATAAGTAAAATACGGAAAAATGGAATTTTATTTTTACAAAATTTACTTCTGGATACTATCTTATGAACATAAACAAGCTTCTGTCATAGTTTCGTACAATTCAAGGATAGTTTAAGAAAGTAATTAAAATTTCAAAAACTTTAACCACAGAGTGAATATTTGTGGACGGCGCCGACGACGACGCCGACGCCGACGCCGACGGAATGTAGGATCGCTATGTCTCGCTTTTTCGACTAAAGTCGAAGGCTTGACATAAATCAGCCAAAAGGAAATAAAACCAATATACAAAGCACTTTTTTTTTAATTGATGCTTACTAAAACTTCTGTTGGCGTGTTTGCAAACTTAGTTTGGATGTTTGCCTAAGTGTATAAACTCATCATAGACACTAGTATTGAAATTTTTATAATTGCGCCAGACGTGCGTTCCGTCTACAAAAGACTCATCAGTGACCTCGAATCAAAAAAATATGTTTAAAAGGCCAAATAAAGAACGACGTTGAAGAGCATTGAGAACCAAAAATTCTTAAAGTTTTGCCAAATACAGCTATGGTAATCTATTCCTGAGGTAGAAAAGCCTTAGTATTTCAAAATTTGTAAACAGTTGATTTATAATTATGAACATATCAATGATAACTCAAGTCAACACAGGAGTTACCTACTGGGCTGGTGATACCCACGGGGAATTAAAACTCCGCCAGTATTTGTAATGAAGAATGACATCTAAGAGATCGCCCTCTCCTTTGGAAGGGTGGTGTTGCTGAGTCTTTGGTTTCCTCTGTGTTGTGTTTTGTATATTTTAAATTATTTAGTGCGAGGACATCATCTTCATTGTATATTGAGGAACAGAAAGTTAAATATAAACCTAGTGTCTTGTCATTCAATCGTGGAAATGAAATGAAAGGAACAATTCGGCAAAAAATTGTCATGTGAATGCCGATTGTGACAAAACACGTCCTTCATATTATGAGCTGCATTCAAAATAAATTCCCAACTCTTATTGCCTTAATCACGAGATTGTTTTCTATTGTTAATAATAGTTTTGGGATGGGGTACGTCGGCAGTTGTTCCATACAAAAGAAATAATATAATGAAATTTAAAACTTGGATATGCGTACCCAGTATAGTGTTGACATTCCTAAATTGATGATTGTATTTATAATTACAAATTATAAGTTGGGATTAACACGATCACTATATACAAAACGACATTTAGAAAATAAATTGTTTTGCATACAAGTCTAGAGGAAATTGTTATATTGTGGATTCATTTATTTTCAATTTTTATGCAGTTCATCCAAATCATGATTTGTACTTGTTTGGCTTTATAAATATTTAGATTTGAGCGTCACTGATGAGTCTTATGTAGACGAAATGCGACTCTGGCGTACTAAATTATAATCCTGGTACCTTTTATAACTATTCCCACAAATATCCGGATCTGTCATGTGATAGTCTAAATGCTTGTTTTATTTCCTTTAATATTAATTATAGATATTGCTGTTCCTTAATTTTGGAAATTATTCAAATTCATGCAACATACCTTCCTCATGCAATTTTCTTGTCCTGCTTTGGCTCTACTTTTTTGTCCTTTTTTGTTTATAAGCTCTCCACTTTTGATAAGTTTTGGATTTCCCAATAGTTAGGCATCATGGAAGAGACATGTATTGTCTAAATGCACATCTGTTGCAGAGAATGATACCATAAGTGTTATAATTCTGAGATTGAATATTATATGACAGCACTTACTTTTTTTTCTTCTTTTTTGTCAATTGCAATAGTGATTGGTTGATATTAATCCATACATCTGTGCTAGTAAGCTCAAACCTAGTGAGGCTTTTGAAATTTTGTCATTTTGGTCATATATAATATTGGGGTTTGAGTGTTCCTTATGAAAGAAAATCCAGAAAAGTGTCTCCAAAGCACAATATTCAGATAAGTGTTATTTAGAACAGCATTTAAAGCATTATTCTTTTGATTGGTATTGTCTAGTACATTTTTTTCCATTCTGCAAAATAATAAAAAAAAATTGTAAGGGTTCCGCAGAACCCAGTGTCTTGCCTTCTTTTGCTGTAAATCGCAGGCTCAACAAAAATGAGGAAAAAAATCAATAAAAATATTCCTCTTGATACTATCTTATGATTGTAATAAGCTTCTGTCCAAGTTTGGTAAAAATTTAGGATAGTTAATGAATCTAATAAATGTTTTGAAAACTTTAACTGCAGACTGTATGTAATGTTAACTGGAAGAAAATCTAAGTCCATTTAAAAGTAAAATACGGAAAAAATGGATTTATTTTTTTACAAAATTTACTTCTGGATACTATCTTCTGATCATAAACAAGCTTCTGTCCAAGTTTGGTACAAACCAAGAATAGTTTAAGAAAGTTATTAAAACTTTAAAAACTTTAACCACAGAGTGAATGTAATGTTTCCCCGCAGAAAAAACTAAGTCCATTTATAAGTATCATACGGAAAAAATGGAATTTTATTTTTACAACATTTACATCTGGATACTATCTTATGATCATAAACAAGCTTCTGTCCAAGTTTGGTAGAAATCCAGTATAGTTTAAGAAAGTTATTAAAATTTCAAAAACTTTAACCACAGAGTGAATATTTGTGGACACCGCCGTCGACGACACCGCCGACAACGGAATGTAGGATCGCTTAGTCTCGCTTTTTCGACTAAAGTCGAAGGCTCAACAAAAAAAACAACAAACAGCCACCTTTTTAGATATTTTATTCCCATATAAACACATCACAAACACACATCCTATCACAAACTAGAGGCTCTAAAGAGCCTGTGTCGCTCACCTTGGTATATGTGAATATTAAACAAAGGACGCAGATAGATTCATGAAAAATTTTGTTTTGGTGATGGTGAAGTGTTTGTACATCTTACTTTACTGAACATTCTTGCTGCTTACAATTATCTTTATCTATAATGAACTTGGCCAAGTAGTTTCAGTGGAAAATGTTAGTAAAAATTTACAAATTTTATGAAAATTTTAAAAAATTGACTATAAAGGACAATAACTCCTTAGGGGGTCAATTGACCATTTCAGTCACGTTGACTTATTTGTAAATCTTACTTTTCTGAACATTATTGCTGTTTACAGATTATCTCTATCTATAATAGTATTCAAGATAATAACAAAAAACAGCAAAATTTCCTTAAAATTACCAATGCAGGGGCAGCAACCTAACAACCAGTTGTCCAATTCATCTGAAAATTTTAGAGCAGATAGATCTGGACTTGATAAACAACTTTTTCCACTGTCAGATTTGCTCTAAATGCTTTGGTTTTTAAGTTATAAGCCCAAAACTGCATTTTACCCCTATGTTCTATTTTTAGCCATGGCGGCCATCTTGGTTGGTTGGCTGGGTCACTGGACACAATTTTTAAACTAGATACCCCAATGATGATTGTGGCCAAGTTTGCTTTTATTTGGCCCAGTAGTTTCAGAGGAGAAGATTTTTGTAAAATATAACTAAGATTTACGAAAAAAATGGTTAAAAATTGACTATAAAGGACAATAACTCCTAAAGGGGTCAACTGACCATTTTGGACCTGTTGACTTATTTGTAAATCTTACTTTGCTAAACATTTTTTCTATTTACAGTTTATCTCTATCTATAATAATATTCAAGAAAATAACCAAAAATAGCAAAAATTTCCTTAAAATTACCAATTCAGGGGCAGCAACCTAACAAAGGGTTGTCCGATTCATCTGAAAATTTCAGGACAGTTAGATCTTGACCTAATAAACAACTTTCATCCTGTCAGATTTGCTCTAATTGCTTTGGTTTTTGAGTTATAAGCCAAAAACTGCATTTTACCCCTATGTTCTATTTTTAGCCATGGCGGCCATCTTGGTTTGTTGTGCGGGTCACCGGACACAATTTTTTAACTAAATACCCTAATTATGATTTTGGCCATATTTGGTTAAATTTGGCCCAGTAGTTTCAGAGGAGAAGATTTTTGTAAAAGATAACTAAGATTTACGAAAAATGGTTAAAAATTGACTATAAAGGGCAATAACTCCTAAAGGGGTCAACTGACCATTTTGGACCTGTTGACTTATTTGTAAATCTTACTTTGTTTAACATTTTTTCTATTTACAGTTTATCTCTATCTATAATAATATTCAAGATAATAACCAAAAACAGCAAAAATTTTCTTAAAATTACCAATTCAGGGCAGCAACCTAACAACGGGTTGTCCGATTCATCTGAAAATTTCAGGACAGTTAGATCTTGACCTGATAAACAATTTTACCCCATGTCAGATTTGCTCTAAATGCTTTGGTTTTTGAGTTATAAGCCAAAAACTGCATTTTACCCCCATGTTCTATTTTTAGCCATGGCAGCCATCTTGGTTGGTTGGCGGGGTCACCGAACACAATTTTTAAACTAGATACCCCAATGATGATTGTAACCAAGTTTGGTTGAAATTAGCCCAGTAGTTTCAGAGGAGAAGATTTTTGTAAAAGTTAACGACGGACGACGACGACGACGGACGACGGACGACGGACGCCGGACGCCAAGTGATGAGAAAAGCTCACTTGGCCCTTCGGGCCAGGTGAGCTAAAAATACAAAAAAACAATATAAAAAAGTACCAAGGCACTATTTCATTTAGCTACTCCAGGAAAAGCTCACTGATGAACAAATGATCTGGGTAATAGAAACACTATTCCCTTGTACTACATGTAAAGATATTTCGAACCTACATGGACAGTGTACCTCATCACCCCAATCTAAAGCTTTTCCTGAACAGCTAATAATTCGTTTTGAATATGAAAATAGTAGTATTTAAAAGTCATAACTTATCATTAAAACTATGTTGTGAAAACATTTAAGTCAACAACAGAACTTCTATTTCTTCAACAATTAATATCTAGAATTCCTCAGATTTTGTGCACATCATAAATTTGATGTTGTAAAAGTTGTGTACTGTGAAACTTTCACTAATAAATGCATTGTAAAAGTTTTTTCGCACTCATTTGCAAATCATGGATGACCAGGAAAAATACATATTTGCTACTTGTCAGATCAGTTGGACACAAATGATTGAATAGTGATACTAGTAAAGGTCAAAATGAGGAATTTTAAGTTAAATTTAACATTGGAAACTTAGTTTATGAAATTGATGTACTGAAAATCATGGGCTTCAATGGACAAACAGACTCTAAAAATGATGTTCGGTGGTGTAATTTCAGTGTTAATCATGTCTCTTTCATTTCATATCAGTTTTGGTGCATTAAAGTAAATACCTATTATTTGTTTATTCTATTGTAATATTTCAACCCAATTAAGATTGATCTTGTATTAAAAATTACAATGGTAATGTAATGTGTGCTCTTTGTCATTTGATGTTGGGTATTCTGTAATATGGATTTTTGTCATTTTGTGTTGGGTATTCTGTAATGTATGCTCTTTGTCATTTTGTGTTGGGTATTCTGTAATGCGTGTTCTTTGTCATTTGGTGTTGGGTATTCTGTAAAATGTGCTCTTTGTCATTTTGTGTTGGGTATTCTGTAAAATGTGCTCTTTGTCATTTGGTGTTGTGTAGGTGTTGTGTAATCTGTAGTGTGCTTCTTTGTCATTTAAAATGAAAACAGTTTGCACAAACAGCATTAAGAAAATCATTTCATAAAACACAATAGCATATTGCACAAATATAATAAAAATAGAATTGCATATATCTTAAGAGACAATTTTACAAACCAAAATCCACTTTCTTCAGCTCTTATGAAAAAAGAATTATTTAATGGCACTCTTAAATTTGTAGTAATGACAAAAATTTAATCAAACATTTCCCTGTGAACTGTAAAGATAAAAGACTCCATTGGTATTCTTTTATAAAAACCAAGCATATCACTCCTAAAAATCGAACTTTCTAACTAAAAGATTGGTACAGAATAAGAAAAGAGGCAAAAAATAACTAGAAGTTATATATGTTGCTTTTCATTATCAAATTTTTTAAGGACAAAATTTTTTAAGGACATAACAGTAACTTGTTTGAAGGGAGTTATTACAATTTTCAATGCATTTGCATAACAACGACTTTTCCATTTTAATAGTTGTTGGACAGTAGTCATTCCTGTATGTCAAATGGCAATCTTAAGTTATTGATAGATGTAACAAATTAAAACTAGGAATATAACAGCTGTTGGAGTGTATATTTGCTTGAGGTGGAACAATTCTGTCACCTCACTCTATGTTAATATATTTAAAAGGAACCTTACTGTACAAAGAGTGAAGGAAGAAAGGCCTATCATATATATGGTAAATATTTGATAGTTACGGGTATGCACCAATTATTGACTAATCTATATATAAACTTGTATTTATCAGCGTGTCCCATTCAACACAATTTTTTCATGATTTGGTTTACATAAAGAATGATTTGAATTTTATCTTATTCATTAAAATCATATTATATACAAGGAATTACAACATCATTTCAGCCAATATACATATTAATAAATATATCTTTAATTATATAATAACTATAAATAAACATGAATCTCTATACAAAATAAATAACAAAAATGATTCTAGTCATTCAATGACATTTTATATATATTTTTTTTCAATTAATGAATAATACAATATGAAGAAAATTTTACATGCAACTCCAGAAGTTTTCATCGGTAGATATGATCATTGCAATTGCTTTAGGATCAGCGAGAGATCTTTATTTCAACAAGAAAAGACAATAAAATAATAAACAAGTTTTTCAGTAATTTAAATACATTTTTTCTACTTGTACTGTATTTTGAACTGAATACTCAACTATTGAATTTAAAATCTTTGAGGTAGAAGGTTAAACACTGAAATTTTTATCAGTGAAAATTATTTATATATGGTAGCAACAATTCAAGCTTGCTGCCATAGTGTCATTGGGTCTTTGAGAGAAAAAAATAAATTACAGATCAGTAACAAGCTTCTGTAAAGAGTTGAAGTTGGCTTCAAGTTAGAAATAACCTTGTAAACTAAAGCTTTGCTAATCCGATGTATTATGCAGGAAATGAAGACTAGAGATAAACACAAAACAAATAATAACATTTTCTATAATAAACATCCTTATACAAAATTGAGGAGATGTGATATGATTGCCAACAAGACAGCTATCCACCATAGTTAAAATAAAGTCAAAGTAAGCAATGATAGGCCATTATACTATACTGTCAATCTAGATATTTTTTAATGTTGTAAAAGATGCATCAAAGCAAGAGATTAATTTTTTAAAAACTCAGAGAAAAAACCTGAAATTAGTATTATCAATGCAAAAGAATTCGACCAATCATGTGACCTTATCAGGGTTCCAATAATAATTTAGAATCTAAAATTGTAAATAACTGATTGTCCAATAAATTTTCACATTGATTAGTAAACAATAAAAATGTCTGCTGGATAAAATGCCAAGTGAAATGTTGAACACCTTTAGCGGACATGATATTTCATGTGATTTGGGTTAAGTGCTACATACATTCATATTTTATTTAACAATGTATCTTCAATATTTTAAGGTTTAAATGCTTGTTTTTCATTTAAAAATAAAACCCTACATGCATTCATTTTTTATTTAACAATGCATCTTCAATAATTAATTAAAGGTTTAAATGCTTGTATTTCATAAACAAAAAAACCCTGCTCATGATTGACCTATCTAGATCAGGGCTCACACTACTTCAGAATTATAGGGAGAAGTGACTTCTCTTTTTGAAACTGATAGGGAGAAGTGGTGAGATTTGAAAGAGAAGTGCTCATTCGCGCGGTGCGATACAATGTTTGGATTTTACAATAGTATAAATTAGGGCCATATGTAAATAATGTTCTTTTTATATTGTTCAATTCATATCTGAGTAAAAAAATTACAATTAAAGTAACATTTGAAATTAAAAGTTGTTTAAGTTTTACTAAGGTTCTTGTGAGAAACTACCAACTAAATATCTAGCACTAACAAAAAAAAAATTATTTTAAAAAATATAAAGAAATTATAATATATCAATAACAATTTAATTAAAAATTATATTGTGTATGATATTCAGTGTTTCTCATAAAAAAAATATAAAAGTTATTAAGCTGGGCCAGAATATATTAATATTAGTATAATAGTCTCAGAGTTAAGCAACTTTAATCAATAGTTTGAAACAATCCATAAAAAATATAGGGAATTATATACACCAATCAATTAGATGTTACAAAAAGTCTCTTAATGCGTGTGGAATGCGTAATTTTTCCCTTTGGGATCAATATTCTTCTGTCAGCTGTTCCATCCGTGCGTCCGTAGTAATTATTGTAAAAGTACTGATTTCGGTCATAGCTGGTCCGGTTCAAATTCGGAGTTTAGAAATCGGTCAATGGCGGACGAATGCAAGAAAATTTACAAAAATAAACGATGTTTGACAAGTTATTTGGAAAGGAACATGACGTTTTTAATGCAATAAATGGATTAAAAATTTACTGGAGGCAACTTTTATCACGTTTAAATGAAGTAACAAACTTATGTTGCCGCCGAATTTGAGGTTGATGTACGTTTTCGAGTAACAAGCACCGGAACTTGCAGAAAATGCACGAAGTGATAAAAAGTTGTATTTTTATCTAATAACCTGCTACACACTACGAAGACAATGCTTCAACCTCTTTTTTAAAGATAATGAATCGTATATGTCTGAATTTCTTTAATTATCAATAAAAAAATTGATGTTTCATCAACTTGGTAAAAATTGAAAATGTCCGATGACGGAAGCGACTGAAAGCGACTATCGTCAAGAACAGGGCGACTTGTTTTCGCTTTTGGGGGTCGGGGAAAGCGAAGTGACGGTCGGGAAGGCGACTTCTTCGCCCAAGTCGCCTGGTAGCGTGAGCCCTGTAGATTTTGAAATCATACATTTACAACCATATATATGTCCTGGATAAAACTCTTTAGCTATTCATTGAACATGAAAAATAATGTAAACAAATTATTATGACAAATATTAAGTAAGTTATGGAGTAATATTTTGAAGTATAGGGATTTCTGTGAAATATGATTTGTTATGAATATGATTAGCACTAGTTAAATATGAACAACATACAAACATCTTACCAGAATTTCATACAGAAACTGCCATTTTAAAATACATACCTATGACAGCAACATAACATAAAACATAGTATATATATATCAGTAACATACATAAACTTTCATAGAAAACAAATCTATTAAAATCATTAACATTTATACTTGAAAAAATGTCTACTTTTTTATTCAACTTGATATTAAGGCATAGGTTTTCATATTTTCGATATTTTTACTGCAACAATTGATTTTGAACATAACTGGGACACAGGTCACAGATCCAGGGGTTAGGTTCCCTTTTTCGTCAATTGTAAAAAAATCAGTTGAACAAATGCTGGATCTATCTTCCCTCCCTTGTCCCCAGTCACCAAAATCCTCCCTCCAACAGTAATTAAATCCACCACTTTTAATACCAAATACATGTCATATCATACATAGTACAGGCAAATTGGGCTATAAAGATATACTCAAGTACATGTAAAATCATTTTGGATAAGTGCAAGTATAAGCTTGGCCTCATTTGTGGTAAAAACATAATTCTGATGCAATTCTCTTCTAAACAAGATTCTTCCTTAATATAGTAAAAAAGGATCATCTGTCAATATATCACAAAAACATGACTAGATATATGAAAATATGTCTGGAATGTCAAATGGAATGTTGAACTTCATTTTTAATTGTGTGATACTGACTTTTGTGGATTTCATGGGTACACAAGTGAACCACTAATTTAAATGTTCAATCAAGTAAAATGTTAATATAGGCTTGTATACAGACTTGTGTAAAACCACAAAATAAAACGTCCACAAAATTTTTCTTTAATTCACGAAATTGGTACCCACAAAAAAGAAATGAATCAACGGTAATAAATATTTTAAGTTAAAGTTGAACTAACTTTCTTAAAAAGGTGCACTGTCATGCTTTTGATTTAAAATTCTGTCAAATTTCCAGAAGTAAAATCTCTGAACTAACTGTATGGGTTATTCAAAATATTCAATGATAAAACAAGTGATTAAACCATATAAACCAAAACTTGATTGACAATATACAGGATAAATTTGATTAAAATAATTCTTGCTTAATTTTGAAACAAGATGATTGCTTAATCCTGATTTGAACTGACAAAACAAATTGACAACTTCTTTTTGTTGACCATATTGAATTTTTTTTTTTACAGTGAATCATACTTGATATCCCCAGCATTTATAACAACATTTCATAAAAAAAAAAGCCATTTTTATAAAATTGCCTGATTAGTGATGTGAATCTAATTAATATATATACACAATTAAATAAACGCCCATTCTATCTTCTTGCTTTTTCAACACTACTGTATGCATTGAACACTCAAGATTTCTTGAAATCTAAAGACTACAATAAAACAAGGTTATTTAAAAGTTTGCTGCCAAGACACTTTGTTTCAATAAACAACCAAAATAAAATCTTCTTAAATCCTTTAACTCTTTCTAAAAGGAACTTCCACTGATTTTCCAAACATTTTTCTTCTTTAAAATCTGTTATAATGGCAGATTAGCCATTTGATCAAGGATAAAATTCCTCTCTGTAGAAAGTAGTGTTTCTTTGATTAGGTGGTAAACTAGATTTATGAACGTGTATTAACTGTGTGTTTAACACCTCACAATCTATCTGCATCATCCCGACATTTCCTGAAGGCGGTTGCATGGTATCTGCAAAAAATGTAAATGTTATTTTCGTTCAAAAAATAAGAAACATCAAGAGCTTGAAGTGCCTGAATCAATCACCAGTACAAAAATATAGGTGATATATATCAGATAGTCCCTCTATTGTTTAAACAATCGACAAGCTATAAAGAAGGACTATCTATTCAAATATGCTATATGTTTCCATAGTCAAATTGGTTCGTTCTTTATTTCAATAAACAGTGTAATTGACTATACATCCATATAAGGTTGCTATCACATCATATGAAAAGAAAATGACTGGCGGACTGACTGACCAGTCAAAAAATATTCCTTCTTTTTCTTCACAGGGGTATATTTAGTCAAACCAATTATATAAGTTCACTGTTGGGTTAATAAGTCAAATTGTAACAGAATGTGTTGTGTGTATGAGTCAAGCATACATAATTACAGTTCATGTATGTTTCATAAGTATCTGTACTTTTGATTGGCTGACAATAATTGAGAGACATTAAAATTCACATTTTTTCCCCAATAAAATGCAACATTTATGACAGCACATGCTTCCCATAAAACCATCAATACAATGCATTTGAAGACAAATAAAAAGCTTGATATAACTAATAATTTCATGTTTGTAGCATATAAATGTAATTATAAGAATTAAATGCTCTTTTTTTTTGTAAATTTATAAGTTGGAAAAGCATTAATTATGTACACATTTTTAATAGAAAGCACGTAACTATTCAAATTTAACAAATAAACAAACAACATTATCTGGACTACTTAAAACACTGGAAGAGTGGGATTTTTTTTATAACCTAGAGCATTACAAATTTATACTGGTCATTCTTCATGATTATTCACTCTCATATTGAAATTGAAACTATTGCTTAACATTTTTTATTTTTACCAAATATTCGCTTACCATTTAAACCAACTGCTGGCATAACAAAAGACATTCTTGGTCGCATTGTTTTGTTGTGAGCTGTTGCTGGCACTAGGAAATAATCCTGCAATTTAAAAATACATCAATTCATTTAACAAATACATGTAAATAGAAGAAAAGACTACCCAAGAAAAAACGCAAAATAAAAAAATATTCACTAATGAAAGGACTATTTACATCTACACTTCAACTGACTTTTAGCCATATAAAAACATATGTTATTTGTACAACAACTTACATATTTTTCAAAAATTCTATCATAAAATATATAAAGAAATTAATTTTTTTTCCATATAGTAATTTAATGTCGATTCATTATTATCTTGGGATACCAATTTTCATGGATTTTGAAGGTACAGACTAACCACAAGTGTTAGTATTGAACAAATTGCTAGTTTTCTATGGGCTTGAATCCTGATTTGGCAAAACCACAAATTATCAAATACACAAGATGATACAGAAGATGGAATGTAGGATCAAAAGTAGCAGGCTCGATAAAAATAAAGTTTTCCGCATTCCAAAAAAAAAAGATACATGAATCGACAGTCATATTCAACTTAATGGTTTCCCAATCACTTTCCTTAAAGTTTTGTATTTCAATTTCCAAAATCACATTTGCAACCGTCATTTCTGTATTCCTCTTATTTCCCCTCAACGAGACATTTATTTTACATAACTTTCACTAAATTATATTGATTTATTTTTTTAAAGCTATTTAAAAGAATGTGTTTGCTATTTATTTCATATGAGTTTTTTTCTTTATGTATTCACTATGTTTCAGCCAATTGTAATAACAGCATCATATAATTTATATTGTTCATTCTTTTAATTCCTTCATTCATCAATAACACATTCCTCCTCTTTATAACCCTATATGAACTTTTGCATGTCACTTACCTCACTAAATGACAAAACATAAAAGGTGTCATTTCTCCTTGGTATTGACTTCCAGATGTTTCCATCTCCTCCATCAAATACTTTCACTTGGTAACCATGATCAAAGTGTCTACAACAAAAATTTCATGAATATCAATTCAACCAATCTAATTAAAATTAAAACTCTCACTCACTCATTTTTTAATGCTTGGTCATTAAAAAATGAGCGAGTGAGAGATTTAATTTTAATTAGATTGCAATTCAACAAATTTAATTGAGACCTATGCAAAAGTATGCACACATTGACACATTCCCCATTTTCATTCTCAATTTTGCAATAAAAAATGCATCTAAAATATATACCTGACCTACTTTCTGTTCATGGAAGCAATTTGATATAGAAACATTATTCATCATCAGCTCAGTAGTCGGTGCTTTTGTATCGAAACATTCCTATTGTTAAATTATGTGAATATAATTAAACTAAGCTTATGCAAAATTGAACTTTAATAGATAAATTTGTAAGGGCCTGACCTAAATATTTTGAAGAATTTTTATTTTCTGATGTCAGTACTCCCATGAATTTAAATTTGTACAAGATTGTCTCATGGCTACAAAAATGTTTAATACCAAATAAATAATGTTAAAGATATTAACCTTGTATCACTTGGTCTTTGCTGATGATAGTTTCCTCTCACAGCTTTTTGAAGTGTTGTAAGATTCTTTTTCTTTTTATTTGGATTTTTCTTTTCTTTATTAGCTGATTTCTTCTTAGTGAGTTCATGTGACTGCATCCAGCCTGATAACTGATCTGCCAATCTGAAATGAAAGACAATATATGCATCATGCATCCCGTCTTCTCTATTATTTTTATTCTCCTTTAATTGTTAAAGTGGTACCAAACACTTTGACAAAATATTTCCTTTCACCCTTTGACAAAAATATAAAAAAAATCAAAAAACTAGAACCGCACACTTATCAGAAAATTTCGTTGGATATGCAGCAGTTTGAAAAACACAAATTTTGATAATTGAGAAGCTTAACATTGCCTTAACAATAGAGTGTCATTAAAGAGGGGGAGGACAGGGGTGTACCCTTCTCCCTTCTCCCACCCCTCTTCTCCTTTCTCCTACCCCCGTTCTCCTTTCTCCCATTAGAATAAAACATCTCCTTTTGAGATATTTTTTCTTGAAATATTAGAAATTTTTTTAAAAGGAGAGATATTTTATTTTTTCTCCTTTCTCCAACTTTTTCTCCTTTCTCCCAGCCTTCCTCTCCTTTCTCCTACCCCTTTCTCCTTTCTCCTACCCCCTTTTTCCCAGTCTCCCTTACCCCTGTCCTCCCCCTCATTAAAGCATTTGGCTGGTGTTTTTTTTAACAGTATTATTATGCACCACCTTAATTTGCTGTTTAATGGTCTCTCTTCTCTTACTGTGAACCAGTTAATTTTTAGGTACTTTATTTCGCTATTTCTAGTCCATTTTGATATGATTAAATTACAAAACTTTAAAATTTACTTGATGTAGCTAAGAAAGGAAAGATGATTTTTTTTTCATTTTCCATTAATTTTCTACTTGCAACTGTCCCAAATAAAATTGTGAAAACATTAGTGGGTTTACTGTATGAAATACTGAAATTTTGAATGACTATTAACATAGAATCGCAAATCCTCACCTTATAGACTCTGTCTTATTGAAGAGTGACGGACAGGTGTACATCTGATACAGTGTCTTATTATCTAGACTTTCAAATGGATTATCTTCCATTAATTTCTTCAGTCCGGTCCATGAAAAATCGGGCACCAAACTACTGACTGAGTATTCTTCTTGTACTGACATAAGTTGTCTCCCCTTGTGAACTGATAGTTCAGGTTTAAAGTTAGGCTTAATAATAAAGTCACTGAAATACAATAAAATATGCATATAATACACCTATTTATAAAATGAATACATGTTTAAATTAGTTTATACTGCACTCGTTCTATTTGAGCAGTCAAAATGCTTCGACTATATTTCTATGTCATATACAGTCACTGACTTTTCCTCATGAATATTTAAATAGAAGTTGCCGAAACTATATTTATTATTCATACGACCTCTTCAAACTGTTCTTGTGTCTAATGTATCCATCGACTCAAACTTATTTCTTTTACAATTTTTGGAAACACATATTGCTCTTGTTTATATGTTTTGTTTGAAACCTATAAATCACTATATCTTATGCTTATTGTTGATATTTTAGTTAATACTGGAAAACGAATATGTTTACCATCGATTGCGGGCTGCATCAGGTAATGTACATTCCATTGTGTTGTATATTTCTTCGCCTGAGGCCTTTTCAAAGGGGGATGTTTCCCATTATTTAAATCAAATAAATAATATTAACACGTTAAACAACAATTGGAAATGTTTATTGTAGATTGCAGTATAAAGACAATAATAGTGCATTTCCCTGTTTCTAAGCCTCATCCTTATATCATTGATATGTCTAGTCAATGCACTATTATTGTCTATACAATTGTCCAGTGCTAACTCATAATAATGGTTAACGGTTATTGGTTTTTAGTAGGTATAAAAGAGAAACAACCAGGAAAAGGATATACACAACTCCAGTAAGTAATGTTATACCGTAATAGGCTGCTGTCAGTAAACTGGTTCATTTCTTTGATTAGTCTTTGGTTACTTTGACAACTGGAGGCCTATTTTGGGAACTTACTGGGGCTTTTGTCCATATACATATATGGAAAATGTTGTCCATGACTTTGGAAGAAATTTTTTGTCAAGCAGATAGACCATACATAAATGATAATTTCCCAATTCATTTCCTTTCAAGACTACCAGGTCTGTAGCATAACAAAACTTTTTTTCTCATTACTCCTTTTTTTTACCACACACTTTCTTTAATCAACATAACCAGACTCACACATGCTTTCCACACAGAACTAGAGTCATGGTGGTTTTCATGCAACAAGTTGACACATGTGATTTGTTACGGCAATACAAAGAGACACGAGGTCATAAGATTTGACTTGATTTAGTAATGTTCATCAATTCAAGAACAGACTTCCAATTGGTTTCAGATCTTTGGTGGTAGATGTACCAAAAGTAACCTTTTAAATGACCCTTATTTCCACAATACCAGAAGCAGTTATAATTTACAGTAACAACTATCTAATTTGTTTATAATTTGTCCACACACTGAATAACTTACTTCAATGACATCAAATTCAAGCTGAGCATTGCAAAAACTGCCATTAAACAAATTTTTTTAGCTGGTGATGCACCAGTACACTTCTTCAATCGATCATTCTACAATGGAAAAAGAAATTATTTAAAAAAAAATCCCCAACTGATTTCAAACTAGGAACAGGGATACAGACTTCATATATCTGTAATGGAAATGTTTAAATAGTTTTTTGTAAAATCACTGAATTTATCAAAATATAAGTTTCTTCTGAATAAGCTTAAGCATAACATATGATATCCTTTTTTTTCCCACATTTTTATACAATGTATTAATCAATCTTCAGTATGTAACAGCAACTTTTGCTACAGAATTAAATCATTTAAATGCCTATTCAAATTAGTTTTAGTAGCAGAGTGATGAATGCTACTTAAAATGTATATATTGGTAAATAGCTTTTATAAATGTAACATTTACTAATGAGGGCTTTTCCAGAATTAATTGTATGGGGCAAAGGAAGGCACTTTTATTAAAATTTGATGGGTGGTGGTTATTTAAGAAAGATTGCTTGAACATGAAAAATAAAATATCTAATTTAAATTGTATGCATGTTGCCTTCCTCCCCCCCCCCCCCCCCCCCCCTACATACATTTATTTTTGGAACAGCCCTGAGTAAATAGGCATGTGTGGAGTATATTTTCCTCTATATTATGGAGCTAATATAAAATAACAAAGAAGAACATGTTTTAATCACATCTATTTCATTTAGAAATTTTTATAATCCAATATTGATATACAACCAACAATAAACATTAGCATACTTGCCAACTTTTCAAAATCTCAAAGGGGGATTTTAAGCGCAAGATGATCTTATGCTCATCTTACACTGTCATAAATGTGTTTTATTTTCTGCTGTATGTGCTTAAATATCCTGTTAAATCATTTGAATGCCTGTTTTGAGGTGTTCATTTTACATAATAAGAATTTTAAATTTCAAAACGTCTACATTACCTCCTCCTGCAGAGACTTCAGTTTCTGTTTCAACAACTCATTTTCTTCTTGTAACTTTCTATTCATTTCATTAAATTCATGTAAATTGTCTTCTAGGCCTGTGAGGTACTGCAAATATGGTAAAAGACAGTGCATTACATTTCTGTGCATTTCTCTTTAATGTGTGCATTAACTCTAAAAACTGACCTAATAAAAAACATTAACTATTGTTGAAGATATGGCCAGAAACAGGACTTCTAAGACTTGTTTCTGAAACTACATCACAGGCAAGTAAAAATTTAATTATGAGAAAAAAAGAATATGTGAATATACCTCAACAACATGTTTCAATAAATATATCTAGAAACTACTTCAACCAATGATCACATTGTAAAAAGACTTTAAAAGAAAAGAAATCTTTTGTTTTAATAAACTTTTCATACTGTTTAGATCAACATTGTTTAAAACCAACCTCTTTTTTCCTCTTTCTTGACAAGCTTGCTGATTCTCTATTTTTTATCATCCGCTGCTGTCTTTTTATAGCTTTTATCTGGAAAAGAAAGGCAGAAAATATAACTCATACTGTTCAGCCATCGAAAGTGGCTTTTCTCTCTCTTATGTTGTCTGATATTGTAAAATAAACACACAAAAAAAGACTGTTAAATTTTAAATCTGTTTTTTCTTGCTTAATTAATGAAAATGATGCTTTCAAAAAACAAACAAAGTAATATAACTTTTTAAACATCTTTTGTAACAGAAAATGTTTAAGTCCTTTTTTATATGCTTAAAGTGGTGAATCCTTAACTTATAATTGGTTGCTACTCGTCCAGTGACAATTTGTTCATGCATGTTTAGGACTATAACAAGGAGATACCTTTAAGAACTAGTTAACAAGGTAGTTTATGCAAGAAAACAGTGAAATTTGTAGTGATAGGTATGAATACACGTTATGAATTTTTTTGGTCTTAAGTGTAAAAGAAATGTTATGTAGGAACTTGCAATGGATGAATGAAAAGTTGAGTTTTTATTCACAATTTATTCAGCCAACATTTCCTATCCATATTTTTGTCAGTTTTCAAAAAGTCATGGGATAACAGAAAGCAGAACTGACAGGACTAAATCAGTTTATCTAACTAGTTTTCTCAACATTTCTTTTGAATCTGGTATAACTACCTCATTATCAACTTGTACTGTGGGATTAGCTACTGTAGTAGATGAAATAATCTGGACAGGTCGCTGGGCTGTTGGCTGTGGGAACTTTAATATCCCTTCTGCTTTCAGTTTGTTAAATTCTTCTGGTGTTATAACAACTGTTTTCTGAACAGGAGCTGCAAGTACAAAAAGAAGGTATGAATTGAATGAAAATACATTGGTATCAGCAAATCCGTCAAATAAAAATAGATTAAAAAAAACAAATAAGACAAAAGACCTACTAAATAAATATTGTGGGAAAAATAAATATATTACTTTTTTCACAAATAAATAATCTCAATAGACATTTCACATAGATAAGGCCACAATTAAAAATATTTCAGTTTGCCCAAACCCGACCCATGATGACTGGGTGTGGGTAGGTAGGTAGGCAAATTCTTTTTTTTTTTTTTATCCGAATTTGCATGAAAATATTAAAAGATCTTAAAACAGTATATCTTTTTTTCTCTGTCAAACCTTTGTATAGAGACAACCAATAGCCATGAATTTAAAACCTCTATAAATAAATTAGTCTACTATATGATTTGTTTCCTGAGATGTTTATAACCCTGACAATTTCTAACTGTGTGAAAGGGCTGTTGGATTTGTTAAGTGATTTTCAACAGTTCCATCAACACGATGTTTGTGTAAAAAAAAATTAAGCTGATTATGTAATGATTAAATTAGTTTGCAGTTTTTAAATCCTATTTCTATTAAAATAGATTAAATGTCCTAAAATATTTATATGAATTATTATCTACCATCCTTAGTTTGTGTCTTTTTTATGTTTTGAAAACAAATTTATATTTTACATTATCACACAGGTAAACTAATTTGGCTATAAATAGATCAAAGCATGTTCTGTAGAATCTCCAAACTAAAAACGTATTTTTATAATTTTATTTCTTTAAATAATCAAGTTTAAATTTTTGAAAATAAACATTATTGATAAAATGTAATTGCATAAAGTTACGTTTTCTGAAGACTTTATTTTTAGGTCATGGTTCTAGGGGCTTCCTCACAAATTGTATAAAAATCCAATATGGCGTCCATAACATGTTTTTACTTTTGCACATGTGAAAAAATATTTGACAAAAGTCAGATTTCTCTTGTCAAAAGGGATTTATATTTATATTGCAATAAATTATTCAGAAGGAGTTACATTCAGTTAAGATTATATTTCCGATTCTGTGAGCAATTATAGTTTTATCAAATTCTCCCAAACAGCAACGTACTGACTGTCTAATGAGACTTGTAAATTTGAACTATTTGAATAAAAGGACATCTAATTTACATGATAAAGAAAGATTATAATTAAAGACAACAATTTAACAAGAAATAATTCCTTTTTATTCAGTAAAAACAAAATCTTCTTGCAAGATTGTAAATTCGCAACTTCCGGATCCATTTCCTGTCAGAATAACATTGAAAATATTCGATTGCACATGGTTTTGAACAAATCTACCTGAATATTCTTATCAGATATTCGATAACACGATGAAATTAACATTGAGCATATAGGTAAGGGTTTGGTAGTACAAACAACTACAGCGTAAAAAAATTGTGCCACTTCACTTGTTTTACTTCTTTACGTTCGTTAAATCAGAAGATAAATACAGAGAACATCGAATATCGATTAACTGCGTCTCTTATACGCTTTCTTTTAATCTTATTCACAATTACTTTCAAACGCAAAGACGACAAACATTAAGTTTTGTACGATGACGGAGCGGACCTAAAAAAAATCCGAAAAAAAAAATTCTTCTAAAAAAACGTCAAAAAAAGAATTTGAGTCGGCGGGTTTATTTTGGGTCGGTCGCGTTTTGGCAAACATACAATCTTTTTATTTTGGCCTAAAGATGGGTGCAACATTTGAAACAGGATCTTCTTACCCTACTTGAGCACATGTGGTCACCAATCTTTTTTTTTGTAGGGCTCAACATTTAGTTTTCTTTCACCAATTCAGGGGAAACAACAGGCTGTCACAACGACAGCAAACCGGATTTATTAACATTTATTTGTGTCCTGGCAATATCACAAGAACCATTACTGATGAATGGTGAAAGTGAAAATCGTCAATATCAAATTTGACCTCCATTTTGTCATCAGTATCAACATATTAAAATTTGAAAAGCTTAGATTGAATGGTTCATGAGTAAATGCAACAACGTGAATGGAAACGCCATTTTACCATCTTTCAAGAACCATAACTCCTGAACGGTAAATGTCAAAATCGTCATTATTGAACTTGACCTCTATTTTGTCATCAGTAAGAACATATAAAATTTCAAAAGCTTTTATTGAATGCTTCATGAGAAAATGCACGGACACGAAGGTAAACACCATTTTTCAATCTTTCAAGAACCATAACTCCTGAACAGTAAAAGTCAAAATCGTCATTATTGAACTTGACCTCCATTTTGTCATCAGTAACAGCATATTCAAATTTCGGAAGCTTTGGTAGAACAGTTCATGCATAAATGCATGGACACGACTGGAAACTCCATTTTTCAATCTTTCAAGAACCATAACTCCTGAACGGTAAAAGTCAAAATCGCCATTATTGAACTTGACCTTCGTATAGTTGTCAGTAATAACATATTAAAATTTTAAAAGCTTTGGTTGAACGGTTCATGAGTTAATGCACAGACAACATTTGATTGCCGCCCGTCCGCCCGATAACCGACATTTTTGTCACAAAAATCCAGTTAAAAATGTGTTTTATTAAAAAAAAAAGTAACTGATAAACAGATGATTGGTCCAGAAACCATTGAAGAGGATCCTTATGAGCTGAGTAATTAAGAGGTTAGAAGTTTAATTTCTATACACAAACTCAATTAATACACTGTAAAAAATAAAAGTGATTTCACAATAACCTAGACTAAAATACTGTACCTGTTGGTGGTTTTGGTTGTGAGACTTTGACGGTTTGAGTATTTACTGCTGATACAGGTTTTGGTTTAATCCTGACTTTAGAGTTCAATATTGTGTTGTATTTAGGTTGTGTAATGATAACAGGGTTTATAGCACTACTAAGATCTGGTGTGATGTCGTCTACGTAGACAATGTTCTGTAATGGTGATGAGGTTGAAGAATAAGGCGGTGACGGCTGTGAATAACATGGGGATGGTGGTGGACTGTCCTTCACTCCGTCAAGGCATACCTGTAAAGAAAATTAAATACTGTAAATTCAGAAATTATTTAGATGTTGGTATCATTGTGAAAAATTGCAACAGGGTTCTAATCACAATAATTTAAACTCTCATTTTTATATTTTTGTTATGAATTAAACAGGATTTTCTTAATTAAAATCACATATTAGTTAAAAATGGCAAAATCGCAATAATAAATACACGCAAAAATTTCTGAATTATAGTATGTCGTACACTTGACTCAACATTACCCAATGTATGTTATAATAATGTTACTGTTGTGCTATTTGGTGTGTAGTTTTCACATATATGTGAACCTTCTGTCGGGACAGCAATTATCACCCTTTCAGAAGCCTCATTTCCGCCCCTATTTGAAGTGATCCTGTCTATAAAAAATTTCATGAAAGAAAAATTTCAGACACTATTTTTTACTACATTTTTGTCCAAATATTATTAATTTGCTTCTTAAATATAAACATAAAAGATATTTGAACTCAAATTAATTTAACCATCAAGTGAACCTTAAGCTTGACATGTTGATTGTGTTGTGAATTTAAATGAGGGTTGACATGTTTTACTTTCAATAGAACTTCATAAAACATTGGATGAGATGTAATTTCAAAAGATAAAATGACAATATTTAACGTCTGCTCATTTTAGATATTTGACACAATATTATCATGTTTCTCCTGCAATCTGGAGTTGATACATACATATGATTCAGCCTTAATATCATCACAGATTTTTTGTGATTCAGAAGACATGTTAGCATGGTTAGGGACAGGTATATACATTTTATTCAGAAGACACGAGAAAGATATTTACCTGTGATTCAGAGGATTCTGATGTGAATGAAAACGATGGTGATAGTGGTTCATGTTTGATGTCTGGTGAACTGTCTAACCTCTGTTCATGTTTTAATACATTTTCTGGCAAGATACCTAATAAATGAAAGAAAAACAATTATGAATATGGCGTTGCTCAATTCCGAACATAAAAACTGATTAAAACTATCACAGGTGATTATAAATTTTGGAGCCTGAGATATAAAGAATCTTTAACAAATTGCAATATTCTGCCAAGATATCAATTCTATTTTTAATTTTATGAAGAGCTGTCACAAACAATACCAGCTGTGCAAGCTAAAATTGGTCAGGTGGAACGAAGATAAACTAAGTGACACTGCCAGGCTGTTTTTCATCCTTTAAATACGTTATAGTTGTCTTCCTACATCTGTAATTATGGATGAGAGAGTAGCACCAGTACACTCTCTAGTTCTGGAGGCCACAGAAACCTTGCATCATCTCATCAAACCATGTACTTATGTATTTAAAACCTGTTGCAGGAAATTTATAGATGCCCAATCCAACATACAAAGAGGTTTTCTTTAACTTTTGTAAATGTTAAGAGATTTTATCTTAATGAAGAAGTTAACTAAAAAATAATCCCTAGCAAAAATTTCCACCTGTACAGTACCTTCTTTTCCTGTGGTAATTTATAATAATATCCAACCATTCCTCCCAGTTCTCCCACTTTTAAGTACATATACCTATAGTATTTATCAGTTTTATTTTATATGTTCTGGTTCCTGAATATGCATGAAATATTTGCCACTGGATATCAAGCAAGCAAAACCAATCAATCATGCAAGTGGATTCATTTATTTTCCTGTATACTAATTTTTAGTGAATTTAAGAAAAATTGCATTTTTGTGGTTTTGCAAAAATTTCATTATTAGCCTATTGGAAATTCATTTTTTGTTGAACATCTAAATTTCTGGTTTGATGTAACCTACGAAATCCACGAAAAATTGGTATCCAATGAATAATAATGATTCTATCGTACATCAGATTTTTATCACCAAATCAATCACCCAATACCATTTTACAGTGAATTTATCAACTAAAACACTTGACTTACTCCATTGGCCTGTACTGTAGTTGAAACACATTTTCAACAAGCCTGACAAGTAATGTAACACCTTACATTATTTATATTTAACTGATCAAATAAACGAGACAAAACCTGGTGCAAAATTACATAAACACAATGCATATGTCTAACAGTAATCTCTTATTAGATTTGTAATATGAAGAGAAGTCAACCATTATTTATCCCTTTTTGCCAATTGCAACATACAATATATTATGTATAACTAATTTAGAATTAAATTATTTTTCTATTGATTGAAAAGTATATTTATAATCACATACAAATGTAAAAGTGACATAGCATCTATAGAAACCACAAATGTAAAAGTGACATAGCATCTATAGAAACCCTTTATCTATGGCAAATAATATGCCACAGCAAATTTAGCAGACGTCATAAACTTACTGCTGATTCCACTGTCAGAACTGTCACTGTATTCTTGAAGTAAAGTATCATGAAAATCTGTCTGTACATCATCTATATTCATCTGAAACCACATGATATATATAGGTTCAAATCAGCTATTCAATATTCAAATTTATTTCATGTGAAGTAATCTTTAGTATAATCTTATTACATATGTTCATTTAATTTGCATACAGAGATGAAAATTAGACAAAATGAAAATCATGATAATGATGGGATTTATTTAAATTTATTGATTTCATGATTAAACAAAGAAGTCATACAATGTACATGTCATAAACCTTAAAAACTTTTTGTGACCTTAAATTTATTCGTTTATATAAGTTTCAAATTGATAAACTTTAGAATTGAATTATTGCATTATAACTCTAGGGTATGACATTCATGCATTTGTTTGCACCTGTCCTAAATGAAGAACCTGATGTTCAGTAGTTGTAGTTTGTTTATGTGGTTCATGTAAGTGTTTCTCTCTTCTCGTTTGTTATATAGATTAGACCGTTCAATGGGTTTCCTATTTGTATGTTTTATTCTTCATTTTGGGTTCATTTAAATGTTTTTGGAGTTAAGTGATATCCATTTTCACTGAACTAGTACACATTTTTATTTAGGGTCCAGCTTAGGCCCACCTCTGAATGTTGGATTTTCTTGCTGCGTTGAAGACCCATTGGTGGCCTTCAGCTGTTATCTGCTCTTTGGCTGGTTTGTTGTCTCTATGACATATTACCCATTTCCATTTTGTGTAACGGTACATAGTTCAAATTAGTTAATTTTTTTTTCAGGATTTCACATGTTCATTAATCTTCCTTTCTCATGAAATTAAACAGGCCCAAAAATTAACAATTTAAAATTATTTAGGAAAGGTTGACCTACATTTTAAACAAGTAAAACTTACGGGAAAATCATCAGGTAAATCAGGCATCAGTTCACTGGGATAGTTCTCCATACCCAGTAAATCATTGAGATCCATAGTTGTACTTTCTGAAATATAACAAAACATGTTTATATCATTCGGATCTTTCCTTGTACTTTCTGAAATATAACAAAACATGTTTAAATCATTGAGAACCATAGTTGTACTTTCTGAAATATAACAAAATATGTTTAAATCATTGAGAACCAATTGTACTTTTGAAAATAACATTTAAATCATGGAACATGTGTACTTTCTGAATATAAAACATGTTAAATCATTGGACATGTTGTACTTTCTGAAATATAAAAACATGTTTAAATCATTGAGAACCATCTTTGACGTTCTGAAATATAACAAAACATTATTATGAACATGTTTATTCGAATTTTAACAAGACATGTTTACAATTGGAGAATTATCTCATTATTTGGATGTTTCAATGCACAATGCTTTGTTACTTTGATGTCATTAGTTAACATTTATTAAGATATAACAAAGTTGTTACAGATCAGTCAATTAAATGTAAATTCAGAACATATTTGCACTCATTTGTGATTGTTTTAAAAGTATATCAACAATGTACACAAATAGACATTATTGCAATTTCATGAAATGCTTCTAAAAATAATGCTATCAAAATTTAAAATGTAAGTTGTATTTTTTCAAGACATTTTTCTGAAGCATTGCTCATCTTAAACCATGTAAACACCTAAAAATAAAATTGCAAAAATTTCTAATTTTACGGAACACACATGTCGTCCTGTGGAAAATAGACAAGAGTCATTATTCAGACAGTGTTAGGATAACTGCAGTCTTGAATTTACATGATGATTAAGAGGTAGAATTTCCGAACACAACATTGATAGTTTTATGGAAAACTACATATTTTTAATAACCTTGGGATATAAACACATTATTAATAGAATTGTTTATGACAAAGAGATATTTTAAATTTTGAAATAATACACTTTTGAATGCTGTCACTGTAACTTTTATGTTTTTGTTTACTTGAAATATTTATAACACTTTTTTTGAAATTATTTCTTTACAATAAAGTTTATTTATACAGAAAAAAAAATAACCTTGGTATTTCTGCACTAGCACAAATTAAAGTACAAACCCAACAAGTCTAGCTAGAAATTAAAGACATTCAAAATGTACATTGTATGTCCAAAATTAGAATATAATACACTGTGACATAATCTAGTCATTCATGTGCATCCTAACATGTACAACTTTAAGTAATTATATAGTTTCAGTTTAAGGACATTTGATGTTATCTCTACCACGTCTACAATGTTTTAATTTTCTAATTGCATGAATATCATTTATCATGTTAATACATTTATACTAAACATTGCTATTAAAACAAGAACAATTCCTTATAACATGTATAATGATGTATACACAATTGATTTCCATGTTGATGTCAAAGAATAGACATTCTTACAAAAAGATTTTGAATATAATGCATGATACAGTGTATGAGAAAGTCTTCCAACTGAACACAGTTCATTCAAAAATAATTAAAGCTCTTCTAACATTAAGTTGAATCATAGTCATCTTATCTTCAACAAAAAATATAATTCGAAATTAGGAAAAAAATTATTGAAGAACCAGGATTTCTGGCAATAAACACAATAAATGATCAAAAAATTGAGTGGAAACCTTACATTTATATATATAAATTGTATATAAGCACATTATTTGATCCCCCCTTTTCCAAAAAAAAATCATTGATTGCTAAAAATTCAGATGACTGGTCAAATCCATGAGTGTGAGATCAATGATAAAATATCATTAAAAACTTACATACACGTATATATTCAACATCACTGAGAAAATTAAAGGAGACAGACAATATAAAAATGTCACACTTGTTACAGTTACAAAATCAATAAAATTATTAATGTACAAATTCCCAAGTCTCTCATTACAAATCAGAAATGGATTTTACAAAGGCATGCAGAATCTGAGAGTATCAATTATGTAAACAAAAACTTCAGTCTTCAATTTTAAATCATTGAAGTCCTAGTACTTAAAATTTCAAATCTCATACAGTTTGGTCTATTTATTTTTAATTTGAGATCAATAAAAAATTAAATAAGAAAACAATCAGTCCTCAAATAAATGTATAAGCATGTAAATGTATGCTTCCATTTTACTTTGAAGAAATAGAATGATTTACTGATTTAACCCATGTTCTAACAATAGTCTTCATGGTCTTAGGGAGATTTAAAAAATTTATATCAAATGTTAACAATATTGATTTCGATTACATGTATGTTTTATGTACATTTCATCTACCTGAAAATCAATAAAACATTTGTTTAAATTTATTGCAGTAAGGCCAAAAATAAAATATTATTTGTTTCCCCAATCCCGACCAACCCTGCAAAATTGGTGCTACTCATCAAATTTTATTGTCCAAACTAAGTCAAATATTATTTTATTCATTTTGGATTTTCAGGCTTGCCGGATCGTCTGATAATGTTCAATCTTTTTGGAAAAATAAAATTATTTCCCTACCTACCTACCCACACCTGGCTTGGCAGGGTCAGGATTTGGGGAAACAAACAATATTTTAATTTAGGCCTAATATTCATGAGATTGTTTAATGTGTTTGGGATTTATCTACCAGGAAATGCAGGATGTTTTTCTTCCTCTTACAATATATTTGTATTATACTTTTGTATATATGTACCATTGAATATATATCATGTACATAATCCATTAGATATATATTGCTGATTTGTATATTTTAAAGAAAATCCTGCAGTAATCTGCAAATTTATATTGGCAGTCCAGTCAATTGTGCAAGCCATAAAGCAAATAAAAAGGTAAAAGTAGGACAGCAAATAGGGCTTCACTCATTTGAAGTTCAAGTTGTCACTGTGAAAATTTAAAAGCCTTCTGCAATTTTTTTGTACTTGATCATTAAGGTCTTTCCTTTCTTAAATGGAAAGACCTTACTGTATTTCGTTTGTTTATTATTATTATTATTATTATTATTATTATTATTATTATTCTTTTTCTTCCGCCGTTTTCAAAGTCAAAAAACAAGAAAAGTACGCAACATATCCAAATGATCTTTGGTATCATGTATCAGGGGTATAATATCTATCTTGTATTAGAAGAACCAAGATTTACTATTTACCTTATAGGAGTTATCTCCCCAATTACAAAAAACACTGTTATCACTACTCCTCATAAACTATAAGACTTAGCGGCAAATGGTTTTTTTTTAAAATGTTCCTTGCCAAAAGTTACAACTTCAAATAACTTTAACCGAAGCGATCCAGTGACCTATTATAGGAGTTATTTCCCCTTGAATATTTAAATTTTTGATATGCATATAAATCTCATGAACCGTAAGTCGTAAAGACTGCGGGTCTTCAGATTTGAGTTCATTGGACCAAAACTTGAAAATATAGGTCAAGGTCAAAGGTCAAGGTCATATTTTAGATTTTCAAAAGTTTTTCATTTCCCTATAACTATTGAACGGTTATAGATACAAAAAAAAATAGCAGTTAAAAATGATTGTTACTTCAAGGGGCAACTTTTTTACATTATGACTATATTGATTTTACCATCATGTAAGGGACATAACTCCCACTGATGGTTTTTAAAAAGCCATTTTTAGGCAAAACTCTTAAACAAAAGGTCCTTGACCCATAGGGTCTTTTGCAATGACCTTGTGAAGCAATGACCTTGACGAAGGTCACAAGGTCAAAGGTCAAGGTCATCAAATTATGTGGTTTTGGCACTATTTAAACAGTTTTATGTGTGTTTGAATTCCAACCAACCAACCAACCAACCAACCAACCAACCAACCAACCAACCAATCAATCAATCAATCAATCAATCAATCAATCAATCAATCATAGCAAGTTTCCGTTTCATGTGTTTAATACGGGATCCAATTTCTTTTTTTCTCTCGCTTGTTTAACCATCCAACGTGTTTAACCAACGTGTTTAACAAACATGTTTAAACAACGTGTTTAACCAGCCAACCAACC